>PVIJ01001385.1:57139-164151 GCA_004024925.1 Scalopus aquaticus
CCTATTTGGTTTCCTTATAGTCCTGTTATAAGTGAAACCATTCGATATTTTTCTTTTTCATTCTGGCTTATTTCACTCAGTATGATCCCCTCTAATTCCATCCATGTCGCTGCAAATTGCATGTGTTTATCTTCTTTGAATGCTGAATAGTATTCCATTGTGTATATGTACCACATCTTCTTGATCCAATCATCTATTTTTGGACATCTGGGTTGCTTCCATACCTTTGCTATTGTGAACAGTGCTGCAGTGAACATACGGGTGCATGTATCCTTTTGGATTAGTGTTTTTGTGTCCTTTGGGTAAATTCCCAAAAGTGGTATTGCTGGGTCTATGGAAGCTCCATGTTTAGCAGTTTGAGGAATCGCCATACAGCTTTCCATAGTGGTGGTGGCACAGCATAATTACCCATTACCCATTGTGTGCCCTTAAGTATTTTTACTGTTGCAGTTTTAAGTAAATGTAGAGAGAACTGCAGAATAAGTGTTTGCCACCCATCACTCACCTTCAGTTGTTAGCAACATTTTATCAATCTTGCATTGCCTTCCCCCTCCACTGTTTCTCTGAAAATTCCAGAATTCTCATGCAAATTCCAGATATGCTATCTCACAGCATGTTTATTTCTACCTACATTTCAATTAGTTTTTACATAACCACCATGCTATTATTACATGCAACAAAATCAATGATAATTACAAAATTTCTTCTAATATTCACCCCACATGCGAATCTCCCCAATTATCTCAAAGATAACTTTGTGTAGTACGTTTATGTGCATGGAGATCAGAGTGAAGTCCACATATCATATTTAGTCACTCTGTCTTTTAAATTTCTTTTTTTCAAAATATTTATTTTTATTTAATTATGTATACAAGAACTGAAGTGTAGGCCAGAGGTGCAGGGGGTGAGAGGATTCACCAGAGACACAGTGGGGAGCAGAACAGGCAGATCTACTGAAATACGCTGCTGAGGGGAGCAGTGGATGAGACAGGACAGGAGAGGTCTGCTGCGCCATGTAGGTCAGCTGGCTGGAGATCAAACTCAATCATACTACAGAGGCTGACAAAAGCTTGATAGCACTGAGACATTAACCCTTACACTACCAGGGAGGCCCTGTCTTTTAAATTTCTTACCATGTAATAATAATCCCCTTTCCATTTTTCCCTATATCATAGAAATTTGACATTGTGGGTGCTAAAGTGCTCTGTCCGGATTCCTTCTTCATGACCAGACCACTTATTCCTGCAGCAGCCAGGAGTGTGGGCTGCTAATGGCCTACGGTGGGTGTTCGGTGACTGGTTGTTCAGTGGGTGAGAGGACCTGGCCCTGTGCTTCAGTTTGGCATGACCCTAAAGCACCATCTCAGCTCTAAAGCCTCCTATGGGACTGGCTGAGACATCAGTTATGATTGTATCAGAGATCACTTTCCTCCTCTGCCCTATCTTGTTTTCCTCACTTTCTGGTATGTTCTTGCTACTCCACAATAAACTGAGCCAAGTCTCCATGTCAAAGTCTATTTCCTGGGAAAACTGACTTAGCCAGTTGATGCTGGGAGTGCTCCTAGCAAACAAACTAAAAGGACGATTTTGGAGCTGGATCACCTACCACCTAGCAATACAAATCCCATCACTGGGGGTGATCCCTTGGTATGGTGTAGAGGTGTAATATTTAGAACTTTCACTGGTGGTGAACTGGGAAAGGGGTAGCAATCAAAGTTTGAGGTCAATTGCTTTCTAGACGGCTTTTTTTTTTTTTTTTTTGGTAGCATATATAGGATTCTTAGCTCCAACAGCTACAGGAGAGGAAACTGATGATGAGTTCCCTGGACTTGATTATATGGGTAACATAGCTCTAGAGCTATGTTGGTGAATGCACCAAGGTAATCCCCTGACCGGGAAGAAATGGAGCCCTGAGAGTAGGACCAGGGACATTTAGATCAATAATGACTTTGGGAACGTTGAATCCCCAGGTTCTCCTGAACATTTTGAGTCTGCAAAAATGGTCAACTCCTCTTTATTAAATGTAACTATCTCATCTGACTTAAAGCAAATGCTGAGGTCTCTGGCTTACAACACAACACAACACAATACAACACAGAGTGTAGCTGAAAGGAATTGAATCAATGGGGATTCTTCAGAATATCACACTGATATGCTGTATCAATGATGTCTTAATTGGGATGAATGAACAATGAAATGCAAATCCTTAGATATCTTGTCAAGACACCTATGCTCCAGAAGATTGATGACAATCCTTATAAATATTCAAAGGTATATAATATCAGTAAAAATTTAAGAATCCCGGTAGTCTGGAGCATGCTAGGACATTCCCTCCAAAGTAAAAAACAAATTCTTGTATCTTCTACTTCCAACTACTAAGAAAGAAGCAACACACTTTAGGTTCTTGGGGGAAGTATATTCTACACTGAGGAATACTGCTTTGACCCATTTACTGAAGGCCATGAAACATTCTCAGATTTGACTGCAGCGCAGAGAAGGAAAAGGATCTGTTCTGGTCAAAGCAGCCCTGCTGCTTGGTCTATATAATCTGCAGATCATGGTGCTAGAGGGATCTATGGTACTAGCGGTATCTGTAGTGAGAAAAGGTGTCATGAGAAGTGGATGGCACACTCCAATAGAAAAATTACAGCACAGATTCCAAGGACATTATCTTAAGTACGTGGCCTTAAGCTAGAACTATATCATTCATAAAACTGCTGTCCTTAAGTGCTGGTAGTGCTGGAGCACCTATGCCTTCCCTGGCAACCATTCATCTGTTCTCTATCTTTATGATTTTTTTCATTTCAAGAATATTATATATAAATGGAGCCATATAGTATGCAAACTTTAGATATTGACTTTTTTTAAATTAAACTCAGCATAATCCTCTGGAGAGTCATCCTAGGTGGTTGTGTGTATTTAAGGTTTATTCTTTTTAAAATTGCTGAATAATATTCCATGCTATGGACATGCATCTGTTTGCTTAACCATTCACCCACTGAAGCACATCCCTGTATTCGTGGGGTGGGGAGAGGAGTTTGTACTTGAGGCAGGTCGCTCACCATGTTTGGAGCAAGCACATGCTTTCTGTTTGTCTTTTAATCTTGTTTTCTCCATTATCAGTTGTAATCGCTGTCTAGTCAACAATATGTAAAATAAAACTGTTAGAATGTTGTACTTTTGGAAACTATATTCTTGGGTGTGTCTAGTGTCTTTCATGGTGTGAATTGAGTTTGGAGAGGTAGGTAGGATTTAGATCCTCCAGTGTATTGTAGACTAAGGAGATCTGTTCTGCTTCCAAGTAAAAAGGGGAGTCATCTCAGGATTTTAAGCCAGACACACATATGGCATGATTGGTTTTCTATTCTGAAATGATGACTGGCTAACACGTGGAGAACAGATTGGAAGAGGCCAGAGTAAATGTAATTATCTCTGTTTGGAGGTCAATGCTGTGTGATCTATGTGAGATATAGTGGCTTAGGGTGATAATGGTGGTAAGATGGACTGGAAGGTAAAGTAGACAGGACTTGGTGAGAGATTGAATGTGGTACAGTGAGAAGGTGATATCAAGCACGATAGCGTTCTGACAGGTAGAACTGATGAGTGATGGATTAATTCACTCTGGAATGGGACCAAGTTTTGAGGTGTGAAAGAGATAATTTTGGATATGGGCCACACCTGAGTTTGAGTTTAAGGCTCCTTTGAGACATACAAAAAGTGATCTACAGAATGCAGTTGAATATTAAAACATGGAGAGCAGATGAGAGAACAGTGGAAGTTTTGGTTTGATAGAAAAAGGTAGTTCACCTTTGGATTTTTCTTTGCAGTTGTGCTACTGCTGTCACATACATTTCACAGGTATAATACATTGAAACATTTCATAGCTGTAGTCCTGTGAGAAGCAAGAACTCATAAATACCAAAATAAAGGTTTGTTTTATTTGTTTCACAAATGAGCAGTTTCATTTTTACAGGAAAGCAGTTACCTTTCCCCTGCTTTTTTTTTTTTATTGTAAATATTGAGGAATTCTGGCAGTAGGTAAGACTTTTTGGAGCCAAGTATGCCTTAGTTTTCTTCTATTATAACAGTTGCTCTTTTTCAATAAGCGTTTTTGCCAGTTACTTGTTAGAACAACTTTCCAATGAAGGAGATTTCTCTGGATTTGCAATCTAGCAAGTTCTGAGAAGGAACGTCTATCTCTTCCTCCTTAGAGAAAGTCACTAGAGAACTGTTAAAAATTTTCCTTAAGAGTCAGATCCTAAATATACTTTAGGTGTAGAACAGACTGAGGTGAGTTGGTCGGGAGAGAGAGGTGGTAGGAGAAGGGAGGCCAATTCAAATCTAATTTTTAGGAAAGCTGCTTCTAAAGAATTTGGTTTCTTAAAGGGTTATAAGTCCTTTTGAACCTTTGGGAAATGCAGACATAGCCTGTGGTCGGTTGTCTAATTTTGGGTTAGTTTTGCTCAGCCTCCCAGAGAACTCTGAGTGCTGCTACATTTTTAACAGGAAAAGGAAGACAAGTTGATACCACATCAACTGGCTTGTTGCCCTTCCCTTGCTGCATCTATTTATTTATTTCTAGATTTTTCTAACTGTTTTGCAGATTAGTCTGTGATCAGTCAGTAGACAACATTATTAAAACAATATCTTTGATTTATCTAATGCTTTTCTTTTGATTGATTTCCCATGTATGATTTCAACTAAATTTATATGATATTTTTGTCACTAAGTTAGAAAAGGCAGGCACTGTTATTTCCATTTTTTTTTGATAGAGTTAGAACCAGGGCCAGAACACAGATTTTAAAATTTCTGTCTTAACAAGGAAAAAAGAAAAAAAGAAAGGAAGATAAAAGATAAAGGAAGGGGGCAAGAGAAAGAGCAGCAAATAACAAGTAAAATGAGTTTATTTCTTCAAGAAAAGTTTTTCTTTAGCATCTTCAAAGTTCTCATTCCTGAGAACACAGTAATGTACAATGCATGGTTACATGCCAGGAACTAAAACTCCAGGGGGAGAGATAAACCTATAAATGTTATGGTACAATGGGAGAATTAAAGAAGGGCCAAGGAAGAAATACTGCCTGAACCAAAAATTGTAACACAAAGTAATTTTTGTCAGTGGCCTCAATTTCTCAGTCCCAAATAGCTAATTTATTTGTCTTGAAGTGGTTACCAAGTGTTTTATTAAATGTTATTATTTTTCATTTAGGTACTTTTGTGTCTTCATACTGTTGGTCCACGTTTTGGCATAGGATTCTTTGATTTTCTCAAATGTGCATCTTCTCAATACACAGTCCACTGAGGTTATTGTAACCTCCCATTTTCAATTTCATGCTCCCAGAATTTTGGATTTGGAGCAGGATAGGACTGTTGAAGCTCTTGTACCCGGTTTCGTGGTCTCTCTTGTATTTCAGACCTTGATAGGGCACCATGTTTTACTGCTGGACTTCCAGTTACCAAATTTTCCCCATTACAGTCTTGTCCAGGCAAAAGAACAGACTAGATGCTATACCCTGGGCTTACCTTATTTTAAAAAATATAAAAATATAATTTTAGAAGATCTTGTTATAGCATCATTGAGCAGAATTGGTTGAGGTTGAGTGCAGAACAGGTATGGTAACTAATATGAATCATTTAACAAATATTTAATTACCCTTTTAACAAAACATATCAAGCTACTTTGTATGTGTGCGTGTGAATTAACAAGAAGCAAACCACTGCTACTTCTTTTCATTTAATATATGATAACTGACTGATTCTTATGCTCAATTTGGAAAAGGGACGTTTGCTTACATATGTATTTATTCAAAAAGCATTTATTGGGACCTTCCTGGTGGTGCAGGGGTTAAAATCTCAGGGCTATCAAGCTATAGCCAACTACTGCAGCACTGAGTTTGATCTTCAGCCAGGGAGCTAACCCACACAGTGCAGCAGACCTCTCCTCAGCAGTATATTTCAGTAGATCCACCTGTCCTGCTCCCCACTCTGTCTCTGGTGAATCTTTTTTTTTTTTTAAAGATTTATTTATCTATGCATACAAGAACTGTGGTGTAGGCCAGAGGTGTGGGGGGTGAAAGGATTCACCAGAGACAGAGTGGGGAGCAGAACAGGCATGTTGACTGAAATACATTGCTGAGGGGAGCAGCGGGTGAGGCAGGAGAGGTCTGCTATGCCATGTGGGAATCTCCCTAGCCGGGGATCAAACTCACGCTGTAGTGGCTCTGGATAGCTTCATAGGTTGAGACTTAACCTCTTGCACCACCAGGGAGGCCCTGTCTCTGGTGAATCTTATCACCACCACCCCCACTCCCTGCACCTCTGGCCTACACCCTAGTTCTTGTGTGCATAAATAAATAAAAATAAATATTAAAAAAATAAATAAAATGAATTTTTAAATAAGTATTTATTGAGTACCTACAGTATCCCAGGCATATTTGGATACAGGAGAGATACAGAGATGCACCACTCCCAGGGTGAAATCAGGGCTCAAATGAGAACTAATATATGTTTAAGTGAAAACTGCTTTATAAACTGAAGTACCTGCAAATATTTTAGTATTGTTGTTTTAAAAAAATCAATTCATCTCTTCCTGTGGCTTTTTTGGCACAGAGGTGAAATCTTTCAGTTTTGCACTCTTACAAGCCTGGGCAAGTGAGCAACAGAAAGTCCACCTTGGACTCGGTTTACATTCTGAGATCTTACGCACCGTGGGTACTGTGATTGTGGCAGTACCATTCATCTTGTTCTCTGTAAACCCATAGAGTTATAACCTCCACTCCAATTTGGCTAGAAGAGGAAGTTGAAACTAGTTTTGCCTTTTGAATCATGTAGACATTTGGGGGATGTGAATTTTCATCCTCACTGATTTCTTTTGCAAAATGGCCTTGCATGTCAGGTGCGGGCAGAGAAACCATGGCAGGACTCTCTCCCCTTGCAAAGCAAAGTGGAGTGTTACTGTAACAACAAAAGCTTTCTTTTCCTCTAGTTTTCATAAATGCCCAGGTGCATAAACAAATGTCATAAGAATATTTGTGGGCTGCTTAAGGTTATAATAATTTCTCTATCTTCCATGTTTGAGATCTTCTTTTGTCTCCCTAAATTCTGTTATCTGATTTATCAAGAAATGATGCTTATTCTCAAAAATAGAAAGAAAAATAAGGCTCCATTTAGAGAAATCAGTGATAATTCAACCTGTTGGGCCTTTGTTCATAGACTTGTAGATCTTGTTCTGGTGTACTAGTTGCTCTGAAATCTATGGTACAAATTAGTAATGACCTTACTTGTATTTGTCATTAAAAATAGCAGAGAGTAGCACACATTTTATTCTATAGAGTAGTTCCAGCTGGTGCTGACTAGAGCCACCTGACTTTTAAACAGTGTTTATTGCAAAGGTCATCTTACATCATTGCTCTGTCACCCAAGGTTAATTGCCAGTTTGCTTTAAAATATTATGCAAAAGCATTGGCTTAGTTGTAGAAAACTTTGTCTTAGGGAATTTGATTCACTTAGTGCTGAATAATTAATGTCCTGTGAAGTCACATGCCTGAAAAAGAATTCTAAAGTCCAACATGACCATTCTTCCTTCTATATGGAACCTATTTTTAAAGATTCATGGAAACTACTCTATTTTAAAAAAGAAACACAAATTTAATAACAAACATGCTGTGAAAATATTTATAGAAAATAATATGGATAAAAATGACTAATTTTGTTATAAACAGATTTATATAAACTTATAAGAAATTCATTAAGAATCATTAGGTAAATGGAGAAAGGAAATGAACAAACATTTGCTAGAAGACAATTCAATTAATAAATGTGGAAAATTGGTCAATCTAACAAGTATCATAGGTAAACCTGAGATTAAAATATTGGTGAGAGTGTGGTAAAATCATTACTATCTCATCATTTTTGAGTGCATAAATTGATAAGATTCTTTGCAAAGTAAATTGGAAAACTGTATGAAGATTCTTAAAATTATTCATACTCAATTTTCAGTAATTCCACTTCTAGGAGTCTATTCTAAGAGTATAATGTTCCACAAAACATATAGTGAATAAATATACAAACCTAAAGCAAAAATAGAGAACCACAATTAGCATGTCGAACAATAGAAAATGAATCAATAAACTATATATATTTAATGCTATGTCTTTTTTTAGTTTATTCATTTGTATCAGCATAAATTCATGGATTCCTGCTTTATTTTTTCTGAAAAAAATTTTATTTATGCATTAAAATATTTTTACTGATTTACCATTGATTTACAATACACTATAAGTTTCAGTAGGAGAGCTTCACACTTTGATATACTTTGATGTATGATATAGGACATATATATATGGTATATGTATATATGACACATGTGCCACCAGTTTTTTTAAAGATTTTATTTATTTATTTTGTGTAGAAGAACTGGGGTATAGGCCAGAGGTGTGGGGGGTGGTGAGAGGATTCATCAGAGACAGAGTGGGGAGCAGAATAGGCCGATCTACTAAAGCACACTGCTAGGGGGAGCAGCGGGTGGTGAGACAGGAGAGATCTGCAGCACCATATGTGGGTTAGGTAATGGCATGCTAGTGCTGAGCCTTAACCCCTACACCACCAGTAGGCCCCCAAAGTTCTAGTACTATTCACTTCCATCTAACTGAGCCTCTCTACCCATTCTTCCTATTCCCCTTCCCTTTCCCATTTTGTTCTCAGGGCCTAAGAATTAATTTTGTTGTGTTTTGTTTATTTGTTTGCTTTGTTATGTCATCATGACAAGGAGAACTGTTGTTTAATAGGTACACAGTTTCAGTTTGGGAAGATAAAAAGTTCTGGAGACAGTGATCATAGTTACACAACAATGTAAATGTAATTAATGTCACAGAACTATATACCTAAATATGACTAAAATGATAAATTTTTATCACAAAACATTGCAAGATCCCTATAATAGTTTAAGGAATGCTAATTATATGATTTTAGCTTAAAAATGTCATGCAATAATGTAAAAAAATTAAAAATGTAGCCCCCCCCCAAAAAGCATATATGTTTTGCAAAAGCCATTTTCAAGAGGAAAAGAAGAGAAACTACAGGATGGGAGAAAATGTTTTGCAGAAGACATATCTGATAAAAGAATATTATTTACAATATACAAAAACAGCTTTTAGAGCCTAACAATAAGGAAAAAAAATTGTTAAAAAAAAATGGGCCAAAGTTTTCAATGGTCTCCTCACCAAGGAAGAGATACAGTGGCAAATTAACCCATGAGAAAATGCACAGAATATATCTTTAGGGAGTTGCAAATTAAAACAGCAGTTAGACACAACTACATGCCTATTACCATGGTGAAAATCCCAAACACTGACAACACCAAACACTGGTGAGGATGTGCAGCAACAGAAACTCTCATTCTTTGCTGGTTTGAATGCAAAATGGTACAATCACTTTGGAAGATAGTTGGTAGTTTCTTATTACATTAATTATACTCTTATATGACACAGCATTTATGCTTCCTGGTATTTTCTCAAAGTGAAAACTTAATTCTATACAAAAACCAGCACAGCTATTTGTAGTAGTGTTATTCATGACTGCCCACCTTCGAAAGCAACTAACATATCTTTCAGTAAGTGAATAGATAAGTGCAGTGGTGTATCCAGACAATGGACTATTATTCCATGCTAAAAAGAATTGAGTTATCAAGCCATGAAAAGCCATGGAAGGAAATTAAATACAGATACAAAGAAACCAATTTAAGAAGGCTACATATTGTATGATTCTAACTATATGACTTTCTATAAAAGGCGAAATTATGGAGATGGTAAAAAGATCAGTGGTTTCCAGGGGCTTGGGAGGGGGGAAAAAACAATAGATAGAACACAGAGTAGTTTGAGGGCAGCACAGTTATTCTGTATGATCTGTACTGATGGATACATACTGATGTGTATTTGTCAAAATTGATAGAACAACACTAAGCGTGAACGGTGACTCAAACTACAGTCTTTGGGTGGTGATAAATCAATGCGGGCTCGTAGATTGTAACAAATGTCTTTTTTCAGAATAGTCTTCATTTCATAAAAATTGAGAAGACGATATAACATGCATAAGTTTAAGTCGATCACATGCTGATTTGATACTTTTATATGTTGCAACATGATTGCCAATGACACATTAGCTAATACCTCTGTCACATAATACACTTATGATTCTTTTTTTTTGTAGTGGGAACAATTATAATCAAGTCTCATAGCAATGTTGAAACTTATAATACTTATTATTGGCTATAATCACTATATAGATTGGATCTTCAGGACTTATTTATCTACTGGCAGCAAAGTTTGTATAGTTAAAGTACATCTCCCAAATTCCCTGACCTTCAGACCTTGGTCAACACTATTCTACCCTGTTTCTATGAGGTGGTTTATTTAAGAGTCCACATAGAAGTGATAACATACAGTATCTGTAGTGTTTGTCTTTCCTCTGACTTTTCTTGACCTTCAAAGTCTACCCACGTTTTTGCCAATGGTGGGATTTCTGTCTTTCTCTTGTCTGAATCTTCTCTGTTGATAGGCACTTGGGTTTTTTTTTCACATCTTGGCTGTTGTGAATAATGTTGCCATAAACATAGGATTATATATATCTTTGATATTGTTTTCACTTCCTTTGGAGATATATATATATATATATATTTATTTATTTATTTATTTAAATATTTATTTATTTATGCATACAAGTTGGCGTTGTAGGCCAGAGGTGTGGGGTGGTGAGAGGATTCACCAGAGACAGAATGGGGAGCAGAACAGACGGATGGACTGAAAAACACTCCTGAGGGGAGCAGCGGGCAAGACAGAAGAGGTTTGCTGCGCCATGTGGAAATCTCCCTGGCTGGGTATGGAACTCATGCTGCAATGGCTCTGGATAGCTTCATAGTGCTGCACTTAACCCCCTGCACCACCAGGGAGGCTCTTCCTTTGGCTATATAACCTGAAGTGGAATTGCTGGGCCATATGGTAGTTCTACAGTTAATTTTTTGGGTAAACTTGATACTGTTCTCCATAATCACTGAACCAATTTGTATCCCCCCACCTCCCAAATAATGCATGTAAGTTCCTTTTCTTCACATCTTTGCCAACACTTATTGTCGCTTATCTTCTTGATGATAGTCATTGTAAGTTGTGAGTTGATATCTCTTTGTGGTTTTGATTTATACATCTCTGATAAAGAGAGATGTTGAGCATTTTTCATGTTTCTTTTTGCCATTTGGATATATTCTTTGGAAAATTGTGCATTTAGCTCCGCTGCCTACTTTTTATTGGCTTATTGGAATTAAGTAATTTCTTAGTATATTTTAGATATCAACCTCCAGGTATTAGATATATGGTTTGTGAATATTTTCTCTCATTCTGGAGGCTGCCCTTTTTATTTTTTAATTGTTTCTTTGGTTATACAGGAGCCTTTTAATTTGATGCAGAGTTAGGAATTCCTGATACTTTTGTGAGTTTTATCTCTAGGAATTCCACTATATTCTTGGAGTGAAGAGTTAAGGAAAACCCTCATATTTTTGCTAAGGGCAAGGGAAAAGCAATCTTTTAAAAATACACGGATATAGTATACTACTTAACAAAAGTCCACTCAGCAACAGAAAAGATTACCAGATCCTTATCTGAAGTAGGGGGAAGAAAGATTACCCAATTCAACCTCCTCTAGCCTTTCTGTCTTACTTGAAGGAGAAAAATAAGATCATAGCCATGTAATACAGACCCACTAAAAGATGAGACAGTATTATAGAGTACTCCCCTCCCACTATTATAATTGGAATTATAATTATAATTGGAAACCTCAACACTCTTCTTCTGGTACTGATAAGTCAAGGAAGCATGAAATCAGTAAGGATATAGTTGAACTAAACAGCACCACCAATCAACTTGACCTAATATTGACATTTATAGAGTACTTCATCTAACAACAGCAGAACACACATTCTTCTCAAGTTCACATGGCATGGAACATTCATTAAAATAGACCACATTCTAGACCAGAAAACACACCTGAACAAACTTAAAAGAATAGAAACATAGAAGTATGTTAGTATGTTCCTCAAACTACAATAAAATGAAATTAGAAATAATAAAACAGAAAAATAGATGGAAAATTCCAAAATATTTGAAGATTAAACAGCATTCTACTAAATAGCAAAAGGGTCAAAGAAGTCTTGAGAAATTTGCTTTTAACCATATGAATATCCGTCAAGCACATACAACACAAGGTACAACCAAGACCTGACTGATTTGATCATAAAGACATAATGAATAACTTAAAGATTCATATAGTTTATTATGCCATAGACCATAAATGAATGAAAGCTCTCCATGGTTTTTGTCTCATACACCAAAAAGGATAATACCAAAATAGAAGGGGGAGGAGCTACACTGCCAAAGAACACGCTCTTTGGATTCACACAAATCTGGATTTGAAACCATGTAACTACCCATATGATAATCAGTGATATCTCAGAACCTTCATTTTCTCATCTGAAAGTGAAAGTGCTTCTATAAAGAAGTGATACTTCTCACTAATATCAAATGATTATCTATCTAGATATAGATATAGGGGTTAGTACAAATATATAGTGTAAGAATTTAACACATTTGAGCTATTGATAAATACAGCAGAGAAAAATAAGTGTATAAGAGCTTTCGACAATTGATAAGAATAGGTCGAATGGTCAAATATAAAAACATGCATTTAATGATTACAGAAATGCACAGTTTCCTCAAGTACACATAGAAAGTTTTCAAAAATTTAACATCAAGGGCCCCCCTGGTGGCCCAGGGGTTAGGACTCAGCACTATCACCATGAAGGCCCGCGGAAACAGCCTGAGTTCGATCCTTGGCCAGGGAGATAACCCACATGGTGCAGCAGACCTCTCCTGTCTTGCCCACTGCTCCCCTCAGCAGTGTATTTCAGTAGATCTGCCTGTTCTGCTCCCCACTCTGTCTTTGGTGAATCCTCTGACTTCCCTGTACCTCTGGCCTGCACCCCAGTTCTTCTATGCAAAAATAAATAAATAAATAAATGAACAAACACATAAATAAAATCTTTAAAAATAAAAAATAAATGGTGTGAACTTTAAAAAAATAGAGAAAAATTGAACATCAAGCAAGTCTCAACAAATATCAAAGACTCAGTAACATACTATTCTCATCCTCTGACCATAATTGTCTTGAGTCAAAAGTCAACTACCAAAATAATCAACCCTATAGGTGGTCCAACCACTCTGTGAAACTGTTTGGCCATATTAATTAAAGCTGAATATACTTATAAGCTATGACCCAGCAATTCCATTCCTGTAACAGAAATGCATACATACAGTTAACAACAACAAAAGATATACTAGAATGTTCTCAGCAGCATTACTCATAATATACCTAAACTGGAAATTACCCAAATGTCCATCAACAGTAAAGAAATTGTATTACATTCATATAACAAAGGACTTTACAATAAGGACAATTAACAAACTATAGTTATAAGCAGCAGCGTGGATGAATATAGATATAGGTTGAATAAAAGAAGCCAGACAAAAACAACTAACATATTTTATAATTAATTTGATTAAATACAAGAGTAGGCATATTTATGCTGTTAGAAGTTAATAAAGAATTTACTGTTGGGGAGGGGTAGACATTGCAGAAAGTATAAAGATGATGTCTGGGATACTGACAAAGTTCTGTTTGGTGATTTTGGTGTTGGTGACATGGCTATATTTAGTTTGTAAAAAATTTATTGAACTGTGCATTTTTAATATGTCCCTTGTGTATGCATATTATTCTTCAATGAAAAGTTAAAATTAAACCCATATGACCTTCATATATTGGAAATTTTTAAATGTCTAAGTTTTTAAATGTCTAACTCATGAATGAGAGAATAGTCAACAAATTTTTAAATACCTAGAACTACCAGAAAGTATTAAATAAAAATTCATGGAACATAGCAAAAGCAAAAGAAAATGTCCAGTTTTGAATATTTACATTATAAAAGAGGGAAGGCCAAAAATTAATGAGCTAAGCATCCAACTTAAGATAGAAAACTATTAACAGACTAAATTCAAAGAAAACAGAATGGAAGAAGATAAGAGCAATAGAAAAAAACAGATAAAATAGAGAGGATCAACAAAGCCAGAAGGTGGTTCTTTGGAAAGACTAATAAAGTAGACAAAACCTTGGCAAGACTGATGATGAGGAAAGGAGAAAAGGAATAAATAAACAATATTAATAATGGAAGAGATATATCATGCACATTCAGCAGACTGTAAAAAGACAGTAAGGGAAAGCTATGAATGACTTTATGCCAATAAATTTTCAAATGTAGATAAAATAGACAATTTCCTAGAAACCGATAATATGTCAATACCGATTTAAGAAGCAATAGGAAGCTTGAAGAATACTTAAGAAATATATAGTATAAACCCAATGCCCAACTTAAAGTACAGGGTGATCCCTACAGACTCCCACTGTGGACATGAAACGTGCAGGTGTACACTAACCCAATATCTACAAACCCAGTATTGATATAAGTTGTGACGCTGAGATCTAGAGGGGTGATAGGTTGGACTCCAGATTAATTTGGTGACATAGGAAGATCCTGACTTTCTCTCCTTCCAGTGATTTACTGAATATAAAGCTACACATGAAACAAACCTCTGAGAGAAATCCACAAACTAGATGAGTGACTACTACATTCAGTGACTGAGAAAATACCCACATTAAAATGGGTTGGGAAGTCTGAGACATACCTTTTTTTTTTAAAGATTTATTATTTATGCATACAAGAACTGGGGTGTAGGCCAGAGGTGTGGGTGGTAAGAGGATTCACCAGAGACAGAGAGGGGAGCAGAAAAGGCAGATTGACTGAAATACACTGCTGAGGGGAATAGCGGGCGAGGCAGGAAATGTCTGCTGAGCCATATGGGAATCTCCTTAGCTGGGGATCAAACTTGTGCTGCAGTGGCTGTGGATAGCATCATAGGCTGAAATTTAACCCCTTGTGCCACCAAGGAAGCCCCTGAGACATACTCTTGTCATAACCACACCCCTAGCATAGCACCATAGGATAGTGAGGGAATCCTCAATTTTACTTCTCTTTGAAGAGCAAAAGCAAAGGGTTTGAGCCATGCATTTAGTGCCCCAGTTTTTATGACTGCCACCTAAGAGATGGGCCCCCAAATCATCTAGCTCTGATAGCTAATAGGTCTTCATTCACAGGTCCCACAAACCTACAGCAAACTAAGAAGCAGTTTAGAAACTGTTACAGGAGTAACCCCTGTGGCTATACACCAGGGCTCAGTGGAGAAGCAGTAGGCATAACCACCAATCTCCCAATATCTCCCTGGAAGGGGTTTGACTATATACCTTATCAGTTGCTGCCTGAGGGTTCAGTTTCTAATAAGTCTGCATCTAGATACTGACTGTAATCCTGAAAAACTAATGGGTCTTATCACACCCTCAACTACTGATAGTCACTGAGAACAGAGACAGTAGTTTAAATAATCACTCAAATAAGATTTGAGAGGCCAACAGGAGATTGATGATTGATTACGTCTACCTCCAACACAAGACCAGTCTATCAAGACTGGAGATGGTTATTTTAACTAATGTGTAGAAACCAGCACAGAGTGTTAAGGGAAGTGAATAAAGAGGGGAATATGTTCTACATAAAGCCACAAGATATGTCTCCAGAAATCAGTCCTAATGAAATTAAGAGAAGTGATTTATCTGATAGAGATTTCAAAATCACAGCAGTAAAGATACTAAAGTAAGGAGAGCAAGGTGTGAAAAAAGTGAGACCTTCAACTAAGAGAAAATATTAAAAAGTACCAAGTAGAAATAATAGAGCTGAAGAATACAATAACTAAAATGAAAATTTTTTATAGATTCAACAGCAGGCAAGATCAAGTGGAAGAAAGGATCAGCAAACCCAAAGACAGGGCAATTAGAGAAGCAAAAGAAAAATAAAGATAGCTTAAGGGACTTAAAGGACAACATGAAGTGGCTCAATGACTACAGTTGATAATATTCTTGTATAATTGAAATTTGCTTAGCACACACACAAAAAAGTACACACACACAAAAAAGATAAATATGTGAGGTGATAAGTATGTTAATTAACTTGATGGAGGCAATCCTCTCAGGATACATACATATATCAAATCATCATATTATACATTTAAAATATATTACAATTTTCTTTGTCAATTAAACCTCATAAAACTGAAAAAGGGGGAAAATAAAAGAATTCTGCCATCTGAACCACTTGCTATATTAAAAAGAATAAACATGATATACTGATTCAAATGCTTGTTATCTCACAGACACAATAATGTTTGAGCAAAAGTCTGGGTACTGTGACCCAGTCGAGTTGGTCTATAAAATGACCCATCACACTCCATCACGTTTGCATCTCTCATGCAGCTCTCCTCAATCAGGGCAACTCCTGAGGCTCATGTCTTCTCACTTCCCTTCCTTCCTCCCTTGTTCCTTTCAATTAGATAATTAGTTCCATGTCTTGGACGAGAGGCTCTTCTCCCCACCCACCCAACACACACTTTTAGAGCTTTTAAAAATCTCTGTTTACCCTTTAAGATGTAGCTCACATGTCACTTCCTCTGTAAAATGCTCCTTGATTTCCCCCAATCAGGCATAATTGCTCCTTCTTTTCTGCATACCTATCATTTGTGTTACTCTCAGTCATGTGCTTCCCACAAATGACTTGTGTTCTATTCCTGTCTGCAGATGAGATATCTGGTTCTTGTAAGTGTTCTCCCAAGAGTTGAAGGTGTGGGGCATCCCTGGTGGTGCAAGGGGTTAAGTCTCAGCACTATGAAGCTATCAGCAGCCACTGTCCCAAAAGTTCGATCCCGGCCAGGGAGCTGACCCACATGGCACAGCAGACCTCTCCTGTCTCACTTGCTGCTCCGCTCAGCCAGTGTATTTCAGTCAGTTTTTCTGTTCTGCTCCCCACTCTGTCTCTGGTGAATCCTCTCACCACCCCCACACCTCTGGCCTACACCCCAGCTCTTGTATGCATAAATAAATAAATCTTTAAAAAAAAAAGAGTTGAAGGTGTGGGTGGTATGGTGGGAAAGGATCAGTGATGTCATATTTGCATAGAAATGATAGAAATAATTATAATTTGGCATGCAAGTGATTATTTTCAACTATAGGTTTCCCCTACCACCCCCAAAAGTAGAATCTCCCTAATTGGTAAGATCTGGTAAGTTATTTTTTGGGTCTGAAAAAGTGCAATATTTTTTCCATGTAATTGAATGGTAATGGCATTCCCAGGCCCCCCAAATAACCTATCAACTCATAATAAATAGGAAGGCTCTACTTTTTTGATAGTGGAGGATACTTGTATTAAGAAACACACTTTAGGGCCTCCCTGGTGGCGCAACGGGTTAAGCGCAGCACTATGAAGCTATCCAGAGCCACTGCAGGGCAAGTTCGATACCCGGCCAGGGAGATTCCCACATGGCGTAGCAGACCTCTCCTGCCTCCCCTGCTGCTCTCCTCAGCAGTGTATTTCAGTCCATCTGTCTGTTCTGCTCCCCTCTCTGTCTCTGGTGAATCCTCTCACCACTCACACCTCTGGCCTACACCCCAGTTCTTGTATGCATAAATAAATAAATCTTTGAAGAAAAAAAAAAGAAACACACTTCATTTGGAAGTAAGTGTCAAGATAAAAAATGCTGATGATAATACTATAAAATAACTACCAAATAAAAGCCTTTTGCACACCTAGGCAGTATTCTAAATATTTGACATATATCACCTTATTTAATCATTACTATGATCAATACTACGAGATAAATCCTCATAACTCTAATTTACAAGTTAGGAAGCTGAGCAGAGATGGGTAGAGTTACTTGGTAAAGTTACATAGCTAGTTGGTGTGGAGCTGGACTTTTATACAGGCATAAAAGTACAGAATACCCACAGAGTCATGGGCAGAGGCGGAGGTGTGTGACGTTCCCAGGAGGAAAGCTTCACACCTCTGTAATCTATTACACACATTCTTGGTGCCACCTCACCCCTTGCCCCCCAGAATTCCTTGTATACTTGCCCAGCAAAGGTGTGTGTTTTTGTTCCTTTCCTCTTGTTTATTTTTTCTCCTTAAAAATACTAGCAATTATTTTAATAAAAACCTTTCTGGAAAAGTCACACCAGACACCGCTTGCATTCCAAGACTGGTTTTTGTTACCAGATTTGCTTTCCGCATATGATTCTCACCATGAGCCTTTCTTGTGACACAATGTAGTTGGCTCTGCTTTGTAGTTGGTGCTGCCAACCTCTGGATTAAATAATAAAGAGCCAATTGTATATTTCAGGGCTATTATACCGTTTAATCAGGATTTTAAAAAATTGTATAGAGTAATGGAATCTGTAAGTGTATTTATAATTAATGCTATTTTCATTTCACTGAAGTAAAAACACATTATGTGGATTATAAAGGAAGACTATTCTACTTTTTCTTCCCTAGAAATGAGCATTTTTCCATATAGAGTCTCCCTTCTCAATACCAAAAAAATATGCATGTCATTATAATTTCCTGTCAGAAAAAATGAGATTGCTCAATTCCAGCATATTTTTATACTAAAAAACAAATAACTAAATAATAGGATATAGCTCACATTACTATAAATAATAAATGTAATGTCTTTTTTTAGGTTTCATACATTGTAAGGAGGGAAGAAGCACTGAAATGGGATAAATATTCTGATAATTTAATTCCCCCTCAGGATTTTTATTTTGCAGAAATCTTGTAAAATGTGTTTTTATAGGAATGAGCATTTACCTTGGAGGAAAAAAGAATTGTCAGCATCTAAGTGACCACTCTATGACCCGTGGTGTTTTCAGAGCAAAATCACAGTTCTTTCCCAATTTTTCTTGATTAACAAATGCGACTAAGAAAATAACTATCCTACAAAGCTCTCTTTGATGGAAGAGCGATAATATGGCATTTAAATGTTAGACCAGAGAAGTTTTTTAGAGGATTCCCTGGTACCAGACCTATTCAATGCTGGTCTTTGGGGCCAAGAAGTTGGACTTAATGTCAGAGTTTTCCTTTGAGGGAACAACATGGGCTTTAGTAGCAAGCCACCTATTGTGAAACAGCTGGAGGAATGCTTCCAAACAATATATGAGAAATCTGCTATGTATTTAGAAATGTTCTTTGTCAGATGTGAAAGGGTTATTTGCGAACCTAAAATTTTTTTTTAAAGATTTATTTATTTATGCATACAAGCTGGGGTACAGGCCAGAGGCATGGGGCAGCGAGAGGGTTCACCAGAGGCAGAGTAGGGAGCAGAACAGGCAGATTGACAGAAACACACTGCTGAGGGGAGCAGCAGGTAAGACAGGAGAGGTCTGCTACGCCATGTGGGAATCTCCCTGGCCAGGCATTGAACTTGCGTCTCCTTTGCCAACAGTTCCACAGCGCAGCGCTTAACCGCTGCGCCACCAGGGAGGCCTCGAACCTAAAATATTTTGGTGAAGAAGTCATTGGGCCAGTTCCACTCAATAAGCACTTTTCAGGAGCTCATACTCTGGTTGACATAGAGAATAACTGCAGAAAATTCTAATGCTCCAACTAGAGAAAAATATATCCCTTTTGGTGACTGGATTCATTAATTCAGACTATTCTGGGACAGAAGAATCAGAGCTATAGAATTGGAGTAGAAGTTTTTGGGTGTGGGGAGCGGCCGCACCCATAACATGGTGCCCGCTGTATGAGGAAGTAGGTCCGGCAACCAGTAAACAAGAACACGGCGGACGTGTGCTCGCCGCGTGATAGGCGCCCATCCGAGCGGTGCGCGCGTGATCAGCCCACTGATTGGCCTAGAAAAGGTTCCGCTTTCTTTCTCATTGGTTCAGCATACATATATATACATGTCTGATATACGCAATAAAGAAGAAGCTTCTTGAAGATTACCTCGGTGTCGTGTCTGTTCCTGCCGGACGGGAGCAAGCGCGCGACATTTGGGGCCAAATTTGGATTGACCTTGGGCATGTCATTTACCTCTTTGGGCCTGGGATTTTTTCCCCCTGCTGCATTTAAGTATACTGGACTGTCTGGAAGAAGTCTGAAAGAAGAGGAAAATGTGTCCTTGGCTGAAGAAGTAGGAGGTCTAATGATAATTTTATGTGCTTTATTTTTAGCTATTAGAGTCTTACTTTTTAACCTTAAAAGTAGAATCATGATATGTATTTGTCAAAAATTTGATCAATGAATGAATGATGAACATGCAAATTACTGTGTCAGTGTGGGTCTCTTCTCTCAAGGATCACAGGGACAAACCTGCCTGTAATTATATGTCACTTAGATATGGCACTTTTCATCACAGGATGTCAAAATGTTTTGTAAACATTAATTAAGTCTTGCATCTTCCTTGTGAAGGGAATATAATTGTTTTCCTGTTACAGAGAGCAACAAACTGAGACACAGAACACTTCAGAAGCTGCCCAAGATTACACTGCTTAACAGTGCTGGCAAGACCAAGTTACTTGCTCTAACTTGCAACACCCTATGTTACTTGGGGAGGGTCAAGTAATTAAGGAACTTCTGAGCAGCTGCTCTTGTTTTTGGGCTGTTCTGCACCCAAGGCAGGAAGAAGGTGGCTGCAAAGAAGACAAATATAGTTGCCGGAGTTCATCAGCTGTAGGCTCCAATTAGTTATGAAAATTTGAAAGTACCTGCTGGGACACAGGAAGATTCTGAAAATGATTACACATGGCAAAGTAAAACCTGTCAGCCATGCCAATAACTTCCTGCCTGGAGGAAATCTGAATAGAATACTCCCACATTGGCCCAAACAGGTGACAGTAAGTGCAGTGGCCATAAAACTGAGTTGGGCACAGCTTGTGGAAAATACTACAGAGCAAGCACACTGGCTACCTTTATCCAGGTGATTCTGAAATCATTACACTTGATCTTCACCAGAAGATGGAGAATCGATGGTTCTGATAACGTTAGATGTAAGCCAGAACAGACTGGGGAAAAGCAAACCCTGCAAAATGTTTAATAAATCTGGTCAGAGCTTGTTTTAAAAGATAAAAATAATACAAAAAAAGACATATTTGAAAGAAGACCAGTTAGCCTTACTGGTTCTTAGATGCCTGGGAATGTTTGTCTTCTCTGTAGAAATGGAGACAAGTTCATGAGAGAAGGGACCAAAGGGCTGATTGTCTTCTCATCAGAAGTTGTGGGCTTCATTGCCACCTGATGTGCTGGATAGATTCTACAGCATGAGATGGGGTTTGTCAAAGCAGGGTTTCTAAAAAAGGGGCACACTTCCCAAGGGGTTACTGTGACTTCATTGGGAGTCTCACGGTCTAAGTGGAGCAGGCAAGGGTTGAGTAAGTGGCCCCTCTGCTGCCCAATCTCACTTTCCACAAAAGCACAAAAAAATCTCCATCACCTCAGAGACTGCTGGAATAATCCCCAATTGCCTTCTAGGATTATGGAACTCTTTTTGTAAAGGTTTTCAATGTGGAAAGATTTTGCTCTCCTGATTGTTCACTAGGAGGCCATGAGGAGAAGTGCCTAACAGACAAAAATAGTAGTGACAGTGGAATTTATTTTTTCATTCCTCTGCCCTCATTGCTCACTCCTGGACCACTGCCTTCTCTGCAGCTCTGGCATGTTTAGTTTTTCTTTCTTCACTCTATACTGTACACAATGGCCAGATTGGTATAAAATACTGCTTTCCTGGCACATCTCTTCTTAGAAATTCCCCATACCTTCTCATTGCACAACATCAACAATAACAGCAACTAATGAAACTGATAAAACTTAATTATGAGTAGACAATGTACTCAGGGCTTTACATAGCTAGTTTTTATTTAATTCCAAATAATTTTTATTTAATTCCAAAGTTTGTTTAACGTTGAAGACTCCTACAAAATTGGATTCTACCATCCCTTTGCAGTTATATTTTCTTCTGTTCTAATGTGAACATGCTGCTGGGGTGCGAGTCTGTCTGTTTTTTGTGCCTGCTCCCCTCCCCCCATTCAATACCATTTTCACTCCTTTGGTTCAGTCTGTTTCCCACCCATTGAATGGGCCCCTTTTCCTCTGCTCATTCAATTCATCGTTCAAGGATCAACTTGAATCCCACTTCAGGGCTTCTATCAACAATTCTATATTCCCTTTATATACTTTTCACTGATGCTTAGCACTCAATTACCTGCCAGTGTATTTTCTGATTGACTGTTAAGATGTATTGAGTGTCTATATGTACGATATTCCTTGATCTTTCCACTTCCTCTTGGATCATATCTCTTTCAAGCCTGGTTCCTATACCAGAAAGGATAGGTTAAGTTACACTGTAGTAATAAATAAACCAAGGGCTTAGCACCCTCAATCTTCTACTGCAAATTCCAAACTTTTACTCAGTGAAAATCCCAATCCATACATCCGCTTCTTTATATCTATCCCCTTGCTACTAAGTACTGCTAGTGAAAAATCATCTCCTTATGAAGACTCTATGAAGGGTGGAAGCCATACATTTGAAGAGATCCACTCCCTACAATGGTGTGGTCCATGTAGCAGCTCTTCCCATGTCCTGACCCAGCACCCTCTTCTCTCTGCAAATGTGTAACGGTTGAGGCCTTAGGGGACTTGCTCCTACAGCTTTTCACCTCAAGTATATAAACTTAACAATACCTTCATTTTCTTTCATTTCCTAATCTCAGAAGAGTTGCTACATTATGATGTCTTAAGGGCTCTTATTTATTATCCTGATTTCTCCAGGAGCAGTCCTATTTCATTGGACTTGCTTTCTAATCATCCTACCTAACTACTTACCCTACCTGGATGCAGGATGCCTTTGGTAAGGTGTTACTTTTCTCTTGGGCTCATTTGGTTGCTGGTGTCTGAAATGGCAGCAATCCTGCAGGAAGTGCAAGGCAAATGGTCTTTGGCCTTAAAAACCAGCCCTTCCTGAGTCACCTGGAGGAGCCTCTGCTCTCTGTTTTCTTAGGTTGGGGATCAGGGAAGATTTAGCCTTACCATTGGATCTCTCCTGACTTTGGGGGTTGAGAAGATCATCATGCTCACATGTGGAGTCAAGGTCAGCTCTCCCCAGGAGTTAAGCTTTGCTGAATACCATGTGTCCACTTGTGAGTCCACTCAAGGGTGGATTCCTCCTCCATCCTCACCCTTGAGTCTAGTTCACAGGGAAGGAAGCACCGTACTAGGTCACCTCAGTGGGAGGCTCTATAGCTACAGTTTCACACAGTTGCCTGAATGTTCCAGCAAATCCATGACTCAGGAGAGGTAGATAGCTTTTGGGGATGGACAGGTAGGAGCTGTCTTCAGGATGCCCTTTTTGGGATCTAGATAGCTAATTATCACTCTAGTTATGTGCTTATAGATTACTTTCATGTTTGCAATATTCTTTTTTTTTTAAAGATTTATTTATTTATGCATACAGGCTGGGATGTAGGCCAGAGGTGGAGGGTGGTGAGAGGATTCCCCAGAGACAGAGTGGGGAGCAGAACAGGCAGATCAACTGAAGTACACTGCTGAGGGGAGCATCAGGCGAGGCAAGAGAGGTCTGCTGCACCATGTGGGAATCTCCCTGGCCTGGTATCGAACTCGTGCTGCAGTGGCTCTGGATAGCTTCACAGTGCTGTCCTTAACCCGTTGCGCCACCAGGGAGGCCCTTGTATTGCCAGTATTCTAACAAAATAAAACTGTATCTGTTTTCTCCCTTTCCTATCTCATGTGCACTTTCAAATCCACTGCAATAAACCATTAGTCCCACTACTTCCCTGAAATTGTTGTGTTTTTTTAAAAAAAGATTTATTTATTTATGCATACAATGCTGGGGTGTAGGCCAGAGGTGTATGTGGTGGGGGGGGAGGGTGAGAGGGTTCACCAGAGACAGAGCGGGGAACAGAACAGGCAGATTGACTGAAATACACTGCTGAGGGGGGCAGCAGGCGAGACAGCAGAGGTCTGCTGCACCATGTGGGAAGCTCCCTGGCCGGGGATCGAACTTGTGCTGCTGTGGCTCTGGATAACTTCATAGTGCTGCACTTAACCTGTTGCGCCACCAGGGAGGCCTTTCCCTGAAATTGTTTTGGCAAAGACAACCATTAACCTAATTGCCACATCCCTTGGAATCTTCATGGTTCTAGGTTTTTCTTGACCTCTCAACTCCATTAACTCTTGATGATCACTCTCACTCCCTTTTTGCCTCTTTCTCTGGCTTCCATGACAGTTCTCTCTTCTAGTTTTATAATATTTTCTTATTTTCCTGGTTCTTCTTAGTCTCATCTTTTGACTTTCCATCTCTCTTTTCACTATACTTGCTGTCTCATTTAATCTTTTCTATATTTTCATTTATGAATGAGTCCCAAATTCAGGTCTCTAACCCAGATCTCTCTTCCAAACTCCAGATCCATTTATGCAACACCCAGTAGGATATTTCTACCTGGTCATTCCATAGGTATTCTGAACACAGCTATCCAAAATGCAAAGTAATCTTTCTCAAAAGTAGTACTATAAAGCTCAGGGTTTGGAAAATGAAGATCCATGGGCCAGATCTGGCCTGCTGCCTATTTTTTATATGACCTGAGAACAAAGGACAGTTTTGATATATTTAAGTGTTTGGAAAAATCAAAAGAATATTTCATAATACATGAAAAGTATATGAAATTCTAAATTCCGTGTTAATAGGAAAGTTGTTTTTTTTTTTAAGATTTATTTATGTATGCATGCAAGCTGGGGTGTAAGCCAGATGTGTGGGGTGATGAAAGGATTCACCAGAGACAGAGTGGGGAGCAGAACAGGCAGATCAACTGAAACACACTGCTGAGGGGAGCAGTGGGCAAGGCAGGAGAGGTCTGCTGAGCCATGTGGGAATCTCCCTGGTCAGGTATCGAACTCGTGTTGCAGTGGCTCTGGATAGCTTCATATTGCTGCGCTTAATCCGTTGCACCACTAGGGAGGCCCAATAGGAAAGCTTTTTTTAAGATTTATTTTTATTTATTTATGCATACAAGGACTGAGGTGTAGGCCAGAGGTGCAGGGGGTGAAAAGATTCACCTGAGAAAGACTGGGGAGCAGAACAGGTGCATTTACTGAAATATACTGCTGAGGGGAGCAGTGGGCAAGACAGGAGAGGTCTGCTGTGCCATGTGGGTTAGCTCCCTGGCCAAGGATCACCACAGTGGCTGGTAATAGCTTAATAACCCTGAGACTTTAACCCTTGCCCCACCAGGGAGGCCCATTAAGGAAAGTTTTATTGTAACATAATCCCACTCATTTATGTTATTGTTTATGTTTGATGATAGCTTTCTATTACAGTAGCAGAGGTTAGTAGTTTCAACAGGATCAAACTATCCACAATACCTAAAATATTTATGAGCTGGTCCTTCAGGGAAAAAGTTTGTTGACTCTTTGTGTAGGCAAATGGACCTAGCTTTAAATATCAGCTCTATCACTTATTCTCTGTGTAACTCGGAAAATTATTTAACATTTCTCAATCATAGTCTTCTCATCTATAAAATGAACATAATTGTATTTACTGCTCAAAGGTTTTCTGTAACTTAAGTGAGACAAATCACGTAAGACACTTGGTCCAATGCATGGCATGATGTTTTCCCGAAACTCACTCCTCCTCTTGCTTTTTCTCTCTTTGTGAAACAGCATTGTCCACCAGTCACCCACGTCAGAAACTCAGGGGTCGTTCTAAACCTTACATCCCATGTGTTGGTTTTACCTCCTCAGAATCTAAGATGTTCTTCCTTTTTTCTTCACATGCACTGCTACTGCCATAAGTCTATCCTAATCTTTCCCTGCCTCATCTGATCTTGTTACCATTTCCCTGTTTTCTAGACAATTTGAATGTTTTAAAATGAAAAATATATCACATTACTCTCCATCTTAAAGCCATTCAAGGATTCACCATTGTCTGTGTGAGAAAGCTGACTCACCCTCATCCATAGTTAGTTCTTCGATTCCCCCTTAACTCTCACCATGCTATCTTGGACACCATGAGTCAGACTATTATGGGTTGGTATTTCCAAGGCAGTCTAGAAAACTTTCCCCAGCTGTGAATGCAAGTAGCTCTACTTTCAACATTCAACTCAAGCATCAGTGCCATGATGAAGTAAGTCCTTCTTCTAACCTCCTCTACTATTTTCTTTTACATTCAAAAAGGGCATGTTTATTATAAAAAAGGGAAGGAAAGAAAAGGATGCTTACATAGACATAAGCAGACAGAAAGAGGTGCCCCTGAAAGGGACAGTTGTTTTTTTTTTTTTAAGATTCACTTTTTTATGCATACAAGAACTGGGGTGTAGGCCAGAGGTATGGAGGGGTGATAGGATTCACCAGAGACAGAGTGGGGAGCAGAACTGGCAGATTAACTGAAGTACACTGCTGAGGGGAGCAGTGGGCGAGGCAGGAGAGGTCTGCTGCGCCATATGGGAAGCTCCCTGGCTGGGAATCGAACTCGTGTTGCAGTGGCTGCGGATAGCTTCATAGGCTGAAACTTAACCTGTTGTGCAACCAGGAAGGCCCTGAAAGGGACAGGTCTGTGAAGAGAAACACCTGCAGAGCCACAGGTGGGCCAGAGAGCTGCTGACCTCCTCTGTTCTTGTACAGAATTGGGCACATCCTTCTTTGGGTTTCATGGACCTTTATGTTCTTTAGTCACAGCATGTAACTGTGATTTTAGGTTCTAAGCTCCCTGAGGGCAGAATGCATATTCAAATTTAGGAGTCTAGCACAATATTTGACACAGTGTGAATCCTTACAAATATTTATTATAAGAAAGGATGAATAAAGTCCCACAAATACGGAATGTAGACACACACATAGATAGCCAAACGACCTGCCCCTCTTTTCACTCTGTGATTTTTTCTCAAAATGTGGTCTCCTTGGATAGCATCACCTGGGAATTTGTTAGAAATGGAGATTCTTAGACCCTGTTCCTCACTTCCTCGGTGGGAAACTTTGGAAACAGGACCCAGCAAACTATTTCAATAAGCCCTCCGGGTAATTTTGATGCATGAAAAACTTTGAGAACCACTGCCGTGGACTAGTTTTTCTCAAATTGTATCCGTGGACCACCTGTATTAGAATCACCAAGTCTCTTGTTGAAGCTAAAGATGCCAGACTCCATCCTAGAGACTTCTGCATGCATAAAATAGATATGGTTTCAATCCTGAATGCATATTAGAAGTATCTGAGCAAGACTTGGAAAAAAATAAAAACAGTTCTCTGTCTTTATTCCTAGAGATTCTGGTTCTCCAAGACCCAGCCCAGGCGCGTATGTTTTTAAAGCTCAGATGATACACATCAGTTCCCTGAGCATCGGCTCTGGCATCTGATGACACCTCTAGTCCCAGCCCTGTGGCTTTGGGCTAACTGCTTCAGCTTTTTCTTTGTCATGAGGATTAAGTAAAATAATATGTGTAAAGCGCTTAACACAGGGTCTGGTCCACAACCAGTTCTGTAATAGAGTGAATTATACATTTTCTTTAATGAATGTGACCCCCGAAGATTCTTTCTGAACCCTAACATGTAAGAAACATGGAACTAGAGAATATTCTTATTCCCTGAAATGGACTGGGTGCTCTTTTTCTCTTCAGATGGTTTGATCTGGAACCATGTAGATCGCTCAACTTTCAGGTGTGTTATTTCATGCAGATAATTGGTCTATTTATTCCTGGTGGTGGTGACAGGTGAACTTGCAGAGACACAATGTTGGAAGTATCTTAAAAGTGTATATGGTGATCTCTTACTCATAAATAATTTGTAGAGTATCTTTTTCCTAGTGAGATTTCATTCTGTGGGCAGGATTAACTTGTATTTTGGTTTTGTATCACAGTGTCTAGTGAAGTGCTGGGCCGATAAGACACCCTCACCTTGACTGAAATTCAGGCTCTGCACATGCCAATTTCAGTCCTACCGCGTGTGATCCTGATTAGGTTTTTTGAATTCCTTCTGTCTTGATTTTCTTACCAGGGAAGTAGAGAGCATTCGATATTTCAATATACATCTTAGAACTTCTATGGAAAAAAAAAAAGTCTACCTACACCTCGGCATTTCTAGCATGCCTCCATTTTGCAAATATACAAAGAAAATAGATACAAAACTTCCCCAAAGCTGGTGTCTGGGTGTTTATTTTAGGTTGATGTTGCTGGTATTTCCAGGTACAGCCTTCCTTCACCGAGATAGCTCATTGTGCTGGTCATTTTAATACGAATTGTATAAATGTCTAACCACAAAAAGAATGAAGTTTTCTGAATGAAGCTGCTTTCTTTTTTCCTTTTATTTTTCTCTTCTTGAAATTCCAAATGGCATCTATTCTCTCAGAGTTGATTGGCACTTTTTAAAATGAAAATAGTTAATTATAGAGGCATAGAAAGCCTCTATATAAATCTTACCTATTTTATTGACTAAGAATATGTTAAGTGGGCAAAGACTCTTGATTTTTCATCTATGATGAAATACACAAATCCTATTTTCCAGGATATTGATATAGATGTTTAGTAATGGGGGCTTTGTAATGATGCCACCTACATAATTTTAAGCATTTTGATCCCATTAGGAATGGTTGGCACCTGTGAAGGTTTTTGGTCAGAGATGGGTACATCAGAGACTATCCCCTTTGAAATATTATTTAAGTGGAATTTTGACCAAAGTAGACTGGAGTGATTCTCAAACTCACCTTTTCTCACTACAGTTATGTTCTATAACTTTCTTTATCCTTAACTTACATTAAAGTACATTTATATAAATTTTTATATAAAGTCATTCTACTGCTTCAAACAGCTGGTTTTTATTTTAGTTAGAATTAGTCACACTGTTCTTCGGCCTTGGACTTTGTAAGAGTTTTGGGTGGAGAGACTGTTCTTGGAAGCTGAAGTCTGTGTAATTTTGTTAAAGTGTTTTTGGCTTGATAAATTCACTGTTGTGGTGCTTGACAGATGAAGGGTGTGTGTGAACTGTCTCTATTTCTTTGTTGTATCAGGTAAAACTCTCCACTAGTGACTTTTAATAAATCAGTTTTATTTACTTTGTGAATGTTAGACCATTACATAGACTCCCAGAAAGAAGTTGGGTAGTTTTGAGCTCTTAGATTGTTTTAATACTGTAAGATGCCTCAAAATGTCTCTAAGTGTGTATTGATGCAATGTAAGAGATGCAATTCAGGTTTATGAGCATTTCTAGGATTATTTCGATGAATGTTTGAGTTTGGATAATCTAAGGAACTGTCCTATATATCATAATTTATCCTTCAGATAGGCCAATTAGGAATCACTAATTCTCCAAAATGGAAATTTCCAGTAATATTGTACCTTTGTATGGCAAAGTTGGTTTAATTTCTTGTTTTAATCAAATCAAACCCTAATGGTAAGTTTTGCATTGCAAAGTGCAGAGTTGGTTGGTAGAAGAGATTTAGTATTGATGTTAAGGTTGATTTGTTTTCCCACCTGAAAATTCCAGTGGGTTCTTTCACTTGTCAGATGTTTGTTGTATTTCTGCCAGTGTCAATGTCCGTGCTCAAGGTGGGATGGCTTGGGAATGCACAGATGGAGGACAGTCTCTTCCACCAAGGAGCTACCCCCGCCCCCTCCCGCCCCCGCCCCTCCGGTCAAGAGGATGTCAGGTGAGTTAACAGTCTTAATACAGAGTGCTAACGGGCTGAGCTGGAGACCGTCGCTAACAGCGAATTCCTGTAGTTTTCTCCTTCTGGCAAGAGAGACTCAAGGAACTGTCTTTCTGGTATTTTCCCACCTCCGCCTTCTCCTGAAAACTAGTGAAGGCTCTCTGATTCAGAGCACAGAGAGATGTAGGCTTCTGACTGTTTCTTGAGGAAACAAAACAGAAAGCTTTTGCTCGCGAGGTGGTGCTGCTGCTCCACTTACAGCAAGAACGGCCAGTTCGCTGGGAGGTGCCGGTTGTCTCCTGTCCCCTCGACTTGTGCTGAGAGACCGAATTCTTTGACTATGCTCTCCTTGGCTTTCTAGAACTTTCAATTCGTAGGTACGTTTATTTTTTGAATGAAAAGACCTACTTCATCTCTGAAGTGCTATTCATCTACCAGCTTGCAAGGGAATGTTTTTGCTTCCACTGAAGTTATCAAGTGGGAGTGTTCTTGAGAAATATGGTATTTACTACTTGAATGCCCAAGGCTTTTTTGTTTGTTTTGTGATTTTGGTTGGCCTGAAAAAGTTTTGGAATGGCTTTAGCTATTGAAGGGGTTTTTTGGAAGGGTGAAATGAAGGCAGGAGAGGGAGGCCCCAAAGCATTGAATTGCATTAGAGTTTTTTTTTACAATTGCCGCAGTATTTCTGGTAAGAAAAGTTATTAGGTGTTTATGAATGTTTCAAAAGACCAAGGGAAAATAAGCAGATTCCATGTTAAAATATCCGCTTGGGGACCCTTAACACTCAGAACAGAACCTGCACTGGGAATGCTGAAGGGTGTGATCAGTGTAAAGCAGCAGTTGTTTCTAATATGGGGCATTTGTTGGCTGCGATCCAAGAGGAAAAGGGTTGCCAGGGCATTCCCAGGGGACAATGGGTCGCCAGGGCCAGGTGCATCAGGAATACCGGTTTTTTTTCCTTACTGAGTCATACCAGCTTCTTCCCAAACAGAGAAAGCCAAGCTTGGTTAACGGAGGACTCTTTCCTTGTCTGCCTGCTTTAGAAGTTGTGGCAGAAAGCAGGCTAATGCAAGAGGTAAAAAAAAATCAGAGTTCCACAGGGATACAAAAAGGAAGTATTTTAAGCTAATAATTTTGGTTTGCTCTTTTATAACAATATACTTCCTCCCACCCACCACCCACCCCCATTAGAGATGAGGTTGCTTTGAACTGTTTTTTTTTTTGGGGGGGGGGGCTTGCAGGACAAGTGAGGGGGTGGCCTTGATCCAGCCCACTTCTCCTTCTGACCCACTTGGGAATCCACAGGCCCTTCTACTACTTGGAATCTAGCCTTTGGCCATGGATACTTTGCATTCCAGTTTTAGAATATTATAGAGAGAAAACTTGTTTTTAAGGTTATATTTAAGAGGTGATGAAAATTGTGTTAGATATTCTTTTCCAAATAGCATTTTGAATAAGTGGTATGAATAATGGGACCCAATGTTCATCTCTTTCTGTCTCTTCAGTGTGAAGGTAGTGAACACAGACTGTACTGCTACATCTCATGATACTGTTACTTGTGTGTATCATATTCTGTAAAGAACTTGTAATATATTCATATTATATTGATGGTTAAATAATATTCTGTACATGGGTCATGTATGCAACACTAAGATAGGTATATAATCCATATTGTAATTATACGTTAATGTGTATGACTTCTTTTTATTGTATATTGTGGGATATGGGGAATAATGAAAGATTATTACTTAGAAAGGCCTAGCACTATCTAAATCAGTAATTATGTATCCTAAAGTTCAAATCAAATCAAATATTAATTTTGCCCACTCTCTGTAAAAAAATTTTAGACGCTGTTTGATATATCCATAAATTCAGGACAAAGTTATGAAAAATTAAATGAATTAATCACTTACAAATAGGTTTTGTTCCAAATGTTTCTTTTAAACCTGCGTGTAAATCAGAACATATTTCTATTAAATGTATTGTATATGATGTTAGTTTATGTGAGCACCCAACAAAAGCTCAACTCAACCACAAAGGCTTTTGTAATGAACTCCAACCTGATTTCTAGGTCTTGGAGGGAAGTAGCCTTCCAGCATAGATGAGAAGAAGATAGAGTTTTTCTGCTTTGATGAAGCAGAACAAATTATAGGCAAGACATTTTAAAATAAGAAAAAGTTATGTTTTGTCAATACCAACTTCCTTTCTGCAAACTTCTCTCAAGGATGCAAGATCTCCATGCCATCATAAATGCTTCCCATGGTGTGATAATCAGTCTGTGCTCCTATTGCTCCAGCTTCTAGAATCACCCACCCTACCCACTAGATCAGTGATTTGGAAAATGTGATCTTCTCACCTGGCTTCGAATCACCTGGCTTACCTGTTAAAAACAGGTTTCTGGATCCCACTCTACTGTGAATCAGAATCCTATCCAAGGATGGGCACTGGGAATCTATCTGGATTTATAATTCCTTGAATCATGTTTAGATTGTGCCTCTAAAATTAAATCTTTCACTAGAGAGACTATAGTGTACAATATTATTTAATCTTTAAAAGGGAGATTATCCCATTTGTGACATTATGGATGAATCTGGGGCAGGGGGAAGAATAGGGAAGATGCTGGTGAAAGTATACAAAGTTGCAGCTATGTAGGATGAAAAAGGATCTAGTGAAAAGCTTAATGACTGTAGTCAATAATGCTATAGTGAATACTGGAAATTTGATGACAGTGGATTTCAGGTGCTCTCAGCCATACACAAAAGAAGGTAACTGTATGAGGACATGCATCTATTAATTAGCTTAGCTGTAGTAATTATTCACTATGTACATTATATCAAAACATCATGTTGTAACTTTAAATATACACAATTTTTCTTAAAAAGATGGGGGGGGGGAGTCAATTGTGTAAATCAATCTTTTCCAAGCTTTAGATATATCAGAATTCCATGAGGGCTTTTTAAAACACAGGTTACTGGTGGGGCCTCCTTGGTGGCCAACGGGTTAAGCGCAGCACTGTGAAGCTATCCAGAGCCACTGCAGCACGAGTTCAATACCCAGTCAGGGAGATTCCCACATGGCACAGCAGACCTCTCCTGCCTTGCCCGCTGCTCCCCTCAGCAGTGTACTTCAATTGATCTGCCTGTTTTGCTCCCCGCTCTGTCTCTGGTGAATCCTCTCACCACCCCACACCTCTGGCCTACACCCCAGCTAGTATGCATAAATAAATAAATCTTAAAAAATAAACAAAAAATATATAGATTACTGGGCCCTCACCCCAGAGGATTTGATTCAGAAGGTCTTCGGGTGCCTCATGCTGCTGACATGAGGACCACACTTTGAGAACCACTAACCTATTTTGCAGACTCTGAAATCCAGAGATATTTGCATTTTAAAAAGAAGATGCTTAGTAACCCACAGGGATCTCAGAAAACAGAGCATTGTGAAATGAAAATGGGAAGGATATGTGTGTGGGGGGGGGGTGGTGTTGGGGTGAATGGATATTTTAGCTCCAATTATGTATTTGTCTGTATTCCTCCCTAATTAGCCTGATTTTCACAAGCAAAAGTTAAACCTACTCTCTAGTCCCAAATTTCCCTCTAGTAGTTCTACTGGCAATGATAACAAGAGTATATAAACTGAGTGAATAGACAGAGTGCATGGAAGTTATGCCTTTTCTGGAATTGTTCATTTCTGGAAATCTATTTTGTCTATTTAAATTTTCCAACATTAGGATTTTACTTTGGCCAACAGAGGGCTCTCCTAACATTGTATAAACTGCCACAGTGGAAGAGAGAAATGGCTTAACTTTAACCTAAAAAGACTAAAGTGTATGATAGAATTTGTAATTGGGGATTTCATGCTATTTTGATCATTAGGTTTTCCCTGAAAGGTAGTAATATTTATTAGTAAGTTGAAAAAAATGGTGTAATAGGTAAAAATTAGGGTGTTTGTGTGTTATTTTGATTATTAAGTTTTCCATGAAATTTAAAAATTACTACTCAGTAAGTGGAAAAGAACAATAATAGGTAAAAAACCAATAAGTAAATAGAAATTTGGAAGTGTGAGTTCTTACTGTGGATTTTGTCTATTATATTAGTATGATAATTGCCAGATATTTGGGGCAGGTATGTAAGAATGAGTTTTTAAAAGAGACTAATTATTACAAACTCAGAAGGGTTTTGTTTTGTTCTCTCTAGGTAAGGGAGGCTTTATTTAGAGTTAATACTTTGTAGGTAAGAGTTTTTTTCTATTGTGATGGGGCTATGAAATATGAATCCCAAGTGTTGGTTCTGTAGTTCAGCCTTTTATTAGACTTGACAAAGTGAGGGTGTTTTCAAGGCAGATCAAATTGTTCAAGTAAATGCAGGGTAAGTGGAAAAGTGATTAGGATTTTCAGCCCTCCCACCAATGATAGACCCCTTTGGGCCCACACGCATGCCTGATGGCAGGCACCTGATGTAGGGTGTGGATGGGCATGAGTGGGCTCACCTGAGCCAGAGACAGGGCTTATAAGCAGCAGCAGCAGCGCAGCAGCAGCAGCGGAGGAGAGAATAGAGCATGCAGCAGGGGACCATTCAGGGTGTAGCAGAGAGACCATAAGAGAATGCCAGAGAGCCTAGAGAGAGTGAAGATTTGCGGGGTGGCAAGGAGGCCTGCAGCCTCCTGGCCGCCACCCACCCCCGGACCCCCAACCTGCCCTGTACCTGGTTGCCTCATTACAAAAGAACATCATGAGAACAAATAAAACAATGAGTCTGTTTGTGCTGATGATGGACCTACACGGTCTGAGATGGTTGCTGAACGGCAGATAATAATATTGCTTAGAGAATAGTTATTTGTGAGGTGTTAGAAATACAATGAATACCACATTGAGAAAAGACATACAGAACCTAGCTATACCAAAGAGACTTGTTCCTAAAAAATAAAGTAAAATACTTAGTTTAATTTAGTAAAGAATGGAATCAAGGCTAGTTTCACAGGAATGTAGTCTCAACAGTCTCACAGGACCCTGTGCTTCGAAGGACCTAGTACCTGAGTCAATGATCGTTTGTCATCTTGAATTCTTAATTTTTTAACAAAGGGCTCCTCATTTTCATTTTGCAAAGGACCCTGAAAATTATGTAGCTGAACCTGAAAGGAATAGATAATTATCTTCCATCCTACTGTTCAGCTTTTCTCTAGAAATGTAGTTCTTGTCCTTGGTTGGATGTGAGAATCACCTAGGGAATTTTTGAAACTTACAATGCTCAGGCTCTCCCCAGAACAGTTACACCCCAATCTTTACAGGTGGGTTCCAGGCACTGGAATTTTAAAAAAATTCCTAAGGTGATTCCACTGTGCAACCCAAGTTTAGAACCACTGTAAATTTGGCATTTTCATTTCCAGAACCTTCCTTCCTTACCAATCTACTTGGATTGCTCTTGCAGTTTAATGGACTTTTAAGATTTTAGCTTCTTCTCACAGGCTTTATGTGTTAGAAGAACAAAAAACATGAAACTTGAGTTCTCTATATAATGTATTTTATTTTTATTACTCTTCTTTAAGCATTGTAGCATTACAAAGAAAACCATCTTCTTTAAAAACAGGTCTAATCACCTTTGTATTCCCTTGTAAGTAGCAAATGAGCATATTCTGGGAGGAAAAACCTCATGTATTTAGTAAGATTAAAACCAAAGAGGGAAGTACATGGACTTTCCTTTGCTAATAGCTGAATATTTCCTAAGTACCTTGCCCTGGCTGGCCCTGCATCAGGTTTCATTAAATGCTTCTTTTTCTAGCAGAAGGTTTTTTGGACACTAATTGTTTTCTCCTCATGAGTCACCTGTGGGCTTTGGCAATAATCTAGAAGCATCTGGTCCCAATCCTTCTGGATTACAGGAATTGAAGGTCCCAATTAGAGACCTGGGGTCCTGCAAGGGCAAATCCTTTTACCTTAATTCACTGGGGCCTCCTCTAAACAGACCTGTTTTTGCTGCCTTCAACTTTCCTGTTCCCTTACAAACTGCACAAAATGAATTGCTTTCTCCTTAGCATTTCCCTCTAAAGTTATGCCTACATGCAGGTAAATTAAGGATTAATTCCAACCCTAGGTATTTTACTGTAAGATTTATATTAATTATTTCCACTTGTTTAGCTTTGAATTGAGCACTGAGCTGGGAAAGAATCACTTAATAGTAAAGTAATTAAATGTTTAATGAAAATATTAGTAAGCTGAAACCCAGAAGGAGATGAAAAACAGAATAATCCTTTGGTTCTGAAAGCCCAGAGATTCAGACCCACAGGGAGATGGCCTTTTACTGCTACTATTTATGACTGAATTAGAAATAAAGTTTGGTGAAGCTAAAGTTTGAAATAAGGTATTTTGATATTAATAACTGTCTCTTTAGCAATAAATAGGAATATAAATAATTTATCTGTAACTTCAAATTTTGAAAAGTGAATTTGTTCTTTAATCTTGAAATGTGTGTGTGTGTGTTTTTTTGTTTTTGTTTTTGGTGTTTTTTGTTCATAAAATACTATTTAATGAGCACCCACTCAGGTGCTTTACATAGGTTATCTCTAAACCTCAGAACAAGCATGCAAAGTCGGTATTATTGTCCAGGTTAGAGAGCAGAAACTGAGTTTTGGAGGAAGCTAAATAACTTTCCTCGATCCCAGAGCCTGTAAATGTTAGAACTGGAACTCTTATCTCCAAACTCTGATTTTCCAATTAAAAAAATTGTGAGAAGATATTTAAACCTTTTCAAGTATACAATTCAGTGGCATTAAGCATTCTCACATTGTTATGTAACCATCACCATTATCCATATCGAGAATTTTTCTGTATCTTATCTGCATCAATTGAAATTCTGTACCCATCAAATAATAACTCCATTTCTCTCTCTCCCCAGTCACTGGGAAGCACTCTTCTCTACCTTCTGTGTTCATAAATTTGACCACCTAGGGGCTTCATATAAATTAACGTGTACAATGTTTGTACTTTTGTGTCTGGCTTGTTTTATTTGGATACTTTCAAGGTTCATCCATGTTGAGGCATGCATCACAATTTTATTCTCTTTTAAGGCTGAACAATATACCCTTGTGCATATATCCCACACTTCCTTTAGCCCCTCATCCATCCATGGACAGCTGGATGGTTTCCACCTTTTGGCTGTGGTATGTAATGATGACTTTGACATTGTTGTTCAAACAGCTGTTCAAGATCCTTCTTTCAATTCTTTTGTGTGTTTAACTGGAAAAGGAATTTATGGCTCAAATGGTAATTCTTTTTTTTCCCTAATTTTTTTATTTGTATCTTTTACATTATTGTATATTCCCCGTATGTTACCTACCACCGATTCACCCATGAACTGCCACCATAGTCCCTTGTGTGCTTTTCTTCTATTTTGAACCCTTATCCACCCCCTCGCTCACTGAATGTCTTCAAATGGTAATTCCAAGCTTAATTTTTTTTTTTTTGGAGTAACCACCAAACTGTCTTGAAGGCAGAGAATATTACATTAGTTAATCTGATTTTTTTTTTTAAAATCCACTCATAAATACTGAGGTAAAATTCAACTGTTCAATGGATCAGCAGGACTAGATCTGTGTCCTTGGTTTGTGGCCTCTGGTCCAGGCTTAGAATTAAGGGAAAAGTCTCTGAAGGAAGATGTAGTAAGGAACTGATCTTCCTCTGCTGGAAGGGGTCCTTACCAACAAATAGCCATCCACACTTGTCTGGCTTTTACCTGGGTATTCCAGAAAAAAGGAAGTTCTTTTAAAAGTACATACTCATAGTTATCTTTCTCAATAAAACTAAATCCTAATATCTTTCCTTCTGGATTCTGGAGAAGCAAAGCCTAATTTCTGATTGGCCTAATTAGTTGGTATCTTCTCCTGATCTCTAAACCAACAGACCCAGTTGTTTCCTGGATATCTCAGCAGGAATTGCATAGATACTTCAAACTCCACAACACCACAACTGAGCTCAGGACCTTCCCTTATGCCTGCTTTTCCTCCAGTATTTATTATCTTAGTAAAGGGCACTGTGGAAACCATAGTTTAGCTATTGTAAATAGTACTGCAATGAAATTAGGAGTACATAACATGAGATAGATAATTTAAACAGAGATATGGAAACTATATGAAAGAATTAAAGTAAAAAACCAGAAATTTAAAAAAACACAAACAGAAATGAAGAATGCCCCCAATGGACACATCTGTAAACTGACCTGGCCAGGGTAAACAATTTTGCAAATTTGAAGAAATGTTAAAAAGAATGAGTGAAATATTTAAAACATTGAAAGAAAAAACTCAAAAATCTAAAATTTTGTATTCAGCAAACATATCTTTCAAAAGTGAAGAGGAAATGAAAACTTTTTCAGACAAACAAAATTAAGGGAATTTGATGACTATAGACATACCTTGTGAGAAATGTTCTACAGAAAAAAAGGGAAATGGTAGAGGTCAGAAACTCAGATCTACATAAAGAAACAGGATTAGAAAAGGAGTAAATAAATTAATGTAAAATCTTTTATTTTTCCTATTATTAACAACTACCGACAATAGTTTGTTTAAATTAATAATAGCAATAATGATTATAGCTTATGGATAAATACAATCAATCATGGTAACATAAGGGACAGAAGGGAAGAATTGGGAATGTTTCTGCTCTATTATAAGGTATTTTAACTACCTGCAAAGTGGTTGTATTATTTGAAAGTGGACTTGGATTAATTGTAAATGTATATTGTACTTCTGGAACAGTCACTAAATTTTGTTTAAAATGAAGTATGGTGTACATGCTGAGACAGGAGAGAAAAATGGGATCACATAAATTTTTCAGTAAAAACCAGAAAATGAAGAAAAGACTGAAAAACAAACAAAAAAAAATGATTAGCAGCAATGAATAGAAAACAGTTACAAATGTGATATATTACTAATTATTATTATTATTATTAATATGCCAATAGCAACAATTTAAAACCACAACTATATAAGTGGGAATGGGCTAAAGATACAAATTAAAAGATAGCTTGCCATAATGGAATTTTTTTAAAAAGTCCTAAATATTTGCTGTTTACTAGAAACCTATTTTAATAAGAAAGACTCAGATTAAAACTAAAGGAATGTGAATAGAAACAGAATAGGAACAGAATAGAAAGTCCAGATATAGTCTTTCTTACATAAATTAAATCAGTTGACTTTGACAAAGAAGCAAAGGCAATTCAAAGGAAAAAGAACAGCCTTTTCAACAAATGATACTGAAACAACTGATGCTCACATGCAAAACAATGAATCCTGACACAGATCTTAAACATTTCATGAACATTAACTAAAAATGGATCCTTGTCCTATGTGTAAAATGCAAAACTACAAAATCCCTAGAAGATAATGTAGAAAATTTAGGTTGATTTGGTTTGGTGATTATTTTTTAATTACAACACCAAGTATGGTCTCCAGGAAAAAAAATGGTAAATTGGACTGCATTAACATTAAAAACTTTTGCTCTATGAAAGACAGCATTATGAGAGTGAAAAGACAATCACAGACTGGGAGAAAATATTTGTGAAATATGTATATGTTAAGGGTCTGCTAAATAGGTGCAGACACAAGAGATTAACAACAATAATTAATAATAAAACATAATAATAAAAAGTTACTCATTTTGGGGTGTCTCAACATCATAAGCTTCAGGGATAACTCTAGAGAATCAGTCTTCTACCAGACATTTATAAATTAGGTATAATTTTATAGCATCTGGTCAGAAGTAAACAGAAGGCTCCTTCCTTATGTGAGACTGAGTTCTAAAGGCTTAGGATTCAATTATTTGAATTCTTCACAGGGCACACTATCATGCAAATGTTGGTGTTCTTCTGGAACATACTACTCTGTGATTTGTTAAGTGCTCTTGACTAGAAAGAAAGCAATGATTAGTTCACTTATCTTAGACAAAGTTTTGAGAAATGCTAAAGTAGATACATATGTCCTTAAGACATGCTATACTGTGAGAAGGAAGAGGGTATGGGGTTAGCCCTGTGACTATGGTCAGCAGTAGGATGACACAGCCTTAGGGCAAGGTTGGGGCTGAGGAGGATACTTTGCTGTGTGCAATGGGGAGAGACCCAGGTGGGCAAGCATGGCTTCTTGATGCTCAGTGACAGAATTGTAGTCAGCAATAGGGTTCCAGCTCAGGTCTGGGGTTTGGGGAAAGTATTAAAATGATGTGGATATGGAAGGGAAATGAATATAAAGACAGGTGTGAGCAAGGCAAAGACCAAGGTCAGTATAGAAACTGGGAGGTTGGGCAGATTATCAAATATTTAAGATACTAGAACCAGGAAAAAGGCTATGGCTTAGTTTTCAAAAACACAGCTGAACTCCAGCCATCAAATCTGAGGGGTGAGATGGAAGAAGGTTGATTTGATGTCCATTCTGCTGGTGCTGACCCAGAGCTCTTCAGATCCCATGCTGGAGGGAGTAGAAGTCTTAGAGTTTGAGTAGAAGGAGTTAGGCCGCGGTTCTCAATCAAGAGGCCCTAGCTATCAAGGAGGGGTGTGTGGATAGGAAATCAGGCAAGTTATTACAACTGGACCAAGTTCTGTGACTTTTATGTGTAGCTTTTTATTGCAGTTTTACAGTTACTGATCTAGTCAGTGTAGATCAACTCACCAATTGAGAAATGTGTTCTTTCCACCAGAACATTAGTGATTATAGGTGGATAAACCAATTTGTAACCCAATCTAATTACCCAGATGTCCTGCAAAGAGAAGACGTCAATTCTATCAGCTTATCCTCATGGTCCTTTGGCTGCAAACTAGCCTTGCTGGTTTTTCTTTCTTTGGGTTTTAAGTTCTAAAAGAGTAAGGTTTGGGGATCCAAATGAGAAATATGGTTACTTGTTCTTTGTTTCTTCTCTAATTCCACCTTCAAAATGTCTGCCCTTGCTTTCATGCTGCACCTCTTCACCCCCACCTCCATCAGCCAGTACCTAGTATAGAAGTAAGCTCCCTGGCTCTGAGATGGGGAGGGTCCCAGTGCTTCCCTCAAACCCTGACAATATGACAAGGGGAGAAAATAATCAGGAATCATCTTTATTGCCATATCTTCCTAAAAATATAAAATAGTCATGAGTCTGATTTCTATAGCGTAACTGCTAAACCCTTTCGTAGAAGGGGAGAACAAAAGAATCTACTTAGAACACAACAACAGTTATATATATGAGTTTAAGAAGTAATTCAGAGGTTTTGTCTCAGAGATTCAAGAGTAAGAAATAGTATTTTATATTATTTTATATTATTGTTCATTTTTTGTGCAATGTTTGCATTCTTTTCTCAGGTGTACTCCCCATAGAATTAGAAATAGTACATTTTAAAGGAACTTAAAAAAATTTGATTAGGAAACGCCACATTAACAAGTAAATACAAATGAAAAACCAATATGCCAGTGGTGGTTCCTGGTGACTCAGCTAAAGCAGTCTGGTAATCCTAACATAGGATGTTTTTGATGTCCTCCTCAGTTTTAGGGTAGTTTTTGTTGCTTTTTCATTGAGGAGGGGATGAAGAGGGACAGAGGAAATCTAATGTTTTTCATTTAGGCAAATTAAAATTATGTGTAATTACTTTTCCTGGGTTTTGCAGTATGATTTAGCAAATGAATAAGCACATGTCTGTTCGGTACTGTTACTGCCACCTGGAAGCATAAACATAAAGGAGCACTCTCTTACAAAGAATGCATGGACCCTAGAATAGGTGATGATAGATATGTTTTGTCTTATAATAACTTTAGACATAGAAATTTTGCAAAGATATTACTAAGATTTTTATGTATATGCTTTCCCCAGGTTCCCTTAATGTTAACTTTTTAGGTAACTATTGTACAATTGTAAGTACAGGAAATTAACATCGATCAATGACTATTATCTAAATTAAGCACTTATTGGATGAAAGTCCACCAGTTTTGCCCCAGTGTCCTTATTTTCTGTTGCACGATCCAATCGCGGATTCCACGTTGCATTTAGTTGGGGATCTTTTTAGTCAATCTTTGACATGCTTGAGTTTTTCCTAACCTTGATACTCAATTTGGATTAGTTTAGTGTATTCTTATGCATCTGTGGCAAAAAACACCATCCAAGTCATCTAGTGTCCTTCTCAGCACATAATAACAGAGGTATATGATGCTGATGCATCTTATTACTAGTGATGCTGACCTTTATTGCTTGATTAACTTGGTCAGGTTTCTTCACTATAAAGTTACTCTTTTCCCTTTTGTAATTGATAACTAATTTGGGTACTCGAGAATCAGCCAATATCTTGTTTCTTCTCAAATGTTTGCCCACTGAATTTTGTATCCATATGTGCATTTTACCCGCAATAATTATTACTGCAGGACTTGCCTAATAAAACCGATATGTTTCAAATCATGAAACTCTAGAAAGATTTTATGACCAAAATGAAATCGTATAAACCACTATGATGGATAATACTAATAGCAATAAAATTAAGCAGGTTTTTGAAATCAGTTTTATTGAGGTATAATTCACATACAACAAATTTCATCCACACGAAAGCATAAATTTTGATTAATTTCTAACAAAATGACTTTTTGCTCTGGAAAGAGAAACACCAATTATTAAAGAATTCTGAGGTCTCTGTGATCTTTTTTTTTACATATGAAATAATTTTGTGTGAACCCTTTGCAGTTAGCTTCAATATTACTGTCATTATCATCACCAGGCCTGTTTGCTCCATTTGTTGAGACTTCTGACAGAGCATATAATCTTCATCTCTATATAAATTATTAGAGCTATCATGTTCTTTTCAACCAGAGCATGGTTGAAAGTAGGAAAAACCTACTTAAGAAAAACATTTCATCTTGTATGTAAATGATCTATACACAAATTAATGCTACTTCTATTTATTAACTTACTCATTTAGTTTTAAGTTATCTTTGAAATAGCCAATGATTTGCCTGGTTAAAAATATACAATGTATGCAGAGAGAAATCTCCCTCACCTCTGTCTCCGCCTCTGCTTCTGCTCAGTTGCTCCCCCAACAGGAAGTCACTGTGTATAGTTTACTTGTATTATTCTAAAGTTTATTCAGCTATAAATAAATATGAATAGACTGTCTCACTTTTCCACCTTTAAAAAATTTCTGACACCTTTTAATATTCATTATTTTTTCATAGGCATGAGTGGGCCATTTCTTAAATTTTTTTGGAGTAAAATACCTTTTTAAAGAACTTTAGATTACTCAGGCTAAAATGTCTTGAAATGAAACTAGGAGATTCTAGGTGTCTTTTAGTTATGTTCATTTATTCATTCATTTAATTCATTCATTCAGCAAAGCTCTATTATCTGTCGTGTCAAAGATCTTGCACTCATTTCTAAGCTGATTACTGAGATTATGAATCTTGCTTTTGAAGAATATAGATGTAGTAAGATATATTTGACATGAGGCAAGCTAATTAAGAGAGAGATATGAAATGCCAAAGCACTTCATAGAAGGGAAAGATCAGTTAAATCCTATGGATCCAGGAAGGCTCTGGGGAGAAAATGGCCTTTGAATTGATTGAATCAGGAAAGTTGGGTCTATGTACCCATGGACACAGGGTGAGAAAAAAGGAAGAACATTCTCTGTTATATTTCAGCACTCTTGTTTGCATATGACAGATACTCAAAGTAATTTAAAGAAAGAAGAAATAGAAGGGTAATATATCGGTCCCTGTAACCCAAACCTACAAATACAAGACTGGAGCTAGTTTCAGTGTCAATATAAAAGACTGCATCAGAATTAGGCTATTCAGTCTCTCCTTTCTCTATCCTGCTGCTTCTTCTCAAGACTCTTCTTGTAACAGATGATAGAGTCACCAACAACTTTGGCATCAATCCAAGTATAAAGAGAAAGTTGCTCCACTACCTCCAATTTAGAAATTTCTGGAAAGAACTGGCCAAGTTTGGGGGTTATACTCCAAGGTGAATTTGGGAGAGAGGTCCTGTGATTGGCAGCCTCATCAGAAACACACTGAATAGGAAGGAACATATCCCTAAAGGTGCTGCCACCAGAAGAAGGTAGGAAGGAGCACAGGGCAGGCACAAAGCACAGAACGCCATTTACATGGACCTTGTAGGATGAACAAAGGCATGAAGGCAGCAAATTGCAGGGCATGGATGCTCTGATATGTTGAGAAGCTCAGTTATGTTTCAGAAGCAAGGCTATGTTTCAGAGAAGTCAAGCATGTATGGTGCAAATTTAAGGAAATACTCTCTGGTACCAAGCCTGAATTTGCAGGACTTTGAGAAATAGTGCCTCCTTCAGTTTTGTTCCTGAGGCCCCCTGCTTACCTTAATCCAATCTGGATCTGTTTAGAAGGAAGGGATGCTCAACAGTGTTGATGATCAACAGGTTGAGTAGTGTGAAGATCAAATAGAATCACCTCTGAGGAAACAGTTTTGATGAAATTATGCAAGTAAAAGTCAGATTTGCAGGAGGTTAAGGAGATAGCACATGGCAAAAAATAGAGGCAAAGAATGCAGGCTAGGGCCTCCCTGGTGGCACAGTGGTTGAGCGCTGCGCTGTGGAGCTGCGGGCAGCAGCAACGTGAGTTCAACACGGGGCTGGGGAGATCCCCACATGGCGCTGCTGACCTCTCCTTCCTCGCCCGCTGCTCCCCTCAGCAGTGTATTTCCATCACTCTGCCTGTTCTGCTCCCCATTTGTCTCTGGTGAGCCCTCTTGTCGCCCCATGCCTCTGGCCTGTACCCCAGCTTGTATGCAAAAAAAAATAAATTTTTTAAAAAAAGAATGCAGGCTACTTTCTTATGAAATTTGGTGGTAAGGGAATTATGGAGATGGATTTGCAACTTGAAGAAAAACCTGGCTGACAAATATGTTTTACTTTATTTTTAATATTGGTGATATGTGACACAAAAAGCAGTCATCTACTTCCATGGAATGATTTGAAGCATTCCTGGCTCTCTTCCAACCAAAAATAATTTTCTACTAGACCACTAGGGATGTCTGAATTGCTACCATTAGTGATTTGGGGTTATTGAATTAAAGGATTATCTCTTAGCAGTAAGTACCCTCCCAGGTCCCCATCTGTAGGTAATTCATTAAGCTTTTAGCAGCTATTTGTGTGTTGATGTGAATTGGCTTATCTGATTTTTTTTTTTCTTTGGCAACAACTGAGAATAGATTTTGATAAACAGAGGTGGAAGAGCACTGAAGGGTTTTTGACAACTTGGGATAGGGCACTGGTAAGGAGACAAGGTGAGAACCCCCCAAAAGGAAAGGTAAGCAGTTTCTGATAGGTTATCTATCTACCTCACAGATCTACTCAAGGCCAGCTCTCCATTTGCACTCTCCCTCTATCCATCAATGACTCTCTTAAAGACAGCTATTGAGTAGAACCTTGTTAAAACTCTCTGGGAAAATACATTATCCTGGACAACAGAAAAGAGTACTGCACTTGGAGGCAGAAAACCTTTTCTCATCAACCACTTCCTGGACCCCAGGTAGAGGCAGAATTATATTGAAGTAAATGATGCTTAAGTTTTAAGATACCTTACTGGCATAGGGCACATTGTGGTCTGGGGAGAGATCCTAGCAATATGTTCACATGGCCGTGCATTTTTGAAAAATTTGCAAAATCAGATAATTTAACTACAGTACACCACTGTCTCTTTCCACTCTTATCTATCCTTTGTCACATTTCCCTGGTGTTGGGTGGCACATTTTTTAAATACAGTAGTTAAAAGGAAGTTGAGTTGGAGATAGTTTGGAGTTAGTGAGATATATATTCTTAAGGCTTGCTGTTAACTTCTGTATAAAATTTGGTTATTGCTGGGCCTCCCTGGTGGCCCAACGGTTTGAGCACAACACTATGAAGCTATCCAGAGCCATTGCAGCACGAGTTCGATACCCAGCCAGGGAGATTAACACATGGCACAGCAGTCCTCTTCTATCTCGCCCACTGCTCCCCTCAGCAGTGTATTTCAGTCGATCTACCTGTTCTGCTTCCCACTCTGTCTCTGGTGAAAGGTCACCACTCCACACCTCTGGCCTACACCCCAGTTTGTATGCATAAATAAATAAACCTTTAAAAAAATTGGTTATTGCTAGCTGCTTCTCTGCTAGCTTTTCTACATATAAAAGAAACTTCATAGTTTCCCCAAATTTGGCTCCCCTAAATTTGATACCAACCCTAAAAAATTAAATATGGCATTACCAATAATAAGCAAAGAAGCTGCAACTTCAAATTACAAATAATTAAAAAATATTGAAGTCAACCCTATGATAGAGGAAAGACTGAATTATATTTCCATCTGGGATTGTAGTATAAAATTATTGCCATGAAGAGCAGTCAAAAAATTTCCAAAAAAGGGAAAAAGTTATTGTAGAGGTGTATGATTTTGTAGTTTTTGATTGAATTTTGTGGTATTTTTGTACTAGCCAGGTTTTAAATTTTTATTATTGTCATTTTTTATACCCAATTTTGTACTCATAAATTTGTATCTTTTAAAGGATATCCTCCCTGCCAGATCTTGTTAACTTCAAGTTCTACAAAATCTTGATACTTTCCTGGTTCTGTGATTTGGAGCAATTAATATGGGAATCAATATGGGAATCACCATATCTGCTGACTTACCTCACAGGAGTCTCCTGCCCAATGGTGCAGGTGAAAGGACTTTATTAGTAGCTCTAAATAGCCACACAAATGTAAAGTGGGATCAAAGGTTCTTCTTCAAGGAAGAGGACAGTGCATTTTCCGCACAAGATTATCTTTTCTTTTCAGTGAACATAGTTTACATCTGAGGTTTTCCTTACTTGCAGGGTGGGCCGGGACCAATTTGGAGAGTTTCATAGAGATGACAATCCCCCACCAATGACCATTATTAGAAAAACAACAAATTGTGTCCTCCCTGCCAGAGGTGGTTTAAAGGAGCATAGTTATTTCTGATACAAAGGACATTCAGCAATTAAATTCAATAATTTTCCAAATATGTAGGTGACATCTACTAAAAAACAATTCTAAGGTTAATTGTACATCTTATGTCTTTGCAATAGCATTTAATAAGGGAAAAGGGATGTTTTAGTCACTAAATACCCATTATCAGGGTCAATGCTAGTGTTTTATATACATTATCCCACTAACAGGATTCCATTTTGCAGATGTAAAAATAAGGCTCAAAGAGTTGATTGACTTGTTCAAATTCAGTGACTTTAAGCAAGGTCTGTGTGATCCCAACTACCAGTCTGTTGCCTCATGCAGCTTATACTACAGTTTTCCTTTTTCTATGTGCTTGTATGTTTTAAATTGAATCTAGCTCATACAGTCATCACTGCCTACAAAAATGATTTTGTAGATCAGATGTTCAGTATATACTCATAAGCCTTTGGTTTAAATGCATGTATACTCATGACTTTATGGAAAACCATTTTATACAAGGCAATAAAAATGTGCTATAGGGGCCTCCCTGGTGGCGCAGCGGTTGAGCGCTGAGCTGTGGAGCTGTGGGCAGCAGCGATATGAGTTCGACGCCCAGCCGGGGAGAATCCCACATGGTGCGGCAGACCTCTCCTGCCTCGCCCGCTGCTCTCCTCAGCAGTGTATTTCTGATCCGCCTGTTCTGCTCCCCACTGTCTCTGGTGAAGCCTCTCGCCACTCCATGCCTCTGGCCTGTACCCCAGCTTGTATGTATAAATAAATAAATCTTTTTTAAAAATGTGCTATAAATTGTGCTTAATTTAAATGGACAAATATTTAATAGGAATTTTAAATATCTGAAATGAATAATAAATGAGTATGCCACCAGCCAGACTGATCATGAATTGACACGTACCATCTGAACTTAGATATTTGATTTCATGCTAGAAAATTCAAGATTAATCTCTTCAGCCTGAAAAGGAAAATATTCTCAGGTTGCAGATTGACAGTGCCAGACTAAAATGATTTTCGAAGAAGCAGGTGTGTGTATGTAGTGTATGTATATATGCGTGTGTGCATATATATGTGTGTATATATGTGGACATATATACACAAATACATAATCAGAACTCAGAGTTACATTTCACTGGTTTCTGTCTATAAATTTTAAAACTGAGATGAATTTGTAGCCCGTAGACTTTCACCGGGGCTTCTGTGTTTTAAGATTTTAATGAAAACTCTGTTTTCCCCCCCCAAGTTAACATAAATGTGGGAGTAGGATGCCCATCTACTATCTTAAAATTGAACAACTAGTCTAAGTTTGTGATTTTTTTGTGTGTGTTTACTTTCAAATTTGCAGGTTGAGTTTGGGGGGAGGAAGACAGAAAAAGGGTAAGAGTTATCTTAGAAGGGGAACAACCTTTCAAACTTCTATCATTCTGCAATAAACGTTAGTTATTACATTGTATGGAGGTCAGGAAGTGCAATAACTAGAATTTTTGAAACCTGAGGTGTCTCTTACCTTAGACTGTAAAAGTATGTGTTATGAGAAAAGATAATTTTCATTATGAACCCCAAGACTCAGGGGATTCTGAAAAGCCACATGCTTAGAGGGAGAATCCTCCCACTGAACCTCACAAGTAGGTAGAGCCAGTAACCTGAGCTGGTAGGATTTAAATAAACAGCGGATCCAGTCAATACTAGTCTTCTTTGCCGTTCACATAAGCTCAGCTAGCCACGTTCCTCCACTAAATTGGGACACGCTTCAAGGACGATTGAGTCATTCCGTTCTAAAATATTTATTGAGCACCTACTGATGTAGGCTAGGTGCTAGAAATACAAAGATGAGTAAGATTCGCTTCTTGCCCTTAAGGGGCTTACATGGGGGGGGGGAGGGGAGTCAAACAGAAAAATAAAGGCACAAACGTATTATAAAATGTAAAACAGACGTTTAGGTAAAGTACGGTGAAAACGTTGAAAAGGAAGTGGAAAAAGTCTTTGTGGGGAGCTGGCTGGATGGACACAAACTCGAGATAGGGTAGGCTTGATGAATAGACAGGTTAGCTGTCCTGGTAGGGGGCAGCGACTCTGCAGAGGAAAACCACAGGGCTCGAGGAAACTGCGTGAGCAGAAGCATGGAGGCGTGAAGCTACCAGTTCTGTCCTGGGATCGCCCTTATACCCCTTTGTCTCCAGACCAGGAGGCAAAACCAGTTCTTTCCCCTACCGTAGGGTAGGTCTCAATGACTTTGGGAATATAAATCCAGAGCTGCAAGGCAGACTTTAACCTTGAATGCGTATTGAAAACGGGTTGAAATGGGAGCCGTAAAATTGCTCAAAGAGGGCCCCGGGGGAGACCGGGAATCGCAGACATGTGGTCCTCAGGGCGCCCTGGCAGTGTTCCAACCCGACGGCTCCCCCAAAGATCTGCCCAGACAGTAAAGTCCTCTCGAGGTCTCAGCGCCCATAAACCCCGCTCTCAGCGTCTGGCTCCTCTGTCCCCGCTCTGGCGACTCTATCGGCGCGGACGCGAAGGGTCGAGGCCACAGCGTTCGCGGCGACCCACTCAGAAGAGCGGCGCTCGGCGGGTTCGGAGAGGCGCCTCCAGCGCAGGCGGGACTGCAGCCTCAGGCGCAGGCCGGGGCCAGACGCGCGCGGCGCCCCGGGCCAGGGTCTCCAGGTCCTTTACCCGCCGCGCCGTCAAAGGCTCGAGGGCGAGCGTGCGTTTGAGTGTCTGTCCCGTCGCTCGGATTTAGTCGCACTCCCCCCAGTACTTTTGAGAGGTTCCTCTCCTCGAGTCACTCGGGTCAGGCGGCGTAACAACAGCAGTGGCTCGAGGCCTAGCGTCTGCGGGGTGCCGGGGCGCGGCACGGGAAAGGTGAGTGTGTGGTTTCAGCGCCTCAGAGCCGCGACTGGGACTCCGGAGGCAGCACTCAGCCGCCCCGGGACCGTGGGCCCACTCTGGCCCTCCCAGGGGAACCTATTTCGGGCCCGAGCTCCTCGCTAGGGCTGCCTCGCCGAGGGGCCCGCCACGCCGGCTACTCACGCACCATTTTCCAGCCGGCCTCCAGGGGGCCTCGCCCGCACGGCCTTCGGGTCGGCCCCGACGGCCCAGGGTGGGGGCAGGGGCGGGGGCGCCGCGCGACTGAGGGACGAGCCTCGGCGCCCCGGCCAGGGCGCGGACAATGACCCCTTCTCCCCTCGCCGCCGCCGCCTCCTCGACACCGCCCCCTCGCAACCCCCAGGCGAACCTATTAGCCATTGAGGCCGACAAAACCCCGCGGCCCCGCGCATTGTCCCGCCGAGCGCCGGGCCACCGTCATTAGCCCTGATTACGCTGAGCCGCCCGACTGCGCCGCGGGCCGCTCGGCAGACCCCGCATTCACCGCCGCCCCGGGGCCCGCCTCACAATGGGAGCGGAAATCGTCCGCGCTCCCGCGTCCCGGCTGAATAGCGCAAAAAGCTGCTTCTCTTCTCTTCCCGCCCTATTCACGTTCTCTTTGGCTACAATATTTTTTTCCTTTTTGTTAAAATTAGGGAGAGAGAACAAGGTCAAGGAAGATTTTGCTTGAGCTCTTGGCCTGTCATTTGTTTAATGTAAACAAAGAGCAAGTCCTCTCCAACCCCGGTTTCTCATCCCCTCCCTTCCTCCCAGATTTTTATAAACAAACTGGGGAAGGCAAAGGCGGCGGGTGGAAGAGGAGTGGGTCATTCAAGTGAAGGAGAGAGAAACTGTGGCATTTGGGGAATGGGCCATCGCGCTTTTGGTGGAACTGGCGGGTGGTTGAAATACTTATAAACGGTAAAGGACCCTGAGTTAGGACTTGGGGGGTAAAAACCTCTCAGTGATCAGGTCCGTTGCAGCTTCTTTCCACTCTCCTGGAAAAAATACTTTTCGGGAAATTGTTACAGGACAAGAACTTCAAAGGGAACAGGAACCCTTAAAAAAAACAACAAACCAAAACCTAGACCAGAGTAAAACTGATACGGGGTGGGGGGAACAACAACAAACCTTTACAATACCTTTCCATGGGAGGATTTGGACCAATTAAAAGGAAATAAATCTCTATGAAGATTTTGATCAATTTCCAACATGTGATCACCAAAGAATTAATTATATACAAAAGCAGTTAGATGCTACCACGTTTCAGATAAACATTTCACCCCTTAAGACTCTAAAAGGAATTAGGTAAATAAATCTCCAGGTTGATGAAACAGAATAGCTACTTTATAATGTAATCCTTAGGTTAATTTAAGCATCTACTAAATATACTTTAAAGACTTTCAACAAAGAATGAAGGAACTTTCTCTTTATCTCTCTCTCTCTCTCTCGTCAATTAAGCATTATTTAACGTGTATTCTAAAGAGAAAGTCTTATTTCTAGAAGTGAACCCTGTTGAGAATACATAATAGACATTTCCTTCTGCTTTTAGGCACCATTTGAACTGGTAAGATTTTAGAATCTCTAATTCCTTTACAGCATTTTATTAGTTAGTTCCTCCCCTTTCCTCTTGAATTTGGAGGTGTCAGTTTAAAAGATAAAAATTGTCAACGAACTTCTCCAATTGCACGTAAAAAGGGGGTGTGAGGTGGGGCTGGGAAGCAAAATTGGAAATCCCTATATTTTTCATTGGAATGGAATGGAATGAATTGCAGATCAGCCCTAGGGTGAAGCAAATCAGACACTAAGAGTGCAAAATTTAAGGAGGCACTCACTCTAAGATGCCTTGCATTCGCCTCATGGAGGCCAGGTGTTTCTCCTAGGTATTTTAGAAACAACCAGGGGTCCAGGAAACAAAATAGAGTTTTGATGAAGCTCTACCACACCAGCCTATCAGGACCCAGAAAGCCCTTTGCTTGCTTTCCCTTGCTTGTTCCATGGGAAGAACACCAACTTAATCACATAGACTTTCCTACTCCTTCCGTTTAGAGCTCTTGTGCAGTAGAGTTTTGATGTCAACAATTCTCTGAATAAGGGCCACTGTATAGACAGTGACAACCATTTATAAAGCCCACATGAGGTCAAATCTGTTTAAGTGATTTAGAAACCCCCAAATCAAACCTTATTCATGTCATGGGCTTTTCTCATATATTATACCATTTGATTGCTTTTTGTCTTATTTTTGGTTGGTTTGCACTTTCACACTTGTACCCAAGAAATTTAACCAGTTTCTGAACCCAAGAACATCCGCTAAGGAGAAGGAAGCACATTGAAAGGAATCAGTGAGGGCTGAGGGTGGCTTGAGAAGGGAAGTTCCACTCAACTGATATAAAGATCAGTCTCAAATTTTAATAATAAACAATCTGTTTCACTAGAGAAAAAGCTTACAGTCTCTCTGGATAGAATTTGCTTTCTTTAGTGCAAGTAGAGTAACTGTGTGTGTATATGAGTGTACACACTTTGGGAGGACAAATTAGATCCTAGGTCTATTTGATATTTTCAATTGAGGCCATTATCAGGACAATGGGGTTCTGGATGATGTTTTATATTTCATACAAAGGTCAGATTTTTTAAAGTGCCAGTCATTTCTCTGCAGCCTTCTAATTCACCTCTGTATGTGATGTGATCACATCCTTACATTTCAGTATTCCTTTTATTGAAAATAATTCATTTAATTAAAAATGGGTTCTTTAGCAAAAAGATGCTAATCTAGTTATTACAACCTCTCTTACCTCCTTTATTCTTATTTTAATATGAGTTTAATCCTAAATGTAGTATATTCTCACCCTAGCCTGATCGTGGGTACCTACTGCTTTTGAATGGCTTCAAAGGAGATGGTAAGTCTTTCTCATTGCACAGTCTGTGTCAGAACAGTTTTGCATTTTTATAAATAGGACTCACTATTGAGTCCCAGAGTTTGACTTCTTAAATTATTTCTGAAAACCATTGACATGTCATTAAAGTGAGCGTCACGTGAACACGCCATAGTTAACCTTTGCTGGCATGTGGGGAGTTGTCTTATAGAGGATGCTTATGTTGCCAATTTTTAGGTATATTTAAACCTAAAAATTGGCAACATAAGCATCCTATATAAGCATCCTATATACATACACAGATATACAAACGCACATACAGTTTGATGAAGGAAGTGGTTATGGAACTACCGTGGCTATTTTAAAATATACTAAGAGACATCAGAGAAGACAAAAGATAAAGAGAGGACAGTCTGTATAAGGGCCCCTGCCTGCTTAATGAAGAGAATGGTTGGTTTTTGTTTGTTTGTTTGTCTGTTTGTTTTTTTAAGAAATCAGAACACAGCTCCCTTAATTAAGAAAGATTAATCACCAGTTTTTATTGTTTGGCTTCTCCACACAGAACCCATGACTCCACCCTGCACCTTAAGAAACAGCAAGTTCCCAATATATAGAGAAACCTACCTCTGGACAGTCACTTAAATAAGTAAATAAACAACATATTTATGTTTTGTTTTAAAATTTTTAAAGTAAAAGTTATATATATATGTGTGTGTATATACACACACACACACATATATATATATAACGGCATCCTTTCGACGTGAAATACCCACTGGCGATTGAGAACAGGCGCTCAATGTGCAATTCGGGTTCCGCAGGCATCTTTTCGGCACAATCCTTGGGAAAAGAAATCAAGGAGAATGCAGCGCTAGGTCGGGCCTCACTGTGGGGTCCTGTGGTGGCTGCTGACCGTGCCAGTAGAGCTGGTCCAGAGGCCAGGCGGATGCGCGAGCAGGCCCTGGTCTCTGGCCACGGGGACCCTGGTCACCTAGTTTCACAAATGCTGGGTTTGCTTGGTCTCTCATCCTCCCTCCTTCACTTTGTCTCATTTTTTTTACACTGGATTCTGTTTTTGAGCGTGCTGTGTGGGTAGCTCAGATATCACACTCGCTGTCGCTGGAAGTGATGGAGATGGCCGAAGTGGCTGCCTTGCTGGATAGGCTGGCGGCAGGACTGGCTGCGGTGCCCAGCACCTCGGGGGTGCCCTCTTCCTCTGCCCTTAGCACCCTCCCAGAGCCTTGCGACAGGACCTGCTGCTGGAGTCTATGGGAAGGGAAGGGACAGGAGTCACAAGTAGTAATTCAGCCTTCTGTGGCCTCCCTCCCTCACCCTCCAACAGTATGTTTCCCTTGTTGGTAGCTCCCCCTCAGATTTGGGCAGTTAAAAGCGGGTAAGGTGAGGTAAAAGAGACCAGGCAGGTGTTGTTGGTCACTCCTGGTGCCCCATCCCTCCTGCCTTTTCTCTGCCTTCTGTTTCCCCCATGCTTGGGATGCTGGGCTTGCAGAGCCGTTCTCTGCTGCCCACCTCCTTTGAGAGACTAATACTGTCAGGTGTGGGTGATAAGGACAAAGTAGGCTCTGATAGGGGAACCCCTTCCCAGTCTCTGTCTGCCTGAGGCCCACACACCTGTGTCAGAGCCTTCGAGGCCAGTTGGGCCCAAGTTAAAGGCAGACCAGGCTGCCTATGGACTGCATGAAGCTGTTGGGCCTTTGAAGAAAAAGGCTGGATTCTTGGCCAAAATATCTGACTGAGAGTTGCACACTGGGTATGAAAAGCCTCAAGCAACTAGTTTGCCATTTTAAGACAGGGCTGGTTATTAATGGAAGAGGGGAACTCCACTTCCCACTTTTTTTAAAGGGAAGTCCATCAAAAGTGATTTCAAAGCTTTAGTGAGGGAATCATCTGAACTTAAAAATGACAACATGTGCACAAAACGGCAACAGTAAAGTGCCACCTTGCTAATACATTAGTCTTAATGTAATAGGAGCCCAGACCTGTGCTGAGTTGGCTTTAAACTATAGTGTCCCTAATTATTTCTGGGACTTTAATTTTTATTTCTTTCCTCCTCCCAATGCAGCCTTGGTTTGATGAGACCCAGCTGTTGGAATGACCCCCAGGTGCCCAGAAAAAGAGAGAAACCAAGAGCGGGGAAGGACATTCCTACGCCAGATCCCAGAATACAGAGGACTCATAACCCAAGACAGACCCGCGGCTCCCAACTCCTGCTGAATCTAAGTCATAAGGGCTCCCAGGGTGCCATGACCCGCCAGCACCTAGGTGAGAGTAAGACGCAGAGAACTCTAGGTACCAACCTGTTCTTGGCTGCAGCCGCCCGGTCCCTTTGTCGGCGGTTTTTGAACCAGTTGCCCACCTGTGTAGGGGTCAGTCCGGTTGCCTGGGCAAGCTCTCGTTTTTTGCTAGGGTTGGGATATGGGTCCTGCAGGTACCATTCCCGTAGCAGGTGCCGCGTGCGCTCCTTGAAACAGTGTGTCTTCTGCTCGCCGTCCCAAATGGTGCGTGGCAGCGGGAACTTCTTCCTCACGCGGTACTTGTCCACCGGCCCCAGGGGCCGTCCGCGCAGCTTCTCAGCCTCCTGGTAGTGCGCTTCAAGCCACAGAGCCTGTAGCTTAGCGTGCGACTCCTTGGTGAATTTATGGTTTTCCAGGATATGGTAGAGCTCACGGTAGTTGCCACCGTGAAAGGCCACAATGGCCCGCGCTCGCAGCACCGATTCATTTTTGTTGAGGGCCTCGCAGGCCGCAGGGGCCACGGGCAACGACCAGAGGAAGCGACCCAGGCGCTCCACGTCGCCGCTTTCCTCCAGAGTCTCGCATACCCCGGCCACTTGCTGGGGGCTGAAATTCAAGAGGGGTAACTGGAACATGGAGGCAGCACTGGCGCCGGTGGGGACGCTGAGCCTGGAGCGGGACACGCAATAGATGCTTGTGGCTTCGTTCTGGTGCACCAGGCTCTCCTCGGTGAAGCGTCTCGGGGTACCCGGGAGGCACCTGGGCCGCTGCTGCCTCACAAACGCTGGGAGCGAGAGGAGCGCGAAAGGAATGGAGAAGGCTTAGCCGCCTGGGTTCAGCTTCGCTACATTAAGGCCAGCCGGCGGGGCGAGCGGGCCCCGCTACTGGGGTGGGCGGATTGGCGGCTCAGGCGCCATGGAGACCCCCTGTCAGTCACTGGCCCTCTCTGCCAATCAAGACTGCGACCTGCGCGCCAGGGACATTTCAGCACCTCCCCGCTCTCGACAGTGCCCGCCGTTCACCCGTGGACTTTTCCTCGGTATTTTGCAGAACCTGGAGGAGGAAAAGACTGTGCCAGTGGCTGTGAGAAAAAGAGAGTGGCAGCGTTTCAAACCCTATCTTCCCAGTCTCGTTGCTCCCTCCTACCCCCCCACCCCCACCCCAAAAGAGGTAATGATGCGACAGGAATCCACTTTGGGACGATGAGCTGCCTGGGTCTAGAGGTCTCCAGAGGACAAAGAAGACTGGGCCAAATCTAAATCCTCCGCGAATTCGCCAAGTTTCATTGTAACTAAACAGCAAGCCTGGCGGGGAGCGCATGAATGGAGAGGGAGGGGAAATGGAGCATTTCATTTCTTCCCAGCATCTATCCTTGCACGCCTTTGGTCCTTTTCTAGCTGCCAAAACACCCGAGTGGAAAGTGACTGAAGCAGAAGGAACGGGACTGGGGAATCTATAAGGAGGTCAGTTTGGACTCTATCACCACCTCCAAAGGATTCCTGAAATCATTTGAATTACCAACTGAGACACTCTTACACCTGATAACACAGGTGTAAGTCAAACACTGGCAAGACAAGGGGGTTGCACCCAAATAAAGTTTCTACTTTTTAGCACCCCCCCCCCCTCAGTTTAATGGACTTGAACAAATATGCAGCATAGCCACATCTAGAGTGAGAAGTCATTCGTAGGTCAGGACAGCAACTTAAAAGCTTATTTCAAAATATCGATTAGCTTTTCCTGCGGGTTAATTTTGCCCTGCTCTGTGTTAGAACATTTAACTCTTGAGCTGGGCATAGAAATGCTAACCTTGGCCTTTTAGTTCATAAGTATATTTTTCCCTGTAAAAGATAAATGAAAAAGATGGAACCACTGCAATTGTGTGTGTGCCTGCATATGTGTGTGTGTTTGTGTGTGTGCAGAAAAACACTTCCTAAATCGCTGAGCACTGCAGAGGAAGGATTTTCTTGGCAGTTATATATTCAGACAAGTAAATTGAGTTGGCAACTTTTATTGATTCCCAATTGACATCTACATCATACCGCTTTCTGAGACTCTGTCAAAAGAAATCATGATCTCACCTCGACCTTTGATAGGAGGCTGTTTAGTTTGAAGAAAATAATTGGGACAAGGGAGTCCTAGGAAAACAGTCTTTGAAACGTTCATGCCAGAAAGGAATCAGATAGGAATGTTCACCATGGAACCGAACTGGGCCCTGCTGTCTTTTCTTTAGTATCAAGTACAATTTGTATGTGACTTGTACCGATTTGGTAAATCAGAAGGCAGATAGATAGCACAGATGGTTGGAGGTGCCGGGTCAAATCATGCTACGCATGAGTGCAAAGCAAAGCTCGTCGTGATGGAAAACCCTGATATTATTTTCACAGATCTTCACCAAAGTAAATATTTTATTTTTAGTTTACTAAAAAAAAAAAAAAAATCGGGGACGGGAGAAGAAAAAGCCCTGCAACCATGTACATCACTTCTGTGAATTTGCTTCCTATCTCAATGAAGAGACTTTCTTTTCTGAGAGCTCAATTTCTTGAAATGAGACTTGGGCAGGGACAAAATAAAGAGGGCATGAAAGCTCAAACCTTCTCTGGCGTGGGACTACTTCCGAATCCGCCGGAAGGACAACTTTTAGTGAGGAACAGCGCGTACAAGCGCCCAGGGTACTCGGCATAGAAAACCCCACTGGTTTTGAGATCCCGCTGGGGTAAACCAGGACCTCTGAAGGCTGTGTTCCTGTCAACTCTGACCAGAGAAGGAAAGCATTCCCACATGCTTTATTTCGCCGGGAGTTCTTAATTTTTCCTCTCAGGTCGTCTCCCCTGTTTCTTAGCAGAATCGTTTCACGTTAGCCCTCGGCGCGCAAAGGAGTCGCAGGTCAGCTTACAGCGGCAAACCCAGGGCGGATCCCAACCTCTGCTCTTAGCTTACTGGAAGTGAGATCTAGTCGGGATCCAGGGGGCCGCTCTTCCCCCTCGCCCTTTTAGCAGATTGAAAGCAGTGAATTTGGGGGAAACTGGCTTCTTACCCTTAGTCTTCGTGAGTGAGTCGGGTCAATTTTTCGGTGTCTAGGTGTCTTATTAAGGAAATGCAGAATTTACCCCATTTCTTGGACAACAGTTACACAAACAATAGATGAGAGGGTACTGTGGCTTCTACATGTCTGGGGTTCTCAGGAGACTGCGACCCAGCGCCTGGGCTGGACGCACTGAAACCCTCTCACTTGGGGCAGCAGAGTCCAAGGAAGACTGAACGTGGCGTCTGGGCGCCAGACGGGCTGGGCCTTAGAACTGTTTAGAAGTATACTGTCAGGTCCTGTTTTCGCCATCGGAGGGGCTGTTATTTAATTTTATTAACTCAAAGGAAGTAAACCCCCCGGGGTCACCTTGGAATCACGTATTAGTTCACGTGCTTTATGAGAAAACAGGAAAAATGTGTGAGCCCCCCCCTCCCCTATCCCTGGAAATGAGAGAAACTGCTAAGTTTCCTTAGAAATAACTCCGCTGTTATGCAGGGATCCCAACCCCCTTTAATGTGCATTTCTCTCAGATTTTCCAGGCGAAAGCTGGACCTTCAGGTTGTCTTTCTTAATTTAATGGAGGGGTAGATTTTAAAAACCAATTTTGGAACTTTGTGCCGATCAGCCAGGCACCCTGACTTGCCACCTTCGACTTCAGCTTTTTTCTTTCACTCTTGTTTAGGAAATCTAAAAAGTGCAGCGGCAGCCTCTGGCCAAGGGCCTATCTGGGAAATTTTGCAACTTCCTGCTACTGCTTTGCAGCTTGAAGATTTGGTTCATGACGCTGTGGGCAAATGCCTTATTCTCACTAGGAATCATTAAATGTCTTTTCCGCATTGTGTTGGCTCAAGAGTTTTATTTTATGGGGGAAATACGGAGGAAAGAAAAAAATGCCCGGAGCAGATTCTATGTGCAACAGTTCAATGCTGGACTTAGGCAAAGTGCCCCCAGGGAGCTGTGAGGGTCCGTCCAGAAATCTTCAGTGTTTAATCTGGGACTTATTGCATATATCTGGTCAACCCTCATTTTACGCTTTCGGATTTTCTTCAGTAGAGTACGACATGTGAAATCCTGGCTATCCCCCAAGAAACAATGATTCCTCAATAGGAAGCACTGTTTAGAGGTCAATACATTCTTACCTAATCTCTTGTCTTGTTTTATCCTGTCTTTTCTTTGATTTTCCCTAAGTCAGATGCCTGTAAAAATTTGTCTTTGTTTTCTTTTCTAGCAATTTCACATACTCAGGGATTTTATGAATGTATTAATTGAATGCATCTGAGTTCTGTGATAAAAACATTTGTGCTGCATGTGAGAGTCACAGACTGGAAGACAATGAGGCCCCAGCTTTTTGTGTACCTACATTTCCACTTGTGAGAGAAATCTTGGTTTCCTTTTCCCATGCCTCAAAGCTGCGTGTTGTTGGTGGGTGAAAATAATGTAAAATAAGAAATCTCAAAAATCTCAATAGCACTTTGCTATCTTTGAAATTATAGGATTAAAATGTCACATTCTCAAACATTTATTCATGAATTTAGTAATCTGATCTTCAGGTGATACCATATGCATAAGTAAAGATAAGGTTTATTTTATGTAGTTGGTGACCCAGATCTTCAGATTATGGAATTAATTCAATATCCCAGTTTTAAAGTACTAACTACCCTAATAAGCTCCTAGTGTAGATTGCTCTGTTTCATGCATTCCTTCCCTTCCAGTATGCACCTTGTAACAAAGAACAGAGATGCCTCTTTATTGTGCATTACTGAGAACAAACATCATTTGAGAAATGTTTTGTAAAATTTCTGGTAAAATTAACTGACAAAAATACTCACCTAATTTTAAGAGATTATATTTTTGTTATTTACAAAATTATTCCGTTATATTTCAAATGAGGTACGTTGCTTATGTTGTTAAGTACAGATTTTTAAAGTTGAAATGTGGGAAAACCAATTGAAAGTAATGACTGATTGGTAGTGATGATGGTTTTGTTTTTTTTTTAATGTTGGGATGACTATACAAGTCTGTTTTGACCTTCAATCAGTGGTTGCTCCTAGGCATTTTGATGAGAATTTGCACTTAGGCCAAAGAGTATATTACAAATCATTGTCTTGGTTTAAATTACGGTCTTAAATTCACTTCTCCATCTCTCCCACTCCATCTTCTTTTATCTTTGTAGAGTAAACCTTAATCTTCAGAGGGCTACATATACCACCACATTGCCTGCTTAGTGCAACATGCCATTGGGTTCTAGTGTGAAGGATTAATGCTTAAAAATGTAACTTGCATGTCTTTTATAAACACTTTATCACGAGAGATGAAATGCTAATTGAATGACTAAAAATGTGGTTAATTCACAGTTCTCTACTGGAATATTTTTTTCTACCAGCAGATTACTTTTTATCATCCTCAAATCCAAGATCAAAACATCTTTCTAAAAAAAAATACAGAAAACTGAAAATTCAATGATATGAAAGAGTGTAAGTTTATTTATATTCTCTGAGACAAACACATATATATATGTATTAATTACATGTGTTATATATGTAGTAAATATAATTACCATACAAGCATGGTAAAATCAAATAAATGCATTAGCCTTCAACAAATCCCTTAAATGCTCTGAGTTAATCTACTAAGATAGTATAAAATGCTTTTTGAAATTATAGTACAAAAATATATTTACATGCATCTTACCCTTCAAAGCAGCAGATCTTAATAAGGGCAGTTTTATGCGCCCCCCCCACCCCCCTTGCCCTGCCGGGGGACATTTGGCAATGTCTAAAGCACTTTTGGTTGTCACAACTGGTATCTAATGGATGGAGGCTAGAGATGCTGCTAAAAATCTTACAATGAACAGTAGGCCACCAAACAAACATCCATAGCACCACTCTTAAGAAATCCTTCTTCACAGGATCTCAAAATAATCAACAAGATAAAACATACAAAACCTGCTAAAATTCTGTTTGTTCTGGAGTTGAAGCACTTTGAAAAGACTGAGTGCCCTTTCAATTTCACCTTCTTCTAGGCCATACCAATAAAATCTGTTCCTAAGAACCTACTGAAAATGATACTCATTATGACTAATTATTTACCTATTTATAAATATCTCTGGGAAAAGGTAGGGTTTTGTTCCTATTATAGATTCCAATAGGATAAGTAAATAAGTTCTGTAAGTAACTGGTGGTCAGACAACAATGGTTGGATTACTCCCTCTCCATTTTACAAATGAATGAAACATGAAACCAGAGGTTAAACAATTGCTATATTACACAGTTAGTGGTTGAGATAGGTTAAAGACACAGATTCAAACCTGTATCTATCATAGTCCTTCTTTTTCCCATTCAAGGAAGATGGTGGAAATGTTGGTGAGTGTGAGGGCAGAGGCTCTGAATCCACATGACTCTTTTGGTGACTTCCATGTGTAAGATCCTGTGCTGTTTCCTGTTGCTATGACTTTCAGAATTTGGTACATTCAGATTTAAACTATTCTGGATCTTTGAATCTCAAATCTGACCCTGGAACCGTAGTCATCTTCTTTGGGGGTGTGGAATACTGGAGCCAGGTTTTATTGAAGACCTTTCCCTTAGTAATTGCACTGTACACTAGCAGGAAAATGGAACTGAATCTGGGCTCTTGGGGAGGAGAGATTGGACTTTGAGATGCTGTAAGGCTTGGCTTAAGTAAAAAAAAAAACAAAAACAACTCTGAATTCTTTTGTCGGGTATTTCAAAAGAATAACAGTGATGATGCTCACTAGCATTTCTATAATTAACAAGCTGTCAACATTTCTATTATGATCACAGAAGTCTATTACAGCCCACAGAATTGTGATAAATGTTTCTTTAGGTCTGAAACGTTAGCCTTCATCTTCTTTTCAGCCTTAGGGCAATTTTTGAAACCAATTTTGTTTCAATCATTTTGGATCAGTTGTGTGGTAATTTTGGAAGTGCAGATGCTCTAGGCCCACCTATTGAAATAAAGATTTTTAAATGGAAACACAGAGAGGAGTCTGCTTAAGCCCCAGTGGGGACCAGCTGCCAAGCTCTGGCAGAGGGAATTATATAGGCAGACAGTAGGAGTAGATTTAGAAAAAATTAAGGGACAGAGAAATGCATGCATGTTTCCTTTAAGAGCAGATTTTTTTTCTTAGATCCTTCAAACTATGAAATTTAAATCTACCATTCTTTTCTGTTTTGTATTTTATCTCATTACTTTTTCTATCACTTGTTGGTTTGGGTGAAGTTAATGTAAGAGAATTTGTCATTATAGCAATTAAGATTTGGGGCTGAACTTATTTTTTTTTAATCTAATATTTAATTTTTACCCTTCATTAAGTTAAATTTTCTGCCTACCCCATTCATATCCTTTCTGCTTTTTACTTTTTAATCTTTATCAGTCCCTTTCTTAGACTCTAAAATTCATATTTCAATGCTTCTTTGTATTTCTTTGTATTGTAATAATATGTATTAAAGTTTTCTCTTCTGCTTGTTCTGACTCCGTGACTCTTTCCTTCTGTTTCCCACTATTCATTACAAAATTACGGTCTCTCTAAAGTAAACCTTGTTGAAATTGTGAAGTAGAAAAAGTACTCATTCCTGAAAGCCATGTGGGGGATGGGAGTGGTATTCAAAAAAGAGGGAGATAGTGTCACTATAATGATATTTTAGGACAGTGATGTTTCTCATATTAAATTTTAAGAAAGCAGGCAAGATAGTAAAAATGGTAAGGACTTTAGCTAATTTATGTTTATTTCTTTTTAAATCGTGTTTTTTTAATTGAGGCAACTATTTATAACACTGTATTTGATTTAGAGGTATAGTTCACACTTCAGATGTAAGTTACCATACCACATCACACCCACCAACAAACCACCACAGTCCATGGGCCCCCTCTACAATTTGCTCCCGATTTTTCCCCCTCCCCCTTTGGTAGCCTTAATTCTATAGTTAGATTTCTAGGATTTGTTTTGTCTTTTACTTTCTTTTGTTTCTTTATCATCCATATGCATCCACATATGAGTGAAATCATGCAATATTTGTCTTTCTCCTTCTGACATATTACACTTAGTATAATCCCAACCAATTTCATCCATGTTGTCACAATGACAAAATTTCATCTTTTTCTTCCTTTTCTTTTATAGCTGAGCAGTATTCCATCGCATGTATATATCACATCTTTTTAATCCACTCATCAGTCTTTGGGCTCTGAGGTTATTTCATTAACTTGACTATTGCAAATAGTGTTGCCAAAAACATAGAAGTGCATATATCCCTTCCAGCTAGGAGTGGAACTGCTGGATCATAAAACTGATCTATTTTTAATATTTGAGAAATCTCCATACTGTTTTCCCATAGAGGCTAGGCCTACATTTCCACCAAGGATTCCTTTTTTCTCCACATCCTTACCAGTACTTGTTGTTTCTGATCTTTTTGATATGGGTCATTCTCAGAGGTGTGAAATGGTATCTCATTGTGGTTTTTATTTCATTTCCCTGATGATAAGTGAGGATGAGCATTTTTTCATGTGCCTTTTGGACAGATGTGTGTCTTCTTTGGAGAAGTGTAGTTCTGCCAATTTTTTGATTGGTTATTTTCTTTTTATTGAGTTTTATGAGTTCATTGTAGATCTTGGATATTAGCTCCATGTTGGATGTATGATGTGAAAATATCTTCACTCATTTACTAGGATATCTTTTCATTTTAATGATAGTTTCTTTTGCTATGCGGAAACTTTTTAGTTTGATGTTTATTCTGCTTTTGTTTTCCTTGCTGTTGGAGTTAGTTCCCCAAAGACATCCTGAAGCTAATGCCCTGCAGTGTTATGCCTCTGTTTTCTTCTATTTATTTTGTGGTTTCTGGTCTTACATCCAAATCTTTGATCCATTTTGTGTTAATTTATGTGAATAGTGTGGGATAATGTTCTAATTTCATTCTTTCACATGTAGCTGTCTGGTTTCCCAACACTATTTATTGAAGAAAACTTCCTTTCTCCATTTATACTGTTGGCTCCTTTGTCATATTTCAAATGTCTTTATAAATGTGGGCTTATTTCTATTCAGTTGGTCTGTGTGTCTATTTTTATTCCAGTACCATACTGTTTTGATTATTATGGCTAATATCTGGGTGATGATACCTCCATTTTTCTTTTTTGTAGAATTGCTTTGGTTGTGTGTGTGTGTGTGTGTGTGTGTGTGTGTGTGTGTGTGTGTGTGTGTCTGTGTTCCCATGTAAATTTTTATAATGTTTGTTCTATTTCTTTGAAAGATGCCATTGAAACTTTGATTACATCAATTCTATATATTGCTTTGGGTAAGATGTTCATTTTAACAATGTCAGTTCTTCCAATCCACTTCTTTGTGTTTTCCATTTCTTTTAACAACGTCTTGTAGCTTTTGTTATACAAGTCTCTCATGTCCTCTGTTATGTTTACCCTAGTTTTTAATTGTTTTCTCAATTTCTTTCTCTTCTAGTTCCTTGTTTGTATATAGGAACACACCTGATTTTTGTATATTGATTTAGTAGCCTGCCACATTACTGTGCTGATCTATTGTTTCTAATAGTTTTAAATGGAGTCTTTACAGTTTTCTGTGTATATTATCATGTCATCTGCAAATAGTGATAGTTTTACTTCTTTTCCAATTTAGGTTCCTTTTATATTCTTCTCTTGCCTGATTGCTCTAGCTAGGACTTCCAGTACTATGTTGACTAGCAGTGGTGAAAATGGACATACTTGTCTTATACCTGATCTTAGAGGAAAAGCTTTCAATATTTCACTATCAAGTGTGTTAGCTATGGGTTTGTCATATATAGCCTTTATTATGTTGAGGTATATTCCTACTATCCATATTTTCTGAAAGTTTTTTTTTAATCATAAAATGATGTCTAATCTTGTTAAATGCTTTCCCTATATCTATTAATATGATGATATGATTTTTATCTTTCCTTTGGTTGATATGGTAAATTATATTGGTTGATTTTTGGATGTTGAACCATCCTTGTATCCATGGAATCAATTCCACTTGATTATGATGTATAATCCTTTTAAGGGATTGTTGAATTAGATTTGATAAGGTTTTGTTGAGGATTTTTCTATTTTTATCAAGGATGTTAGTCTGTAATTTTCTTCTTTTTTTTGTGATGTCTTTGTCTGGTTTTGATATCAGAGTAATGCTGACCTCATAAAATGTGTTTGGAATCATTCCCTCTACCTTAATTTTTTGGAAGAGCTTCAGAAATTTAGGTATTAGTTCATCTTTGAAGGTTTGATAGAACTCTCTATGAAATCATTTGGTCCTGAATTTTTATTTTCTGGTTACTACTTTTGCTTCAGTACTTCTTTTTGCTTCAATTTTCTTGCTTGTAATTGTTTTGTTCAGGTTTTCTATTTCTTCTTGATTCAGTGTTGGAAGGTTTTATTCTAAAAATATGTCAGTTTTTTCTACATTAGTCAATTATGGACATTAAGATGTTCATAATGGTCTCCTATGATCCTCTGTATTTCTGAGTTGTCTGTTGTTACTACTCTGCTTTCATTTCTGAATCTATTTCTCCCTTTTTTCCTTAGTGAGCCTAATTAGAGATCAGTCTATTTTGTTAACTTTTTAAAAAAAAAAACAGCTTTGGGTTTTATTGATCTCTTGAACTGTCTATTAATTTCTATATCATTTATTTCACTTCTAATTTTTATGTCCTTTTTCTAGTGGATTTTGGTTTCACTTGTTCTTCTTTTTCTACTTTCTTCATGTGTAAGGTTTGATTATTTATTTGAAATCTTTGTTTCTTGATGTAGGCCTGTATTGCTATGTACTATGTGCTATGCTCGTACTTCTTTTACTGCTTCCTAGGTTCTGGTAGCTCATGTCATCTTTTTTATTTGTCTGCAGGTACTTTTAAAGTTCTCTTTGGATTTTCATGTTAACCCAATAGTCATTCAGTAGCATGTTGTTTAGTCTCCATATATTTGTGGTTTCCCCCCACTTCCTTTTTGTGATTGATTTTTAGTTTAATAAAAATTGTGACCAGAGATGATACTTGATATGATTTCAATCTTCATGAATTTATTGATGCTTGTTTTGTGTCCTAATGTGGTCTATTCTGAAGATTATTCAATCTTTAATTGAGAAGACTATATACTCAGCTCTTTTGGAGTGTAGTGCCCTATAAACATTTGTTAAGCGCATCTGGCCTAATTCCTCATTTAAGGCTTTTGTTTCCTTGTTGATTTTCTGTCTGGTTAATCTGTCCATTGAAGTTCTCTGCTATTACTGTGTTGCTATCAATGTCTGGTTTTTAGTTTATTTTCAGATGCTTCATATACTTAGATGTTCTTTCATTTGGTGTGTATATATACTTGAGTATTATGTCTGCTTGATTGATTGATCCACTAAAAATGACATAATGTCCATCTTACCTTTTTTTTTTCCTGAAAGTCTATTTTATCTGATATAAGTATGGTTGTCCCTGCCTTTTTTAGGGTACCATTTGCTTGTAGGATTTTTCCACCCTTCTTGAGCCTATATTTATCTTTGGAGCTCAGATGGGTTTCCTTGAGATGTAGCAGAATGTTGGGATTTGTTTTCTGATCCAACCAGCCACTCTGTGTCTTTTGATTGGAAAGTTTAGTCCGTTTATATTAAAAGTGATTATTGATATATGGGAGATTTGCTACTGTCATTTGTCTTTGGTTTTCTGGTTCTATTTCTTTGTTTAATTTTTTGTGGACTTCTATTTGGTTTAGATAAAAGTACTTCTTTCAACATTTCTTTTAGGGGAGGTCTGGTATTACAAAATGCTTCAGCTTTTGTTTGTGTGGAAAGGCCTTGATTGCTCCCTAATATCTAAAAGAGAGTATTGCAGGATATAGTATTTTTGGCTGGTAGGTGTTATCTTTGAGTATTTTGAATACATCAGTCCAATCTTTCTTCCCTGTACTGTATCTCTTTAAAAATCTGAGGAAAGCCTGGTGGGATTTCCTTTATAAGTTACCTACTTTGTTCCCCTAGCCATCTTCACTATTCTTTCTTTGTCTTGAACTTTTGATAGTTTCAGTACTATGTGTCTTGTTGCAGGTCTCATTGTATTTGGATAACCAGGTTTTCTTTTAGCTTCATGGATTTATGTCTTTACTTTCTTCCCCAGGTTTGGAGAATTTCCCTCTATTATTTCTGTTTCTCTCTCAATTTCTTTCTCTTCATGGAAAACCATTATTTTTATGTTGCCATTTTTAATGGAATTGGGTAGTTCTCTAAGTGTTTCTTCTTTTTTTTTTTTATTTTGCACTCTTTTTTCTTCCACTGGGATCCTTCATGCATTGTTATCTTCAAGATCATTGATTAAATCCTGCATTTGGTTCATTCTTCTTCCATAGCTTTGTGTAGAGTTTTTAATCTAGTGTATTAAACTTTTAAAATCCTGAATCTGTCATTTTCTTAATAAAACTTCAATTTCAATCTTCTATTAATTTAATTCTCAGGTCATTCATTTATTTTACCAAAAATTTTATAGCTCTTTGATTAGCTTTCCTAAGTTCTTGTATCACTTATACTTCCCTTTTTGTGTATTCTTTTCTCTTTAATTGTTTGTATTCTAGCAATTTTCAACTTTCTGATAGGAAGATGAAATATTTCTGATGTTATGTTCCCTTCAGGACTCAAGGTTCATGTGTTATATTTTTTTCTGCCCAGTTTGCTGCTTTATATTTGCCTATTAAATGATATATCTGTAGCAGTAACTTAGAGAGTTGAATTAGTTTACCTTTTCCAACAGTTGACAACCTGGTCTTATTTAGTTTTTTGAATTTTGCTGATTTCTGTAGGTACTGAGAACTGTTTCTGAGTCAGAGAGTTGGTGAGGGAGCTGTAGGGTCCAGTTTGTGGTATGAATGTGCTGGGTTGGGGGAGGGCTGTCTCATATTTGTGGTACAGATGATATTCCTCTTCCTTGGGGTTCAAGGTCTTAGACTCTCCTATCTGTACACTGTCAGTGAACTTCATGAAGTCAGTACCAATCCCAAGGGATGGCGGAAAGGGAGTACAATTCAATGCACTGTCTTTGTTCTTTTACAGGGGATCTGACTTGTGGGGATCAATGTAGCTCTTCTGCATGTGTTTCCCTTCAGTCAAGATTGTGTGCTTCTAGGCCACGGAGCTCTTCCCTCCCCAGAACCCCTGGTTGAGCAGGCAGTCCCACTATCTATATCCCCTGCCCTGCACTGCAGCTGCCAGACGTTTCTCTTCACCCACATGCTGTTCAATGAAGCATGACTCTCTTCTCTGTTGCAGTTTGTATTGATCTCAAATGTCTAAGGGTGTTCCAGTTTTTCCCCAAAGTACACAGCCTTTTGGGTGCAGAGTCTCTCTGGTTAACTGTTAGATGATGCTCTCAGGCGCTAAGGAGACATTTCTGTTGCCATCTTGGTCTGAAAGTCTCTGTTATTTAACCTTAAATCATTGCATTAATCACATAATTTTAGACCACAGTCTCTTTATTGTTATATAGAAAATTCTCAAGGAATATTTCTCCTATTTTAGAAGCCCATCCATTTAATCTGTTAGTTCAACGATATGTATTAGTGATGTCTCAATTTTGATCTTGTCCTTGGTCTCATAACCCCTTGGTGTTCTCCTTAGTTCTCTTGCAACTTTCCAAGCAATAGCTTCTTTTGCAATAGACTTTCCTGTTCTGTGGACTTTGGTCTAAAGAAGTCAATAAATAGCTTACACAAAATTCCCCCAAAGCTCACTCTATGAATTTCCTGTGACTATTATAACAAATGGTCACAATCTGGGTGGATTAAAAAAACAACAACAGAAATTGGTTGTCTTACAGTTCTGGAGGCTACAAATCTGAATCAAGGTGCTATGCTCCTTCCAGAGACTCTAGGGGAGAATCAGTTTCTTCCCTTTTACTGATTTGGGTGGCTGCCATTATTTTCTGTTTGTGGCCACATCTCTATAATTTTTCCCACTTTCTTCATCTCTCCTCCTCCTCTTCTACCACTTTATCCTCCACCTTCCTTCCTGATTTTTCTCTTCTTCCTCTTCTTTCCCTCCTCCTTCTCCTTTTCTCTCTCTCTCACTGAAAACTCTCCTTGCTTATATTTTATAAATGCGTGTGATTACATATAAGGCCTACCTGTATAATCCAGGATAAGCTCCTCCTCTCAAGATACCTTACTTAATCATCTTTTGACATATATAGTGATACAGAATATAGGCCTTAGGAAGAGACTATATCTTTGGGTTGTTTTTTTTTCCCCCAACTGACCACACTCATTTATATGGCAAATGTATTTGTTTCAAATGTTTCTTGGAAGTAATTAAAATAATAGAATGATTTAAGTAGCCAATCTGTAAGTAGTAAAATAATCCTTGGTCTTCATTTTTTTTTTTTTGAAATTATAGACTTTTCCTCTCAGCATTATTCCACGTTAAGATTGTCAAGATACCAAAAAAGGTGAATTGCCATTAATTTCTTCATGTTTATATTGTGCTTTGCTCTTAATGTATCTCTTGGGACATTAGTTAAAATTAACAAATAAGTAATAAATTTATTAGATAAGATAAATGAGATATTTCATCTTTCTCTGCAAGGGTTAATTAGCATAGAATAAGAGCATTGTGATATAATGAAATACATTTTGCAGATATGAGAAGAAATTTGCAGTTTATTTGTATTTTTCTGCTTTCAGTGAGTTGAAATACAACTCTTCCCGTTTTTAGTGAAAATACATGAAAGTTATCTCTAGTCTTATAAAACAAAAGGGTCAAACATTTTGTAACTAAAAATTTTTACCAAATAATTTAGTTCTTCAGTACAACTTTCTTAATATATGGCAATGAATTATTTGGGTTTAGTATATCACCCCTATCAGTTCAGATCCTACTTTATTTTGTCTTTTCCCCCCTTTCTCAAACAGTAGTAGTACTATATTACAGTAGCACTATTCTATTAGACCTCACCCATGTGGAAAACAAACAGATGTCAAAAAATGCTATACTAAAATTCATTTGCTTGATTCGAAAGAAAGCTCTGCAGACCTAATTCAAAGACTTAACGTCCCTCAACTCCATTATTTATATGGCTGTTTTCTAATTTTGCAATTTCTTTTTTGTTGGCTTGTGTGGCAGTATTCAATTTTTTGCCATCAATTTGAAAGTTCCACGGTATTTTCTAGTCTATCACATGTTATCTTTCCTTTTCTTGTTCTTGTAATTGTTACATATGACAGTACTGCTTAGAAACAAGATATTTAGTATTACCCCATTAAGATACATTGTTCTTCCTACCATGCCTTTCCTACCTTACCCATTCCTCTCTTCACCCAAATAGGATCAGACTTTTAGGGTATTTTCAGCTCTCCACTTTCTTCTTCCTCTATTACCCCAATCCCAAAGTTTTCTGAGATGATGTAATACCTAGACTTTTCCTTGTAGTGTACTCCTTCTAATAAGAATATATAGTAATTTTGTCACAAAAATTCTATACAGTCTATTTTTAAAAAAAAATATATATACATACATAAAATATATATATATAATATATATACATAAAATATATACATATATATATATAATTGCTATTTATATATTTTACATTTTGTATTCCCCTCGGGTAACCCACCACCAATTTACCTGTGACCCATCTCCATGGTCCCTTGTGTCCTTTTCTACTCTATTTTGTGCCTTTCTCCTCCCCCTCCCCTGCTGAGTGTCTCTCTTCTATTTGGTTTCCCTGTAGTCCTATACAGTTTATTCTTTTTTTTTAAAAGAGTTATTTATTTATACATACAAGCTGGGGTACAGGCCAGAGGCGTGGGGCGGCGAGAGGGTTCACCAGAGACAGACTGGGAAGCAGAACAGGCAGATCAGAAATACACTGCTGAGGGGAGCAGCGGGTGAGGCAGGAGAGGTCTGCCGCACCATGTGGGATTCTCCCTGGCTGGGCGTCGAACTCTCATGGAGCGTTGCCGACAGCTCCACAGCTCAGCGCTCAACCGCTGCGCCACCAGGGAGGCCCTACAGTTTATTCTTATCACATATACACACACAGACTCATATTCTCCCCTGTATTGATATTTAGATTCTTTTCTCATGTTTTTCCTTATCTGAAGTGCTAGTTTTTCCCCTTACCAGCAATACCTTTATTTTACTCCTTATAAAGAACTACAGAAAGATTATTTCAGGGACAACCACTATTAATGTTAGGTATATATCTACATAGACTTTTCCCCCTACACATACAAAAATCACATTTTTAAAACAAATGCCGTTATATTATGCATGTTGTTTTACAACATTTTTTTCATGATAGCATTTTGTGAATATTTTTCCTAATAATAAATACATGCTATCATTTTGAATGGCACTGTGTTCCACAGCATACAGGACATAACTTATTTAACTGGTCCCTATTAATGTTTAAATTTATTTCAACTTCCTATCATTATAAACAATGAAGCAATAAACATCTTTATGCATTATCTAATTTTTTCATTCAAATTCTTATGTTAAATATAAGGTTAAAGGAGTTGTACTTTAAAAATATTCATTTTTATCTCCAAATTGCCATCCAAAAAGATTTTTACCAATTTTTATTTCTACCCATACTGTATAAGAGTGCCATTCCTCCCTCCCCAACCCCCCACAATGGACAGTGTTCTTTAAATTTTTGCCAATTTGATATATGAAAAAAAATGGCTCTTCATTTTTAAAAATAGGTGTTTATTTGATTTTTAATAAGATCATGCATGTCACATTTTTGTTGGTCACATATTTCTTTTGAGAATTTCCCAGTTATATCCTTTGACTGGAAGGTTTGTTGCTTTATTTGCTACATATTTTCAAATATTAAGGGCACATTTTCCCTGTTATATTACAAATATTTCTTTCTAGTTTTTTACTTGCCTTTTAAATCTATGAAGTTTTTTGTTGTTGTTGTTCTATAGGTTTATAATATTCTCATAGTCAGTTCTATTAAATTTAGTTCTGTATTCAGGTCATGCTTATAAGCTCCCATGTTAGTTATAGAAATAAATTATATTTCCTTCTTCTACTCCTATTCTTTCTTCTTCTACTTTAGGGTCCTGTGTAAATTTGGAATCTAATAGATTCTTCTACTTCAAATCACTTCCTGGTTCTCCTGCCATCATTTATTGATTCATACATTCTTTTCCCATGAATTGAAATGCCACATATTAAATTTCTATATCTACATCAGTATTCTTCTGGACCTTATATCCTGTGTCACTGATATGTCTATTTATTCCATGGGTTTACAACTGTAGTTCAAATACATTTTAATATTTGGTAAGGCAAGTTATTGTTCAGCATTTTTAGGAGAACTCTTTAACAGTTCTGTATAAATTTCTTCTAGATGAACTTTGAGGTCAGTTTTGTCAAGTGTCTTTTCCACCAGACATATGATTCTTCTGCATGTGAGGGAAAGTAAATTTAATAGTATCTTATAGTGTTCATTGTATAGGTTTTCTCCTTTGTATAGGTTAAAGTTAACCTTCTTTGTTAACTTTATTCCTAAGTTTTAATTCTTTTTGATGCCATCGTAAAGGGAATTGTTTTCTTGATTTCACTCTCTTCTGGTTCTTGTTTGCATATAGGAATGCAACTGATTTTTGTAAATTGATTTTGTAACCTGCCACTTTACTATACTGGCTTATTGTCTCTAATATTTATTATAGTCTTTAGGGTTTTCTATGTATATTACATACATTTTTCTCTTTTAAAGTATCATGTCATAAAGCAGTGATAGTTTTACTTCTCTCCCAATATGGATTCCTTTTATTTATTTATTTATTTTAAAGATTTATTTATTTATGCATACAAGCTGGGGTACAGGCCAGAGGCGTGGGGCGGTGAGAGGGTTCACCAGAGACAGAGTAAGGAGCAGAACAGGCAGATAGACGGAAATACACCGCTGAGGGGAGCAGCGGGTGAGGCAGGAGAGGTCTGCCGGGCCATGTGGGAATCTCCCTGGCTGGGGGTCGAACTCGTGTCGCTGCTGCTGACAGCTCCACAGAGCAGCCCTTAACTGCTGTGCCAGCAGGGAGGCCCTGGATTCCTTTTATAGCTTTCTCTTGCCTAATTGCTCTAGCTAGGATTTCCAAATACTATGTTGAATAGTGGTATTAATGAAAGTGAGTATCTTGTCATATACCTGATCTTAGAGGAAAAACTTTCAGTTTTCACTACTGAGTACATATTGGCTGTGGGTTTGTCAAATAGTCTTTATAATATTGAAGACTGCTCTTTCTATCCCCATTTTTGTTGGTTTTTATCATAAACGAATGATGAATCTTGTTAAATGCATTCTCTACATCTCTTGATGTGACCATATGATTTTTATCTTTCCTTTGGTTCGTGTGGTGAATTACATTGACTGATTTTTTTTTAATGTGAATCATTCTTGCAACCTTGGAATAAATTCTACTTGCTCCTGATGTTTGATCCTTTTTATGTATTGTCAAATTTTGCTAAGTTTTCTTGAGGATTTTTGCATCTATGTTCATCAGGTATATTAGTCTGTCATTTCTTCTTCATGTGATGTATTTGTCTGGTTTTGGTATCAGAGTAATGTCAGCTTCATAAAATATGTTTGGAATCATTCCTTCTTTCTCAATTTTTTGGAAGAATTTTTAAAAAATATTTATTTATACATACAAGCAGGGGTACAGGCCAGAGGCGTGGGGCGAGAGGGTCCACCAGAGACAGAGAGGGGAGCAGAACAGGCAGATCAGAAATACACTGCTGAGGGGAGCAGCGGGCGAGGCAGGGGAGGTCTGCTGTGCCATGTGGGATTCTCCCTGGCTGGGTGTCGAACTCGCATCGCATGCTGCCGACAGCTCCACAGCCCAGCGCTTAACCGCTGTGCCACCCGGGAGGCCCAATTTTTTGGAAGAATTTGAGATCTTTTCTGGTTTCTGCTTTGGAATGGATGATATAATAGTGTGGATTGGCTCCACTTGGTCTTTTGGAGTGCTGTGAAGGCACCCTTTCCGAGAGTCTGGGTTTTTAGCTACTTACCTTTAGAAGTGAAACACTATAAACATTGTCTGTCCGTGTATCTCTTATTAGTCTCTTTACTAAAGCTTGAGTGTTCAGGAGTGATTTGTTTTCTTCTGGGACCATGAGTGATAAAGTACTGCTGGTTGATTTTGAAATGGCACTGAGGTCATTGATTTAATATTCCCAAACTTTCATCCTAATTACCCATGTATATGTCTATTATAGTATTTATTACATTAAAGTCTATCTCCATTGTTAAATGGTGTGATTTTAGAGAGCAAGAACTTTCTCCATTTTTGTAGTCCCAGTGTTTAGAATATTTGTAATTAAGTACTACACACAGTGCCATAAACTTCAGAGAAAGTGCATGGACTTTGGAGAAATCAGGTATCTATAATAGGTCAGGTGAGGCTTTCTGGGAAAGTTGGAGCTTGGGCTTTGAAGAATGGATAGATCTTTTTGCATCAAGAAGCAGCAGCTTTCCTGTTAAAGGAGCAACTTGAACACAAAGCCATGGAGGCTTCACTAGTCAGTGAAGGAACTGGCATGCTTAAAATGGAGAATTTATTTTTGAAAAATGAAGTTGAGATCAAATTATAGAAGGTCTGTGTTTCTGCCACATATACAAATGGGTAATGGTCCCATTCATGGAAAGAGAAATGAAAAAGGCCCGGCAGAAATGAGGGGGAAACATGAGTTGTTTTGGCTTATTACATATGTGAATTTGGAACTCAGGGAGTCGGTATTACAGAAATTTGTTATTATTTTGACAGCATTTAAATCTACTTCTCCTGTTTGGAGAATTTCCTACTTTAACAGTCTGGGAGGAAAGAAGAGATAGAGAATGCAGAATAGGTTTCTCCAATCAAATGTACCCACCCAAAATTTTGAATTGGGAATGAGTGACACAAAGCAGCATATTCTTGAAAGACTCCTCTCTTGCAGTGGTGGCAACTGAAGTAAGATCAAGTTTGTAGGGCAGATGTGGTAGTGTTAGGAACAGAAACATCTTGTGCTAGTGGTATGGTTTGAGCTGCAGTGTTGGACCATGGTTCTGTCATATGGTTTGGGCCTGGGCATTGCTTCTTGCTTTGTAGCTTCTAAATCTATTTTTCTAGTCTTTTGGGGGGATTTTGCGACACAGTACACTTTTAAAAAATATTTATTTTTCTTTATGCATATAAGAACTGGGGTGTAGGCCAGGTGTGGGGGATGGGAGGATGTGTGTGTGAGAGGATTCACCAGAGTCAGAGAGTGGGGAGCAGAACAGGTGGATCTACTGAATACACTGCTGAGGGGAGCAGAGGGTGAGACAGGAAAGGTCTGCTGCGCTATGTAGTTTAGCTTCCTTGCTGGGATCAAACTCAGGCCACATGATGATAGTGTGGTAGCTGAGACTTAACCCCTAAGCACCAAGGAGGCCCCACACAGTATACTTTTAACCAATTTTAGTTTTGCTTAAATCAGTCAGCATCAACTTCTATTGTTTGCCTGTTCTATTGTTTGGACTTAGATTGATACTAGAAGTCTAGACTAGAGATATACACCTGTGAGCTTTCTGTGCAGTAGTTGTATTGGAAGCTGTATAGGAAAGAGATAACTTAAAGCTAGAGTAAAGAATGAGAAAAGGGCTAGGATCAAGCCTAAGTAATTTATAACATTTAATAGCTGAGTAGAAAAGAATGAGTCTCAAAGAGATATAAATTATTAGAGACAGGAGATAAGTCAGGAAAATACTGTGCCTTGTTTTGTATTTGAGGATACTGAAGCCTCAGTTAGAAAATTCCTCAGAGTTTTAACTTAACAAACGTCAGAACCAGAAGTTAAATTCATATCTGACTGCAGAGACAATTTTTAGAGTTGATTTGGCGTAAAGGATATAGCAAAGAAAAATCAACAAAACTTTGTGCATTATTTATGAGAAGTTAAGGGACTAGTGAGTCATACTAGATACCAACTGTTCTTGTATTGATTTTTGGGAGAATTACTGTGCCACTGACACTATATGTTAGAGGGAGAGGAAGCAATGACTTTGGATTTAGATCAGATAGAAGCTAAAATGATGGGAAGAACATGTAAATATTTGGACAACTCTCACATAATAGGATAAGATTGGAAATAAAGATTTGGCAGTTTTAAGCACAGAAGTGAATTGAAGCCATTTTGGATGAATAATCCAAAGAAACGAGTTTAGAAGACACAATTAAAGAAAAGGCCTCGATAAGAGTACATAGCTAGGTAGTGATGTTGACAGGGAAAGTAGAAGGCAAAATCAAAAAGGCAGATAGGGGAGATGGAAGAACTAGAAGTGGAGTATTGTATTGAAAGAGGTTATAGAGAATTTGGAATAAAAAAACTATTGAGAATGCAGTTAAATGTGATAAGATAGTGGCTGAGTGAAAATGTCACTATAGAATTATAGGTAGGAGACATGCTTTCTATTGTATAATTTAGCAGTAAAATAAGAATAAGAATATAGCATAATTAGCATGGGCAGCGGGTTTAATTAAGGATTTCTTCAGATTCTGATTTGTGTGTATGGCATAACGGGAAGGTGCTAATCATAGGTGGGGAGAAATTTTTGTATTAGGGAAGTACTTTTCCAGAAAGTGATTTGTTAGGATAAATGAGTCAATGCTTTATAAATTTTCAGATGGAACACTCTAGTTCATTGGGGGGATCTCAAGGGAGGAATCAAATTTGTTATTTAAAACTTTCCAGTATTTTTCCAGAAGAAGGATAAATGAGATAAACTCATGTATATTTTCATGACAATAATCAGAACATGCATATATAAAAATTTTAATGTAAACAAATTTGATTGGTTTTGATGACTCACTACTATTAGTACTAAAAGAGCAACATTATATCACATTATAATAAATTGTTATGCATACCTGATCTGAGGTGCTTACCCCCAAAACACTGCTGAAAGTTTCTTTTTCATTCTAATTTGTGAAACCACTTAGGCTATAATGAGTTGAAGCAATTATTTAGATTATTTAATATTAAAACACTGTAACTAGAACTATGCCAACAATTAAGGCAAGTTGCGGGACTGATTTGCTTAAATTATTTTTCTTCATTCTATAGCACTTTGCTAGGTAGTTTAAAAGCATACATTATCTAAAGACAGCATTTTGGACAGAATTTGTTCATGTGCACTACACTTGATACTAAACACATGCATCACAAAAAATGTTGAACAAAAATGAATGTGAATTGTGCTTTTCAGGAAGTTTTGAAATATGCTGAATGCAACATTGAATTTTGACAGGTGATTCATTTTTACTGTCATATTAAAGTTAATGTTAAATTTGGTACTTAAATTTAGTATTTACTGTTATGTCAATATTAAATTAGCATTAATACTAAAGTTAACTTTATATTCTCCAAAGTATTTTTAAAACTGTTTCGTTTACAAGAGGATTGAATTGTCTTTAAAAAAAGAAGTCGTCGTTACGGCAATAGGAGAGACACTGACAGGTGCCCCACTCTTTAAGAAAAGCATCTCTCTGTCTCCAGCGCCCATTTCGGGGTTACAGGGTACTTGGTCCCGGGAGGAAAGCGCGGTGGCCGCGGTGCTGGTCCTGCTAGGGGCCAAGTCTGGCGGGAGGTCTCTATCCTTCAGGCATCTCGGTCTCGCAGGGAGTCAGACATTTTGAGGGTCTCGGTCTCACGCGGGTCTGAGGCCGCGGGGAACCGGTCTCGCGGGCGTCTCTCTCCTGCGGTGAGCCCGGTCTTGCGGGAGCCGGGTCTCGCGGGGGTCTCGGTCTCATGGGAGCTGGGTCTCGTGGGGGTCTGGGTCTCGCGGGAGCCGGGTCCCGCGGGCGTCCGGTTTCGTTGGGGTCTCGGTCTCGCGGGGGTCTCGCGGGAGCCGGGTCTTGCGGAGGTCTCGGTTTCGCGGGAGTCCGGTATCGCGGGGACCGGGGTCTCGCTAGGAGCTTGGCCTCTTCAGCGCGATCTGCCGCTGTGGCCTCCGCGGGCCGAAGTGCTGTTTCGCGGGTCAGAGTGAGGCTCTGCTGCTGGACCCCCTCCCTGCTCGAGATCCTGAGTGGAATCTGGGGCCGGCGTTCGTTGGAGTCCTCAGGGGCCGTTGAGGTGGGCGGGAGAACGGGCCCTGGCACCGCTTAGCTTTGTTCCCGGAGTATGACGGGAGGTCGTGTTCTGGAGGCTTCGCGGCGCGACCTCGACGTCAAGCGCGGTGCCTCCCGCGGCTGTGGGTGTCGCCGCGAGGCGGTTGGAGTGTGGGGGCGGACGGGGCGCGGGGAGAGGCGAAGCGGCCGCCCGGGGCGTCGGTTCTCAGGCGAGTGAGCTCGTGGGGAGGGTGGCGCCGGGGTCAGCGGGGAACGAGTCTTAGAACCCCCCGCCTCAGGCGTGGTTGGTGCCGCCACCTGGCAGTCCTTTGAGAACCTCTTTTTACTTTCTTGGTGGTAAATTCGTAAGTGTAAAATTGCGCTATTCCTGTGGGTTTTACTTCGCTGATGGTGAATTTTCTTCAGGACTCTTGGTACACGTAGTAAGTTGTACACACACGGGAGAGGACATGTTCAGAGATAGTGTTTATTTTGCTTATTTCCCTTTGTAAAGCCGGGTGTCTGTTGTTCCCCGAGGATTTAGCCATATTGCAGTGCCACGTGCGAACAAGTTTCAGTCCGCAGCGACGTTCAACAAGTGTTGAAGTGCCTACCAGGCCACGACCAGCAGAAGACTGGAAGGTTCTCCTTCCCAGTTCTTGCTCCAGCCACATTTTTCTCTGAGGAATGCTGTGTTAGAAGGTTGTTCTTGAGTGTATAATTCTGCTATTTTGTATAAACTCCGAAAATTCTTCTTTATAATTTTTTTTTTTTAACCATAGTGTGTGCAAGATGAATGACAGCCTGTTTGTCAGTTTGGACAGACTTCTGCTGGAATTTGGTAGGTATAAAATGAAAATAAAGAAAGATAACATTTGTATGATCGTTTGATTTTAACAATGAAGTCATGAAAGAATTATTTATTTTAGTTTTCCAGTATGAGCAAGATATAAGTACTAAAGAAGATATAATTCAGCGGATTAATAGTAAGTAGTTTTGTATGACAAATACATTTTAGTCTTTTCATGGTATATAACGCATTATACAGTTGCCACGTTTGTGGTAACTTATCATTGGCATTATGACTTTTGTGCAGGTCCTATCCAGTCACTAATAATGCGGTATTTACCCTAATTACACTTTTTGATTAATTTCTGTATTCAATAGTTAAATTATTTTGTCTTGAGGAATTTTGCTTTAACCTGAAATGGCCTCTTATATGCAGTTGAAAATGTTATTTTTCTCAAATAGTATAGGTACTTTGAAATACTTGAGTGAATTTTTAAGAATCTTTTTAGAAATCACTAAAAATCAGAAACCAGGATTGATGGATACCACATTTTCAGGAATAGTAATTCTGAAAAATTATGTGAGTGAAATGGCAAGGCAAATTGCATAAAGTATTTTATCATCCTACATAAAAACTATCAAAAGAAAATACAACCATTCTTACTAGCTCTTAAATAAAATTTAGTTATCTTTTCTGCAACAAAAAAGTGTGTTTAGAATCATTTTATTTTTATGTTGTGTTACTAGTAACAAGTGGGTTGAAGGTGTTCTTAGTGATTAATTGACATGGAATTAATTACTGTATATTTCACATTTGTCAAAAAATTCTTATGTTAGTATCTTGTCAGTTAGTGTTTGCATGAACTCATAGCATCATAAGCTTCCACGATCTTAGATACCACTTAAATTAACACTTTTATGTTAAGGATGACACTAATTTCTCTTCACCCCAAACATAAATCCTTAGCTTTTGTGAGAAGGACTAGATTTTGTTTATGCTTTTTAGTATGGGACCCTTCCTATTTCAAGCTCCTTTCCTGTCCATTCTCTGGCTCTCCTCCTCTTAAGTAGGAGAACCTACCCATACCATTTTTCTACTGTTTTTCTTTACATTGAAGTTATGTTTTATACTTTAAGAAAATAAAATTTTTCCCCTTCTAGAATGCTGTGAAGATATTAAACAAAACAAAACAACTATCAGTAAAATACATGAAACTATAAAAACAACAGATGAGGAAATCGGTCATTACTGTAAACATAGTGAGGAGATCAAAGACAGTTGTAGTAGGTGAGTATTTAAAAGAAATGATTGTTCAATAATTGTTACCAGATTGTTTTATTCAATGTTTCTGAGTTTATTGTTAAAGATATTGGTGCTCTACAGTAGCATTTTATATTAGAAAAATGATAAATCTTAAATTGCCTTATTAAATACCTCTGTAAAAAGTTATCAGGGAACAAAAGAAAAATCAAAGTAAGTGCTATAATAGCTTCCTAATTCAGATCCAGTTAGTTTAAATACAGATTTTTCATAATCCAGGTATATAAAATTCCTATTAGATAAATAAGAAATAGTTTTCGTGTTTGAATTTTTAAGGTCTTGTTTTTGACTATAGGCATAGTCAAAATAGAAGTTTTGCTTTTCAAAATAGAAGTACTCAGTGTTAATTCTTTCAGCATGGTCAGGTTCTGAATTCTAGTAGTTAAATAAGAGAAACGTTTTGGAACAAGGACTTGGTAGTGGAACTTTATTATAAATTCTTATAAAAATATGTTTGTTTCCTGTGTTTAGTTTTACATTAATGACTATTAGAATTATGCTTGTTTTAAAGTGTGTGTTATTCAGAATTTTAGTAAGCTTTTTAATGGTTTTCCCCCCACATTACTTTTTTATACTGGTTTTAAAGTGACATGTACTTAGTATAAAAATTTAAAAATTATACGAATGTATGAAGTAAATGTTTTCCCCTGTCTGTACTTGCCACCCTGACCCTCTCCTCTTCTTTATGGATAATAACACCTAACAGTTTTGAGTATCCTTTCATATCTTTTCCAATAAATATTCAACATCATTATTACATATACTTGTATACACATTTATTTATATATTTTTCCTTTTTTGCAAAAATGGGACCATACCATACCTATTCAACTTGTTTCTTAAAATTTAGCAGTATGTAATATAACTGATAAGATACATGTCATGATTATGTATAGATATCATTCTTTTTAACAGCTCTGTAGAACTGTTGTATGGGTGTATCCTAAGTTATTTAACCATTCTCCTGTTAACAAGAAGGTTGCTCCTAGTTGTTCCCTCTTATAAACAACCTGTAGAGATATTCTTTGATGTTTACAGACATATTGCTTTAGAATGAATTTGTAGAAATGAACTTACTAGAGCAGAATTTGCACATTTAAACATTTGATAGATAATGACAAACTGCTCTCCTAAAGGATCATGCAAATCTATATTCCCACCAACAGTATATGAGAGTTCCTATTTCTTCACACCCTTGCTAACACTGCAATTATCAATGTTAATTTTTTTACAATCTAATTAAAAAAAACTACATACTGTTGAGCTTTTTGACTTGATTTACATTTTATTGTACTAGTAAAATTTATTGTAAATGTAAATTTACATTTTATTGTATTTAATTTCTATAAATGTGTGCATCAGAATGCTTACACTGAATATCTTTTTAGTGAACAAGTATTTCTTATGGATTTTAAAAAAAGATTTTTTATTTTATTTTTACATGGAAGAACTGGGGTATAGGCCAGAAGTGTGGGGGGTGTGAGTGGATTCACCAGAAATAGAATTGGGAGCAGACAGATCTACTGAAATGCACTGCTAAGGGGAGCAGTGGGCAAAACAGGAGAGTTCTGCTGCATCATGTGGGTTAGCTCCCTGGGGGGTGGGGGTGGGGTGGGGTGGCGGTTTAACTCAGGCTGAGGAGGAGGGAGGGCCATGGAGGTGGTAGAACTGACACTTAACCCCTAGGCCACCAGGGAGGCCCTTTTAGGGATTTTTAAAAATATTCTGACTATATGTATACCCAACCTTTGACAGATCCATTTGGGAGAATATTTTCTAAGAAAATTATTAGAAATTCAGACAAATATTTAAATACAAGTTCTGTTTACAACAGAGAAACTTGGAGTAAGCAAAATTGGTGAACAATATGGGAACTGTTAAATTATGATGTTTGATATATTTATTAAAACCTTTACAGTAATTCCGGCCTCCCTGGTTGCACAGCAGTTAAGTGCTGCGCTGTGGAGCTGTCGGCAGCCGTGACCCGAGTTCGATGCCCACCCAGAGAGATTCCCACATGGTGCAGCAGCCCTCTCCTGCTTAGTCCGCTGCTCCCCTCAGCAGTGTGTTTCTGTCCTTCTGCCTGTTCTGCTTCCCACTCTGTCTCTGGTGAACCCTCTCGCCGCCCCATTCCTCTGGCCTGTACCCCAGCTTGTATGCATAAATAAATAAATCTTTAAAAAAAAACAAAACACCTTTACAGTAATTCCTAGTGTATAATTTAAAAGTAAGTGATAAAGGAGATGTTGTATATGAATATGATCTCAAAAGTGTTAAAATATATATGTATAGGAAAATCAGGAAATAATTTATTAAAATGATAGTTATTATTCAATGTAGTTATAGAGATAATAGTTATTTTCTTAAATATATTTTTCTGTGGTTCCAAAGTGGAATTGTGTACTTTTTGAATATGAAAAAATAAAAAAGACTAGAAAAAAGAGTTAGAGGAAATATTTGAATAATACTTAGAATATAAGCCTTCTTGGCATGTCCTAATTTTCAATTTTTTTACATTGGTAACATTTTTGTCATGTAATAAAACAAAAGATGTTAAGATGAATATTTTATTCTACTATCTGATTTTATAATTTATTTTGTTCTAGTTTCTTTTTAAGGAGGTTGTAAACAACCTAATTTTTTAAGTTGAAAGAAAAAAGTCGCTTTTTAGCCCTTATCCTAGCTCTTTAAATGCTTTTTCCGAAGAATTTCTTAACAATGTCTTAGATATATGATGAGCAGAACGCCTGGTATTGGAATGTTGCACAGGTGCCATGTCATATTTGTTCCTTTTCTAGTCGTGATTCCAAAACAAGTTTTATGTAAAAATTAATGGATATTAATATTTGAGCATCTTTACAGTTGCATGAATGGTAATAGTAATAGTAGTGGGAGATGGGAATGTTTCTCTACATGTAAGGCTGTTTCTCCAGGATGAGAAAGATTCATCTTTAAATGATTATGTTAATTTTTATTATCTCTTATTTTGCTCCATAATTCTGAGATGCTAATTGCAATTTTTTTTCATAGCTGGAAGCCAACCTGTGATGTTTTTCATAAACATGAAGACTATATGCAGGACCAATTTGCTATTTATCAAGAAGCTATTGAAAAAGACAAGTACAGTACATATATTTAAGCTTATCAATCTTATAAATTAGTATTAATAGGACATGCTTTGATAAGAATGTAAAATGAAAATGTAGAAATTTTTTATAATGGGGGCTTTTTGTTAAATCTAGTGGTTTGTAATTTTTGGTTACCAATAGAAGTCTAACTTTTTTTTTTTTTATAAAGCTCTTGAATCTCCGATTTGTTTAGAAACTGTCTAACAGTAGCACTTAACTATGGCATGGTGCTTCAAATTAACGGTCTTTATGACTGAATTGTTGTAGGCAAACATCTGGGGGAATAATTAGCTGTAGAATTAGCTTATGAAAAAGTGAGAGTATTTATTTAGAGTATTTTATGCCAAACTTCTGTTTAAAGAGTGCTGACTTATATTCTGATGGAGAAACACCTGTATGACTTTAGTTTATTATGTGTAAAATCACGTGATCTTGGGGACTAAATGTAATTAGTAAATATAAAATAAGCTCAGAGGGACTTTGAGCAGGTTATATAGCATTAAAATTTCACCTGATTAAAAATTTTTAAATGTTTCTATTTTTAACATAATTTCATGAAAGCGGTATCTATTTGTGTGTGTGTGTGTGTGTGTGTGTGTGTGTGTGTGTGTGTGTGATTTTTTAAAACTTTTTTTTTCCTGGCTTGTGTGTGTGTGTGTGTGTGTGTGATTTTTTTAAAACTGTTTTTTTCCTGGCTTAATTGCTGAGAAGTATGAGCTCTTTGTCCCAGGCTGGACTCCAGGGAACTCGGTGGGAGAAGGATCTCTCCTGGTGAACTGGGACAGTTCTTGACTTACTGCTTCTCAATCTCTTCTACCCTTTCCAATGGTTTCTGTCTCTTCTCTCAGTCCTCGCATCCCCAGTTCCATTCCATATGCCTATCTTAAGTGTCCCCAACGGAAGCAGTGACTCAAGGATCCTGTCTGTCATTTCTCTTCAGCCCTACCTTTTACATTCTTTTTACCCCACCACCATTATATCCCATTGTCCCTTTCTCCCTTCTTTCTTCTTCTTAATGAACATTTTTAACGTTGTAGATCAGGATTTGCAAACATTTTTAGGTTTCATGGGTTATACAGTTTCTGTTAACTGTTCAACTTGCTGTAGTGATGCAAGAGCAATTTTATATAATATACGAATGATTGGGTTCTGATAAAACTTTAATTATGGACATTGTAGTTTGAATTTCATATACTTTTAATGTGTCATGAAGCATTCTTTTCATTTTTTTCAATCATTTAAAAATGTAAAAACCGTTCTTAGCTCATGGACCATACAAAACCAGGTTGCAAGTCATATTTGACCCATAGGTCATAACCCCTGATCAAAGGCCAAATGGGAAGAAAGAATTCTAACTTATTGCAGGAACTATGTTACCCACTCAATATGCTTAAATACGTGCTCATTCTCCCCCAACCTGAATTTGACAATTCCTCCAAACTGTGCTTAAGTTTTAAAGATAAAATAGTTGTGGAATAAACAAGAATGATTGTGAACCCAGAATTCTAACATACAGAACATGACTTCATGTGATAATGTTAGCTTAGAAAATTGAAGGAGATTTAAAAGTCAGAATTGTAGGGGTATTTGAATTGGGGGAGAGTAGAGACTAAGAACTCTGGGAGGATAGAGATTCAAAAGAACCAGGTTCTGTAGTATATCAATTGGATGACAACCAAAAAGGGGATCTCCGAGTTGGACAAATTAGATCATTATTGACCTTGGGAATTATATTTCATTAGAATAGTGGGAATGGAAGTTAAATTGAGATTAAGGAATAAATAACTCAGGTAGTGAGAAAAGAGTTGATAATTAAAAGTATGATGGAGTTAAGTAAGACAGACAGCACTGACGGAAGCAAGCATAAGTAGATGTTTGACTTAAGCTTAATTTAGTAGACTTTAACAAGTGATATGTAGAGTTTTTAGATAATCTTGTTATGTCAACATCATTTCTTTTCATTTTGACAGAAAAATGTACCATGACTATGTTTGTCAGTATAAAGATGTTTTGAAACAATATCAATTAAAATACTCTGAAACACCCCTTTCACATGAATATTATGAGAAGAAAAGAGAATATGAAGAAATCCAAAGCAGAGTATTAGCATGTACTGAAGAACTAAAAATGAATGAAACGATTTTTATGGAATTTCTAGGTATTTATGTTTTTGTTATAATTTTTTTTTTTTAAAGATTTATTTTTTATTTATACATACAAGCTGGGGTACAAGCCAGAGCTGTGGGGCGGCGAGAGGGTTCACCAGAGACAGAGTGGGTAGCAGAACAGGCAGATCAGAAATCCACTGCTGAGGGGAGCAGCGGGCGAGGCAGGAGAGGTCTGCCGCACCATGTGGGATTCTCCCTGGCTGGGCATCGAACTCACGTCGTCGCTGCCGACAGCTCCACAGCGCAGCGCTCAACCGCTGCGCCACCGGGGAGGCCCTGTTTTTGTTATAATTTTAATAACGGTATTTTTTTTAATGAAAAAAATATACCAGACTAAAATATAACTTTATTTTTCAGTGCCTGCTCCTTTTCCATCACTTACTAAATGGGCATTACATATGTATCCACAATAGTATTTCTACTTGGAATTATATTTTTAGAAAAGTTAGAAAAGTTTTTTTTTAATTTCTGCATTTTAATTGCTATTTTGTTTACTTGGGGAAAGTCACATGAATTTATTCTATATTTAATTTAAAATTTTTAGAAGTTCCTTTAAAGGTCATCTGGGATTTGTTTTCATATATGAGTATTCCATCAGCAGCAAGCATATTTAATGAGAATCAAGTGGGATATGTGTTTATGTTGTAATTCTTAGTGACAAAACCAGTGAAAAGATCTTCTCTGTCTTACCGAAGACAGAATTTCAGTTAAATCCATTGATTATTGCTTGGTAGGATGGAAGATGGTAAGGAGATTATTTCTTCATATATAGTTATTTATTGGGTACCTGTATTGTTCCAGGCAGTACTCAAGAAGATACAGCTTTCTCCTCTGTCTGAAATTAGAGTGTTCCTATTTGGTAAAATTTGGTAGATTATTACTATTTTTTTGGTGGAAATGCTATTCCCATTAATTTTTTTTAAAGATTTTATTTGTGCATACAAACTGGGGTATAGGCCAGAGGTTTGGGGTGGTGAGAGGATTCACCAGAGACAGAGTGGGGAGCAGAATAGGCAGATTGACTGAAACACACTGCTGAGGGGAGCAGTGGGCTGGCAAGACAGGAGAGGTCTGCTGCGCCATGTGGGAAGCTCCCTGGCAGGGTATCGAACTCGTGTTGCAGTGGCTCTGGATAGCTTCGTAGTGCTGCAGTCAACTCGTTGCACCACCAGGGAGGCCCCCTCCCATTAATTTTTATGGAAAAAGTTTTGAGCATTCTCAGACCCAAAAAATAATTTACCAAATCATGCCAAATAGGACCATAGTATTTTTGAAAAATGGGGGAAACCTGTTCAAAACTTGCAAGGAGCTCACAGTTTAGTAAAGGAGGCGAACATGAATAATTAATTGGCATTGCTAGATGCTTAAGTTATTCTTAATTGTTCTAAGCCTCATGTTTGTCAGGATCTTCTCTAGTATGATCTTGGTCCTTTAATCTTCTAACCTTCGTAATTCTTTATATGCTTTCCTGTCAGAATATAACACTACTGTTTGTGCAAGTCTTTTATATCCTTGTGCTTTACCTTGTTTTATTCAGCTTCATCTTAAATCATCCTTTTAATTTCTTTGTTGTTTACTTTCTCCATGTTTAGGATTTAGCTTATTCTGTTCTTACTCATTTGCTGTCCATCTATGTTTTAACTTCTCAGTGGCAAGGGGCAGAGATTGATAGATGCAGTAAATAGATATAGCAGGGATTTAGGAAGTTGAAGGTAGGATAGGATGAGATGTAAGACTACATGAGAAAGAAAATATCTGAATGTTTTCTTAAGTTCTTGTTAACCACCACTATTCTATTCATTTCTAAATTCTCCTAAATGTATTGTAGAATAACTCAGAAATTTGTATTAGCTAGTAACAAATCATGTCTGTTAGCAGCTGAGAAATTCTCTGCTTGAAATTGGGTATAAATCCAGCTTAAGCAGAAAGTATAGATGGAAGATCTAGCTCTTTTTTGAATTCTTCAGAGTTCACTGATACTTTTATTCCTTTACAGAGCAATAAAAAGGGAAATTGGCTGAATTTTTAATGTTAATTTTGAAATAAATAATGGAAACTTAAGATATTAAATCTGAAGCTGAATTGATGATTATATATTATTAGTCTTGCCAAATGACATGATGAACTGTTTTAAAAGCAAAAGCAAAACACCATCCAGAGAAAATATTTAGCTGAAAGAAAAAAAAATCTTTCCAGTGTTTCAGATGAAATGTTATTTTTAAGCTCGGTATCTGACATAGATAAATTATCTTTGTCAGCTAGGTAGTCTTATCTGTTTCAGATACTATTATTGATACTGTTATTTGCTTGTATGGAATATATGTAAATAATGTTACAGAGGAGAAATTGTTCTGGTATAATACATGATTATATATTATATATATAGTTCTTATATAATACATATATTATAAATGCAAATTATACTTCCATAACATAGTTCCTTAACATAAAAGGGTTAATTTGAGAGGGAAGACACAAGATATTCTTAAGCAGGTCAGCAGCTTTTCCAAACATTCATCTGAATTGAAGAAAGAAGTAGATGAAGTGGAAATAGAAATTAATTATTTAAACCAGGTATGTATTTTGTTATGTCTCTAATATATGTATTAATGTGTGAGTGTAATGTTATATTAGTTGACAGAACTATTTCTAAAGAGCCTAAATATGGACAAAGGCTTAATATAATTTAGTTGCTTAGATTTTTAAAGTCAAAATATCTTTTGGTATTGAGTATGTTCAACTCTAAGCTTTGGGGAACAGTTTAGCTTTTTTTGTGGGAGGATGGTGAGTAAAGAATAAAGATAAGGCATTAAAAGTGCTACAATAGTGTTGTCAAAAATAAGAGCAAGACAGTAAATGTTTTAAAGAACTTAATATTGAAAATTTATGACTATAATCTTTTTAGATACTCTTGGTTTTCATAGCCGTGTAATTCACATGGTATGAAATCTTTATAGAGCTCAGCTAGAACTAGCTTAGTTTATAAGATTGATGGTGTATAATATTTTCTTGAATACATTTTTAGTGATATCTATGGAAATATGGCTTCCCTTGACAGATATGGGAACCCTTCAAAGTCATTTCCAAATTTTGAGAAAAAAATTGAAAAGCTAACTTTCTAAATTTTTTGAAAACTGTGTTAAAAGTGGTATGTTTGTAATAAGAAAGTAGATGTCATTTTCTTTAAAATATATGGTAACTTTGTCTCAGTATAGGGAATTAATATCTACTTTGCTTCTGACCTTTTTGAAAAGAAGATGGAAATTTATTGAAATCTAAGTTTGCTAGTGAAATTGTAAGGAAAAGTTAAGAAATATGATTTATTGTTAATTTTGACTGTTAGTAACAACTTTCACTAAAAGATAGCTAATACTACCAAATTACATATCTTGTGATTATATAGAAAAAAGTCGTAGTCATTATTTAAGATTAAGTATGTTTCTTATGCTTTGCAGGTAATTATTTTGCTGTCATTTTTCTTTTCTTTTTTTTAGCATATTGCAAGATTGTGTGAAACTAAAATTCTTTCAGACACCCTAGAAGAAAAAAGTAAAAATGTAGAAAAGAGAAAGGAATTGAAAGAAAGGTATAGGTCAATTTTAAAATTGGATTTTATTAATCTAAAATATTTGATTCTAGGCACTATCCCAAGCCACTAATATTTATGTAGTACATATGTAATTTATTTTGCAGATTATTTTTTATTCATTTCTTTTAAAGGGTTAGTTTATATCTTTAAAAACTACAGACTAATGCTCAAGTCTGCTTGTTATTTAGTAAGGCCAAAGATAATGTATAGTGCAAAATAAGATAGTAGCAACACATCTGTTGTTTGGAAGACTGTCAGTTGTACATTTTATCATATTCTCCATGATGATCACTAATAGAAATAAAATAAGAGAAACAGTTTTTGTATTTGCCTTTTTAACACCTGTTTGACCAGGTTATCCTTTGCCAGAGAAAATAACCAAGAGCCAAAAACTACTGAATCTATGACATAATGTTTTTATCTTTGGTCATAATAGTGATAAAATAGACATCAGTGTTACAGGCCTTCAGAAAATTTATTTTGACTGTTACTGTTGCTATTTCTTTTTTTATATATATATATTTTTATTGTTATTTATGTCTTTTACATTTTGTATTCCCCTTGGGTAGCCCACCACCAATTCACCCGTGATCCATCTTCATGGTCCCTTGTGTTCTTTTCTATTCCATTTTATGCCCTTTTCCTTCCCTCCCTCCGCCTCCCTCCCCCCCCCACTGCTATTTCTGATAAACTTTCTGTGTTTCCTCTTTTGCTACATCATTATTCATTCTTAAATTCCTCTCCTCAGGCTCTATTGCTCTTACCTGATTTTTCAACACACTCCTTTCCAAGTTAATTTCCCTGATTCCATTTCTTTGGATCTGTCATTTTCTTTTTCTTTCTTTCTTTTTTTTTTTTTTAAAGATTTTGTTTATTTTTGCATAAAAGAGCTGGGGTGTAGGCCAGAGGTGCAGGGGATGAGAGGATCCACCAGAGACAGAGTGGGGAGCAGAATAGGCAGATTTACTTAAGAGTACTTAATTTATTTTTTTAATTTAATTTAATTTTATTTATATCTTTTACATTATTGTGTATCCACCATAGGTTTCCCACCACGAATTCACCCGAGAACCATCACTATAGTGCCTTTTGCTCTTTTCTCCTTTATTTTGGTCTCTCTTCCTCCCCCTCCCCTATAGAATGTCTCTTATCTGTGGTGCCCTGCTAGTGTTTGCTTTTGTTTATGTTTTGTGTGCTATTTTCTCCTTCTGATTTCTTGTTTGGCTCTCTTATATTCCTCCTATAAATGATATCATTCAATATTTTTCTTTTTCCTTCTGGTTTATTTAGCTGTGCATGATCCCTTCTAGCTCCATCCATGTTTCTAAGAATTGTGTTAGTTTATCATTTTTGATTGCTGAATAGTACTCCATTATATACATGTACCACGTCTTCTTGATCCAGTCATCAACTTTTGGGCAGTTGGGTTGTTTCCATGTTTTAGCTATTGTAAATAGTGCTGCAATAAACATAGGTGTGCATGTGACCTTTTGGATTACTGTTTTTGTGTCATTTGGGTATATTCCTGGGAGTGGAATTTCTGGGTCATATGGAAGCTCCATTTTTAGTTGTTTGAGAAACCACCATACAATTTTCCATAGAGGCTGGGCCAGTTTGCATTCCCACCAGCAGTGTACGCGCATTCCTTCTTCTCCACATCCTTGCCAGCATTTGTTGTTTTCTGTTTTTTTTAAATATTTATTTATTTATGCATATAAGCTGGGGTACAGGCCAGAGGTGTGGGACAGCGAGAGGGTTCACCAGAGACAGAGTGGGGAGCAGAACAGGCAAATCTACAGAAATACACTGCTGAGGAGAGCAGTGGACAAGGCAGGAGAGGTCTGCTGCACCATGTGGGAATCTCCCTGGCGGGGCATCGAACTCGCATCGCTGCTGCCAACAGCTCCTCCATGCAGCACTTAACCACTATGCCTCCGTGCAGCACTTAACCACTATGCCACTGTTTTCTGGTTTTTTAATGTGTCCCGTTCTTGTTGGTGTTAAGGTGGTATCTCTATGTGGTTTTTATTTGCATTTCCCTCATTATGGGGGATGTTGAACATTTTTTCATAAGCCTGTTTGTCATTTGCATTTCTTCTTTGGAGAAGTGTCTTTTAAGTTCTTCTGCCATTTTTGACTGCATTTTTTGCTTTGTTTTTGTTGAGTTGTGTGAGTTCTTTGTAGATTTTTGTGATCAGTCCCTTGTTGTTGTATGGACTGCAAATATTTTCTACCAGTCAGCGGGCTATTTGTTTTGGTAAATGTCTCTTGCTGTACAGTAGCTTTTTAGTTTATGTAATCCCAGCTGTTTGTCTTTTCCTTCACTATCTTTGCTTTGGGGGATGTGTCTTTAAAAATGTTACTATACTGGGCCTCCCTGGCGGCTCAGTGGTTAAGCGCTGCGCTGTAGCTGTCAGCAGCGTTGACGTTAGTTCGACACCCGGCCAGGGAGATTCCCACATGGTGCGGCAGACCTCTCCTGCCTAGCCCGCTGCTCCCCTCAGCAGTGTATTTCTGACGATCTGCCTGTGCTTCTCCCCACTCTGTCTCTGGTGAGCCCTCTCGCCGCCCCATGCCTCTGGTCTGTACCCCAGCTTGTATGCATAAATAAATAAATATTTAAAAAAATTTAAAAAATTAAAATGTTACTATGATGTATGTCATGTAGTGTTTTGCCTATGTTTTCTTCTATGTATTTTATAGTTTTAGGTCTTATGTCCAAGTACACGTCTAAGGAAAACAGTGGGAGAGATAGTAGACCTACTGCACCATATGTGGTTTAGCTCCCTGGCTCAGCATCGAACTCAGGCCATCGCAGTGATAGTGCTGAGACTTAACCCCTAAGCCACCAAGGAGGCCCTAGATCTATTATTTTCTTGATTCCCCTACTCCCACATCTCACACCCATGGTCATGTATCTTAATTTTATAATAAAACTAATTAGGAAAATAGGCAAATATACCGAATTTCATTTCATTTACAACCTTTTAATATTATAAAATTTTTCTGTATTGAAAGGAACTTCTAAAACTTGTAATTTTTACTCATGTAGGTATTTTGATATCATTTAAGTGATTTTGACTACCAGTAATCAAAATTATTTAATTTAGGAAAATTCAGAGAAATTATTCCAGTAAAAATTGTGAAGAGCCACTTATGGTTGTAATACCGCTTTAATGATTTCTGTATTCATCCTAGTAGATTTGTTTCTGAGTAAACAAAAAAATTTGAAATACTCTGAAATGTTAAGCATGCTATTTGTGGATAGAGTTTTAATTTAAAATGTTTTGGATAGGTTTAGAAAGTCTTTAAAAATGATTATATTTTAAAAATGAGTATGTTATACTGAGAAGAATACTTGACTTAAATTGTATTTTAGCTACAGCACTAGTGATTCATATAATAATATTGAACAGATCTGTTAAATTCTCTGAAATTCAATTTCATTATTTGAAAAATAATAAATTTGAACTATGCATTATCTAACTATCTTCTATATTTAAAATATATTGATTTCTACTTAACTATTTGATGTAATTCTCTCTAGAATTTTTGAAAAAGATGATATTCTACTTATGTTGAATAAAGCCCCTCAGGATAGTCAAGTATTTCTTCCCTGTGAATCTCAAAAATTGACCACAACAATAAAGACATATTCTTCAGAACCAAGAGTTTTAGGTACAGTATAAAAAACAACTTTCTTTGCAAATACATAGAAGACATAGAAGCAGTTTTAATTATCATTTGGTATAAGCAAGAACAGACGATACTAGAGACTGATAGACTCAGGAAAGTACCACTTTGATTCTTTATGAGAGCAAGCAAGATAATCTTCTATACCTATTTTTTTTCTCTTTGAAGGAGATATTAAACAAAATCTGGTCTGGTTACACAACTGTCAGAGGAGGATGAATTTTACATATTTTTTATTTGAAAAGTTGTGTTTATTAGCATGTTGATTATGGTGGGTATCAGATTTGTGTTAATGATATTTGTGACTTAATCACTGAGATATCTGAATCATGTTACTTGCAATGGATCTGCAGATTAGATTAATAACTGCATTGTATTAGGCTAACTATGTTGTCTGTTCCTGCACCATTGCCCCCTTTACCACCGTAGTCAATCATTAATAGCACCACTCTGTCTTTTTTAGTTCCTCATTATAAAGATGTCTGTTGTCAGCTGGTTTTCGTTTGACATTCATAGTTATTGCAGTAACTATTATATAGTGAAGGAATTAATAGTTTTTAATAATTCATTCTATAAATATTCATGTAGACTTGATTTTTTAAATTACAAGGTTTGGTTAAATCTTGGGCATGCTATTTTATTCTATCTTAGAATTGATTTTGAAGTTTTATTTTAATAACCTAGATAAAAAAGAAGAACATTTTGTGAAGCATTTAAAGCTTGCCAATATTGAGCTTGGACAAACAGAAAATGATATACAGGTAGGTATTTTTTAAAAATAGTACAAATTAAATTCTTGCTTGCTTTAAATGAGATAATGTACTACATTTGGATATAAGGTTATGCTTGTGCACGTGCGCGCGTGTGTGTTTGTGTGTGTCTGTGTGTTATAAATACATTCAGTCAACCATCAGTACAACCTCAGGGTCTAAAATTCCTGAGAGTTTCAATCTGGTAGCTTGAGTATATACTGTAACCTCACTGCTGAAAATATTTGAAAAAAAAATGTATTTAAAAATACTAAGCACTATACCTGGTGGACCCAAAACTGTGAGACATTTCTGAAAGGGGAAAAGAAGATTGGTTTTGAAGAGGAAAATTATAGCCCAGTACTTGCATAGGAGAATATTTTTGCAGAAGGTATATGTCTGGGTACAATAAACAGGATAATTGTTTGGGTTCCTTCAGTGTTGAGTTAGTTTAATTAACCTCTGATTTTGGCCAGGCATCAGGAATGAATGACAGTTATTTCAGGTGGTAGCATGAGCATGGGAGCTTAGGTTAGAAAGATAAATGGTACTCTGGGTAGTTCTTGATGCTCATGAAGAGCAATGCTCACACCACCCAGAAGGAAAATTTTTCATGTAACACATCAGTCTTCTCCCATTCTTCCTGAAAATATTCCAGATAGAAATTCTTAATGAAAAATATAATTTCTTTTAATTAATTCATAGTTAATATGGATAGCTATAGGATAGTGTGACCAAAGTAGTGACTTATGAAGTCTAAATACGTTATTAATTATAAAAATTTTAAAATCTGGTACTAAAATTTTAGACTAAAATCCCATTTCATTATGGGATGGAGAGAATATAAATAAGGGAGACAAAAATTTATTCAAGGTCTTTTTTTTTGTTGTTGGGGAATGGAGTTAATAAGATAGAAATAAAAATGCAATGAGTGAATGCTTAGTAAATATTTAATGTAATCACTAGACGAGAAATGGAATATGTATGTTTTAAAACAGTAGAAGAGAAAAAAAGATAAAAAGAAGAAAACTTCATTGGTTCAACAAAAGGTAAGAATAAAAGTACAAAGCAGCTAGACAGCATTATAAATAAAAAACAAGATGCCAGAAATAGCTCTTACCAAATCAGTAATCATAAAAATGTGACTGATTGAAATGCCCATTAAAAACAGAGGTATTCCTATAGGATATAAAACAAAACAGTTATGTGCTATTAAAATAGAACAGCTGAAACAACTTGACAAATGAAGACTAACAAGAAAATGTAAAATACATATTAGATAAATTCAAATAAAATAAAAAATGTAGCATGCCATATAAAACTGAGTTCAAATAAAAAGCATTAATAGGGATAAATATATTTCATATTTTAAAAGTGATAATTTACAAAGAAGACATAAGAACCATGATGTACCAATTAATACAGTTACAAAATATATAAAGCAAAAATCAGTAGAATTCCAAAGAAATAATTGAATCCAAACTTAAAACAGGATAGAGCTCTCAGAAAAAGTATTGACCCTGAGTTTAGGGATTGCGTTTGACTACATATAAAACAATACAAAGCCAAACCAAAAAAATAATAGCATCTTAAACAAGGTAAAAATTTATTTTTCCATTACCTGTGATGAAATTCTAAAAAACATGACTCAGATTTACTTATTGGGGCTGATAGCACCGTTCTACAATGTCATTATTTTTCACACTTCATCTATATTTTGTTTTCCTGCTGTCGTTGATGCTGTGGTTACCGTGTGATCAGAAACTGACCATTGCAACTTTGCCATCAAATCTGCCTCGGTAGACAGGAAAGAAGAAGGAAGGTTGGGGGGTGAACTAGCTGTATCAGCCCCATTTTTAGTGATCTTTCGTGGAAACTCCCTAAGCAATTTGTGACAGTGTATCACTGGCCAGAATGTAGTCATATGTACACCTCTATTTGCAGGAGAGGTTGAGAAATATAGGTGTTATTTTGTTTTTAAAAATTAGAACACAGGGGAAACTAGATATTTGGTAAGGATAATAAACTAGCTGTTTCTGCCACAGGAACAAATCAGTTAAGTGGAAAAACAAGTAAGGATGTAGACAGTTTAAACACATAAGCACTATGCACCTAAGTACTCAGAATTCAGTTACATTTTTGCTTGCAATATTCACAAATTGATCATTTACTGTAACAAAAAGGAATAGTCATTTTTCAAAAGTTTCTGTCTTACATCAATATAAAAAAAAAAAGAAGTTAAACAAAAAGATAACCCTTGCCTCAAAAATTATTTTGCTGAGGAAAAAGAAAATCATATACTTTACAAAAGTAGTCATGTAAGTTATAAAAGAAGTCAAAGCAGGCTATTAAAACTTTTTTAAAAATACTATAAAACAAATCTGTGGAATGTAGCCAAATTCGTCTTTAGAGAGAGATTTATATAAGAAAATAAATATATTTGAAAAGAAAGATTAAGATTAGCTGAACTTTAAGTATGAAAAGCTCAGCTCAAAGTATTAAGAGCTCAAAGTATGAAAAGAACAAAGTAAGTGCAAAAAAAGTAATAAAAAGAAAAGCAGAAATTAATGGAATAAAAAATTTGAGTTGGTCAATATAGCCAAAAGCCAATAATTTTTAAGTATCAGTAAAGTAAAATTTAAGCAAGTATAAAGAAAAAGAAAGCCCCCCCCCCCGCCAAGAAAAATAAAAGGGCGAAAAGTGCATATCAGTACACATATGGAAGAAATCTTTTCAAATTCCTAAGAGAATGCTGTGTAACACTTTATATTAATGAATTTGAAAATTTAGGTAAGAAGGACAGTTTTCTAGGACAACATAAATTGTTAAGTATATTAAAAAGAAATACATAAATAGAGCAATAACCTAGAAGAAACTGAATTGTAAGCAAAATTGTAATATAAGCAAATACCTGTTTCCCTCTTTTCTCCATTCGCCTCCCCCCACCACCACTGCACACAAACCCTCATACACCCTTGAGAAAACACCAGCTAAGTTCTTCAGGTGAATTCTACAAAACCTTTAAGAAATAGATCAGTTTCTCAGTTGTGACGTCATAGATATTTGGATGAGGTTATTTGTTGTGAAGTTGTCTTGTGACCACATAGAAACTAGCACATCTTACTCCCAAGTTATGACAATCAAAAATATCTCCAGACATTATCAAATTCCCCTTAGAGAAAATTGGCTGCCAGTCAAGAATCACTGGATTACATAATGTCTTTATACAGAACAATATCAGAGTATTTAAAAAGTTGGGAACTACCCAACAAATAATATGACTGATCCATTAGATTGCAAGGACAGGGATTGTGAAAGAAAAGAAAAATTATGTCAGTTTCAAGAATGAGCATAGATGTAAAATTATTAAGTAAATTATTAGAAAACCCAATTGAAAATGTAACATTAAAAGAATAAATATTGACTAACTTTGGTTGTACCAAGAAATGTAATTATGGTTTAACATTAGAAAAATCTCTCAGTATGTTTTATTACAGTAACTGATTAATACATGATTTTAAGTAAAGATTTAAAATAAAAGATTTTTGAAAAGAATGTTAGGGAGACACATACTACCAGATATTAAAATGTTTATTTTTTCCTTTTTCTGTTGAGATATAATTCACATGCCATAAAATTCACCATTTTAAAGTATATAACTTAGTGGCTTTTAGTATATTCATATGGAGTATAACCATTACCATTATCTAATTCCAGAACACTAAAATGCAGCAATTTTAACACTGGTATAAGAAAGGACAAATTGATCAGTGGACTACATCAAAATAAAAAGCTTCGTTATGACAAAACACTAACGAAGTTAAGAAACAATGACAGAATGGGAATGGAGTTGTTATCCAGGATATATAATAATATATGAAGAAATACATAATTCTTAAAAATTAATTTTTAAAATGGATAAATAAAAGAGTTTTTGAAAAGGAAAGACAGAGTTGCTAAACATAACAAGATTGCTGACCTCAGGGTTACAGAGAAATGTAAATTCAGCTAATGAGATACCTAGTTTCACCTTTTAGAATCCAGACATTAAAATGTTCAATGTTTTTATAACTATAAAAGTTCTTATTACTTAAAAGATGATAGAATTGAGGCCAATGGCTATTATAATAAAAATTAGTGAGGTAAATTTCTCTTAAAATATTTTCATTTTGGAACAAATAAGAAAAACCAGGGACTCTTTAACATGTGTGACTCAAGGAGAATGAAAGACTTAAAACAGTCAATACAAACATTAAAATGGGGCTCCCCGGTGGCCTAGGGGTTAAGTCTCAGCACTCGTACCTTGAAGACCCACTTCAATGGCCTGAGTTTGATCCTGGCCAGGGAGTTAACCCACATGGCACAGCAGACCTCTCCTGTTTCACCTGATGCTCCCCTCAGCAGTGTATTTCAGTGGACCTGCCTGTTCTGCTCCCCACTCTGTGTCTGGTGAATTCTCTCATCTCCCCAACTCTGGCCTGCACCCCAGTTCTACGCAAAATAAATAAAAATCTTAAAAGAATACTTTAAAAACAAACAAACATTAATAGAGCAGTAGTTTAGTTGTTAATATTAAAACTATTACAGCTAAAAATGAAATATTAACTCTTTAATACACATATTAAATTGTTCCAGGTTTTTTAACTTGCTGTTCATTTTGAGAGATTATAGAAAATAAAGACACAGAAATCAAGTAATTAGTTAAGAAAATGCTAAGGTTCACTTTAGTAATAAATATGGGGTAAAATTTAAATGTAGAAATACTACCATCCATAGTTACTATAGTTGGTACTAGGTACAAATATCAAATTCTTTGAGAATCTGAAATCGCTTTTGTTTCCCAGTATTGACTGAATGTTAGAATGTTATGTATGTAGTGTTTTCAGTTAATGTTTATAAATACTATTGATAATAATGGTGATGGTGACAAGACTGACAGTACTAAAGGAGAGTGCTGAGTAGCCATGAGAAACAAAAAAAATTTTATTGTTTTGTGTAGTTAATTTTAATGTTTGATTTCTTTTGTCCAGGCATTTAATGATTCTTCTGTGAATAACCATTCAAAAGGTTTAGCTATTAAAAGTTCACAGGATTTTTTGCAATTCAGGTAACTTAAAAAAATAAGAAAATACTATAATTTCTGAAATAGTCAATTCAGCAAATAATATAAACATCTTATTTATTGTATTTTAGATTGTTAACCCCACAGAAACAATCAGTTTCCAACTGGTGGTCTGAAAAAGGAGATAAAGGTATTTGCTATTTATGTTTTTCTTAAGAATTGAGAGTAATAAATTATATCAGGTTTTAATACTATTCAGATCAAATAAAGTACTTAGATTGTTTACAACTCTGTTTAATTAAACATGCATGCCTAAATACAAAATAAATACATTTCATTGCAGAAAGTTTGAAATGTAAACAAAACAAAATACCACTACCCAGACATAAACTGACACAATACATGCTGGTGTATATTTTTGTCTTTTTTTCTATGCATATGTGTGTTTTGCTCTTCTGTTTTTTTCCCCCAAATTTTGAAACATACTGTATGTCTGATTTTGTATCCTTTTCTTCCCACTTGATACACAGTCAATGGTATTTCTTCACACCATTAAATAGATTTTATTTGTAATAACTGTATAATATTCCATTGTATAGATGTTACAGTTTATTTAGCCAGTCTCTCACATTGACTGTTTTGTTGTTTCTAGAGATTTTTTTTGCTATTATAAACAGTACTTCTATATTCTTTCACATAAATCTTTTAATATCTTGGAATATTTTCTTTGAATAAAATCATAGAAGATATATGTGTATAAGTATTATTTTAGAATCAGTTAGCTATTGGAACTTTGTCACACCTTTGAGAAGAACGCATTCTCTATAGGTGTAAATACATCATATATATAGCTATTGTTGACCCTTAAACAGCACAGGGGCTGGGGGCACCAAACCCTTCCAGCACAGTTGAAAATCCACATACAACTTTTGACTTCCCCAAAACAACTACTTAAAGCCTACTATTGTTTGTAAGACATACCAATAGAATAAGCTGTAAGTTAACATATTTTATAAGTTATATGTATTATACCATTGTAATCTTAAAGAATTCTTAAGAAAATGATAAAGAGAAAATATATTTATAGTACTATACTATGTCAGTGATGCACATTTACATTATCTCTAACATTACAAGAAAATCTGTGAATAAGTGGACTCATGCAGTTCAAACTTGTGTTGTTCAAGGGTCAACTGTATACATATTTTGGCATCCCAATAAAGATTAACAATTATTCCACTCATTAGGCTATATATAAAAATCTATACTTCTTTTTGTCTGTAGCAAGTGAATATTAACTTTTATTTTGAAGTTTTACAAATGGCTCTTTCTGGCAATATAAATATTCTGTAAATATGTACATGTATTTAGAATGGCCATATATTGTACTATAACTCTGTTTCCCCCACTCTTGATAGTGAATTCAGCCAACACAATATGCTTATTTTATGTAGATGGATATTCTTGTTTTCTTCTGAATGAAAAAATTGTATTTTATTTGTACAGGTGATCTATTCCACCTACTTATAAATATCTATAGATGTCAAGCTTACAGAGAGGCAAGGGAGGAATGGATATTATCTGAAACATTATGCCCCTCATACAGATATGTGGGGAAATACATATATCTGGCATAATCCTAGCTGTCATTGAGCATATATGGTGAGGCTTCATATCCAAGCAGGCATATAATTATTTTAGAAAGAAAGAATCTTTTCAAAAATCTCTAATCCTATCGTTTTTTTTAAAGATTTATTTATTTATGCATACAAGTTGGGGTGCAGGCCAGAGGTGTGTGGCAGTGAGAGGGTCCACCAGAGACAAAGTGGGGAGCAGAACAGGCAGATCGACTGAAATACACTGCTGAGGGGAGCAGCGGGAGAGGCAGGAGAGGTCTGCTGTGCCATGTGGGTATCTCCCCTGCAGAACGTTGAACCTGCGCTGCGGCTGCCAACAGCTCCACAGCTCTGCGCTTAACCAGTTTTGCCACCAGGGAGGCCCCCTAATCCTCTTTTGAAAAAGTTAATCTGTGATGAAAATAATAATTTTGACTTAAATGTAAGAGGCAAAACTACAAAGCTTAACTACTAAGCTTGCAGATGATCAAATAGAAAAACATCTTCATGATTTCAGTATATGGAAGAATTTCTTAACTAAAAATTTATAAAAACCCAGTTATAAGAGATTGATAAATTTGGCTATATTGAAATTAAGAATTTCTATTCCTCAAAAAACACTGAAAAAAATGGAAGACAAATCACCAAGCCAGGGTATATCTTTTCAATACATGTAACTGTCAAGGGGCTAGTTTCCAAAAATGTGTAAAAGATGTCTACAACTCAGGAAGAAAGACAGGCAACCCAATTATGTACAAAATACACAAGTAGTCATTTCAGAAAGAGAAATCTTTGTGGCAGATAAACATTTGAAACGATGCTTAGCAAATGAAGAAACTGAAAAATAAAACCATAAAATGATACTATTACTTATCCACCAGATTAGCAAATTTCAGAAAGTCTGATAATAGTGTTAATGAAAATGTAGAACAAGTGATTTCCTAGAGTATCAGAATAACTAGTTGCTACAACAAAAATTGGTACAACTACTTTGGAAAAATAGTAACATCTTGTAAAATGGAAGATACACATATTCTACCTTATTAATCCACTCCTGGGTATATGTCCAGAGAAATACAAGTATGTACATACACATATGTATGTAAAAGAATGTTGACATTGTCATTGTTTGTAATAGACTCAAAGCATAAACATCCCAAATGCCTGTTTGTAATATAATGGATAGATAGTGTTGTGTTTTGTACAATGGAGCACTTTACATCAGTAAAAAAAAAAAACTATTGCATATTCAGCAGTATAAATGGATCTTATAAGTATTTGCTAAACAAAATAAACAAAACAAAGAGCACATATATAATTATTTCATTAGGTTAGATTTTATCACGGGGCTAATAAACTATATTGTTTCTAATTACTGTGTATCACTATGTTAAATAATGAAACTACTCAAGCAAATCAAGGAAATGATTATCACTGAAGTCTGAAGAAGATGATAAGGGCATATGAGACCTTTATGAGTTTTCATAATCTTCTGGGTTTTTTAGCCTGACTGTTGTTTAACATGGGTGTCTTCTTTGTAATTTTGTTTGCCAAACTACTCAGATAAGTTTTATTATCTGATTTGGACTATATGCAAAATTGTCATTTTATGAGGTCATAAGCAGTTTAAGTATTCAGACAATCTTAATGATTTGACTAGCCTATTTTATTTTACAATGAAATCGCAAAAAAAAAATAGTTTGTTCTCATGTAACAAACAGATGCTGAGTGTGGAGATAAAGGAACAGTAATCCAATTAAGAGAATCAAAATGTACTTCACAAGTAAGTCAAATATTTAGTTTCTAATTTCTAAGCAAAATATTCCAATTTAAATATTGTTTCCAATTTAATATCAGATTTAGTATGATGAAGATTATGTGAAGTCTAAGTAATTAGCCTGGAATTCAGTTGCTAGAGTGTTACTAATTCTACTCTTAGAAGAATTTTAGATTAAAAAATAAGTCCCAAAATATTTTAAAGACATAAAAAAAGAGTTGTCACTAATAATTGACTATATAAATTGACACCACAACTAAATCATGCTGAAGAAAACAATTTTATTTAGTAAAATTAATGTTCCAAGATTGTTCAAGGCCAGTGGGTTGCCACAAAAATATCCTCAAATTTTTTTAGTATTGGAATGTTCTAATGATGATAGATATAGAAAGTATGTGTCAAACTTAACTACTAATGGTTAAAACGAGAAATGACATAGAAGTATGTTGCTGTAAAGAAATGTAGGTAAAGCGCATTTTTTTTTTTTTTTTTGGTGGCAGTACTCAAATTGTTTCTGTAATGGGATTTGGTATAATGAACATATTGAGAAATCACATTTCCAATCTACAAAATAAAGGAAATAATATTTATATTCTCAATTTTTACAGAAAAACAGTAATAAATTTACAAAGGCAAAAAAGTACAAAGAACATAACTATAAGAGCAAGATTACTTAGAAATAAATAACTTTTCCCTTTCAAGGAGGCATCATATACAACTCTTGGCCCAGAACACGTTACAGAAATTTTAAAAGTTTGGCCCAAAACACAATACGGAATTTTTAAAAGTCATTTCTTAATCATTCTTTGCATCAATTTGAGTATGTTCTGGTTATCATTTACTTTTTGGGGGAGAGGTGGGACTACAGAAGAAAAAATATATATAATTAAAAATAATTTTAAAATGTTGGGTGCAGATATATTTTGGTATCAGTTTCATCAGTCACTGTTAACTGATTTTGTTTGTGAAAAGGTACCATCATAGATTAATATGTTTTCTACCTCACACATTTTAACATGTCAATTTATTAATGCAGTGATACTCATTTTTTAAAGTTCTGTTACTTCGAATTTGCAGGTTATTTATACAGAAAATTTGGGGAAGTCAAAAGAAAGCAATAGTGGTGAAGTAGAAGAAAGAATTGAGAATCTTCCACAAACTCCTGAAGTTCCTTTATTTTTAAGAACTCCTGAACCTGCTAAAGCACCTGAATCTTTGGAGAAATTACTGTTCCCTAAAACCCCCTCATTTGAAATGTAGGATTTTAATTAATAATTACAAGTAAAGAATCTACATATTGAGTTGAACTATATAAATAATCGATAGGAATAGAAAATGCTTAGTAATCTGTAGCTTTAAGTAGTTTTTATTATGTAATATTTCAAATACACAAAGGATAGAGAGACTGGAACGATGAACTTTTATGTACTTACTACCCTGTTTGAACAATTATTAACATTTTGCCATTCTTGTTTTATAGAACCTTATTCCCATTTTCCTGCAACACTTAGCTGAAGATGACATAGATCCTGAGTACTTACTCAGTGTAATTATACATAGATTAAAATTTTTCTAAAGGTTAAAAAATATGGATAAATGTTAAATATCAGACTAAAAAGCTGCTATTACATATGGTAGATTTGGGACTTCGCATAATTTCTCAGCAATCATTTTACCTTACGTTGTGACTAAAGCAAGAGTTGCAATTCTGTTAAGCAACCTCAGTAGGCATAAATGTCCCTAATTTGGTTGTTTAACTTTGGAAACATTAGATTTGTAGTTTGCAGCTGAGGAAGTTGTGCTGCATTTAACATTTGTTTAGTTCAATCCATTCCTTCATTTTTAACCCTGAGATTCCTCTAAAACATACGTCTTATACTGCTGTGTCTGGTTATTCTTTCCAAATCATTTTATTGTTTAGCCCCTGTAAGAACTGGCTGCTCATCACATCCAAAATCTTGCAACTGGGTTTCAAGATCTTGGGGACAGTATAGTATCAGGTTTAAGAACTTGAATCTTGAATCTGGATTACTACATTCGAATTCCAACTCTGACACTTGTGTCTTTTGAGCAAATCATTTAACCTTACTATGCTTCAAAATCCTCTTCTATTTCATAGAGTTATTGTGAGGAATAAGTGTGTTAATACGAATGGAACTATCTAGAATAGAACCTGACAGAATTTGCTCAGTAAGAATTCAGTATTATTATTCCATAATTGATTGTTCTACATTAACATTATCCTCCATCCCAAGCCACTTTTTTCTCCACAAGTTTGTTATTTAAATGACTTACTCCCTTTCCCTACTGTGCTAATTCTTGCCTCTGTGCCATTGCCAGTGTGCAATTTTAAATAATAGATTTTTTAGCATTTTGATAATTTATTTCTCTGTAACAGAAATAGGAATACAATTCCTGAAGGTCAAACACAGAAAGAATCCCCTGGATTTTCTTTTCTTACAAGTTTTACTTCTAGATCACCTGGACTGAATCTGTTCGACTCTTCTGTATTTGATTCAGAAACGTCATCATATCAGGTAATGAGAACCTAAAATTTCATTTCTAAAAAAATTGTACACTGGAACCTTAAGTAATTTTATTTCTTTAGCACCAAATTGTCTTGGGGGCAGAGCACAAAGCAGGCAATTAATATTCTGAATATTGATGGTATAGTAAAGTCACTTATAAAAGTTTTTGTTTTCAATTCAGGTGCCCCAAATTGATATATATTTATATTAAAAAGAATCTAAGGATGATTTAAATAGAAGTGTAGGCAGTTTAAAAATTAATATGGCCTTGTAGTTCATGTGTCTAAACTCTAAACAAACTTCACATATCCTTCATGTCAAAAATGTTCCAGCTTATTTTTTTAGTAATTACATTTGTAGTATGTGTACCTTAAAACATTATCATTGGCTAATTTAGGAAAATTACCTTCTAATTAGTGATTTCTACTGTTTGGTTATAGAAGTTATGGGAAAGTGCTTATTTCTATATTTAGCAATTGAAAGTGAAAATTATAACCCACTTTATTTCATCAGCAGAGACCTCATAATTGTCTCTACATATAGTAGTGTTCATCTTTTAACCACATAGTGGTGGTTAAGACTAGACTCTGAAGCCATATTATATGGGTATATACTGGATGTGGGATTTGGGGATTCTTATCTGTAAAAGGGAAGTAATAATTTTTACCATAAGGTGTGTGAATATTAATTGAGTTTATAAACAAAATATTAGAAAAATTCTAGCCAGATAGTAATACTATGAGTCTCAGTGTAATCCAATAATTATCGTGTTGTTATTAGTCATATGTAGCCATGTTTATAAATTAAAATATTCCTATAATCCCATCATTAAATTGTTGGAATCAGAAATTTATTGATGGATGATATATTATTGTACATTTCATAGTATTTCATGTGTTCAACTTTTGTCTCCATTGTAATTTAAATGCTTATTTCAAAAACATATAATTTCTAGAAGGTATGTACATGCTAGGCATGAATATATAGACTAGAGTTTACTAAATTCTCATTTGTAATATTTAAAAATACAAAATACATGTTTTAGCCTTAATAGGGAACATATATATCTGGATAAATAAAACTATAAAAAGCACTGAAAAAATAATTGAATACATAGAAAGATATATTAAATATCTGTGTGGAAGAAAACGTTGTAAATATGTTTCTTCCCCAAAAAATTTATAAATATAATCCAATTCAAATCTAATCAAAATCCTGTAATTCTGGCAAGATTTTGTTTTCTTTAATTTTTTCTTTTGTTTTTGTAGTAGTAGGGTTAGAGAAGATGACTGGAAATAATTGCCAAGTTTTCTGGTTAAGAATAATCAGGAAGGGCCTCCCTGGTGGCACAACGGGTTAAGCGAAACAGTATGAAGCTATCCAGAGCCACTGCAGCACGAGTTCGATACCCGGCCAGGGAGATTCCCACCCTGGCACAGCAGACCTCTCCTGTCTGGCTCACTGCAGTGTACTTTAGTCATCTACCTGTTCTGTTCCCCACTCTGTCTCTCATGAATCCTCTCAGCACTCCACACCTCTGGCCTACACCCCAGCTTGTATGCATAATAAATAAATCTTAAAAGAAAGAATAATCAGGAAAATGTTAAAAAATAAGATTAGTAATAAAGTAAAATGGCATTCTATGAAAATTTAACCTGAAACGAGGCAGAGAAGAACTACAGTAACAAAATACCAAGGGACAAGCAGAAAACAATTAGTAAAATGTTAGAACAAAATTAAGAACTTTCAGTTACATTAACCATGACTAGATTAAACACTCCATTTACTATACAAAAGATTGGCTAAAAAGCACAATCAAGCTATAAGTTATCTGTAAGAGACACCCTTCAAAAATAAAGGACAGATTAGAAGTAAATGAATGAAAAAATAGACATCGTGATTTTATTTTTATTTTTTTAAAGATTTATTTATTTATGCATATAAGCTGGGGTGTAGGCCAGAGGTGGGGTATGAGAGTATTCACCAGAGACAGAGTAGGGTGCAGAACAGGCAGATCTACTGAAGTTCACTGCTGAGGGGAGCAGTGGGCAGGGCAGGAGAGGCCTGCTGTACCATGTGGGAATCACCCTGGCCAGGGATCAAACTCGTGCTGCAGTGGCTCTGGATAGCTTCATAGTGCTGTGCTCAACCCGCTGCGCCACCAGGGAGGCCCTAAATGATAGATTTTAAAGGTCAACTTTTTAAAAAAAATATATAATTGTATGGAGAATATTTTCATTTAGTCTATTCCAATTTAAATGCTTTATGTACTCTTCTACTGATATGAGTATAATATTAAATGAAAATTATTTTTCAGTTTAATGAACATTATTCTTCTGGAAATTTAAATCTTCTCTCATCACAACATGAAACTGGTAAGTGATTTGAAGTTTGCTACATATAAAAACATTAAAAAATTTTTTTATTATTTTTTGTGTAGAAGAACTGGGATGTAGGCCAAAGGTGTAGAGGGTGAGAGGAGACAGATTTGGGAGCAGAACAGGTGGATTTACTGAAATACACTGTTAACAGGAGCAGCGGGTAAGATAAGGGAGGTCCATTGCACCATATGTGGGTTAGCTCCCTGGCTGGGGATCAAACTCAGGCCAATGAGGTGATGGTGCTGAGACAACCCCTAGGCCATGAGGGAGGCCCCATATAAAAGCATTCCCCCTTTCTGTATTTGTTTTTGTTTCTATTATATTCTGTTTGTTTCTGTATTCTATTTGTTTCTGACTGATTTTCTTAGGTACTGTTTAGTCTTAAATTACTGTTACTTCTGTACCACTCTTGATAGTTTTGCAGTTTCGCTTCTCTCACTACTCTAACAAAATTCACTTTCTTCCATATTGCTAATGACTTCCCAATTACACTGGTCAACATTGAGATCGTTACT
>PVIJ01001385.1:164251-203120 GCA_004024925.1 Scalopus aquaticus
GTCCATCCATGTTGCTGCGAATTGCATGTGTTTGTCTTTTTTGAATGCTGAATAGTATTCCATTGTGTATATGTACCACATCTTCTTGATCCAGTCATCTATTTTTGGGCATTTGGGTTGTTTCCATACCTTAGCTATTGTAAACAGTGCTGCAATAAACATGTGGGTGCATGTATCCTTTCGGATTAGTGTTTTTGTGCCTTTTGGGTATATTCCCAGTAGTGGTATTGCTGGGTCATATGGAAGTTCCATTTCTAGCAGTTTGAGGAAACGCCATACAGCTTTCCATAGTGGTTGGATCAATTTGCATTCCCACCAGCAGTGTAGGAGAGTTCCTTTTTCTCCACATCCTCGCCAACATTTGTTGTTGCCTGTTTTATTAATGTGCGCCATTCTTACTGGCGTGAGGTGGTACCTCATTGTGGTTTTAATTTGCATTTCCCTGATTATAAGTGATGTTGAACATTTTTTCATGTACCTGTTGGCCATTTGCTTTTCTTCTTTGGAGAAGTGTCTTTTTAGCTCTTCTACCCATTTTTTGACTGGATTGTTGACTTTGTTTTTTTTGAGTTGTGTGAGCTCTTTGTAGATTTTTGTTATCAGTCCTTTATCAGTTGTGTTGTGTGCAAAGATCTTCTCCCAATTAATAGGGTCTGTTTGTTTTAATTATTGTCTCTTTTGCTGTACAGAAGCTTTTTACTGAAAATTTTTTATTAGCTCTCATTTTGAGGATATTTCATATAATTCATTTTATATGTTTCACCATGTAAATTTATCCAATAGGTTTGCAACAACATCCTAAATCAGCCTAGAATGATGTAATATTGCATCATCCTGCATAATACCATCATGCACACATCATCCAGAGTTGACTGCATCATTTTCTGATGCAATGCAATACTACTGCCAGGCAGCTGCTGAAGTAAGCTGACATCAGCAGTGCACTAGATAAAGCCCTGTCGGAAAGGTTGAGCACTAAAAATATTTCAGCCTTCGTGCGAGACAGTTGAAGCTACTCTTCCATAGAACTGTTATTATTTTATCCATTTAGGCACCATACAGAAGAGTAATGCCTCGAAAGTGTGTTAATAGCGTGGAGAATTTCTGCTCTATTTGTGGGGAAGTGACATTTGCCAACCAGAGGCAAAGTATCACTTCTCAAGTGAAGAAGGCTTATCATCTTTACTTGGGATGCAAGGTTGGTGAGCAAGACAAGCCTTGGGATATATGCTGTGCTACCTGTACAACACAGCTTTCATAGTGGTGAAATGGCAACAGACCATCAATGCTGTTTGCAGTCCCCATGGTGTGGAGAGAGCCAAGCAACCACATAAAAGACTGTTCTTCTGCTTGGTTCCTCCTCTTTCCAGCGGAATAAGGAAGCAAAAGAACTCAAGAATAGTCTATCCAAACTTTCTGTCTGCATTGAGATGACCAGTTCAACAACTTGCTTCAGGGTGAGGCGAAACAAGCATGGAATGCTTTTCGCCTAGTATCTACAGACTTTCTTAGGAATGTTAGGGCAGAAAACTACAAGGAACTAGTAGAAGACATGCTGATGCAGTATCTGAAACTTAACTGCAATATGTCTCTAAAGATCCACTTCCTTCATTCCCATCTGGATTTCTTCCCTGAAAACTGTGGTATGATTAGTGATGAACATGGTAAATGTTTTCATCAAGATAGCGCATCAATGGAACAAAGATACCAGGGAAAATGGCCCACTATAATGCTGGCTGACTACTGCTGGACAGTCCCCAGAGATGCTCCTGAACAGCTGTACAAGAGACAAACAAATCTATGAAGTAGTCTATGACTTGATTTTTTACAGGTGTTAACCATAGTCCTATTACTGTTGGTATGCATTTCGTGATGTAAACATCAATTTATTGTAGATTACAAAAAAAATCTAGAGCCAAAATTAGAATTTGACTCTCATGTTCGTGTTGAGCACATACCGACTGATAAGAAATGACTAATTTTATTTCAGTAACATGACCTTTGTAAAAATTTGTTGACCAGTGTTATTTAGCAAACAAGTATTTGAACACACCTACATATGCTAGTCAGTTGTTGTATGCATTCAGTAGCAAAGCCCCTGCAGTCATGGAGCTTGCATTCTAGTGTACATGATTCTGGAATGCCCATCATTATACTTTTGTTCATCCCAGTCCAAATTCTTTCCCTTTCTAAATACTGTCTCCTAACGCCTCATATATTTTAATCCTGTTCTATTATAGCAGTAATCTTGACTGAATAACTCATTGCATTGCAAATATGACTACACTTCTCACCCACTTTTTTCTTCCTGAAATTTTCAGCTTCGTTCTCTTCTGAACCATCTTTTCAATACCTCTCTTCCATAAAACCTTGTATTTCCCCCTTCAACATTAATTCCATTCCAAGAAAGAACTCTCATTTACTTACCTGTTTTAACCTTTTCTGTTTCTACTGTCATTATTTGTGAATGCACATTTGTGAATTTGTGTGTATGCAATGTATATTTTAATCTCTCACATATGTATTTTAATCTCTCCTAACCACAGGTTCTTTGAGAACAGGGGCTCTTGTTTCATTTACATTTAATATCTCCACAGCACCAAGACATACTGCCATGCACAATAATCTATTATTTTATTAATGACACGCTGAATTGATTTCTATTACCCTTAACTTCCTACATATGTCTTATTAGTTTACCTCAGTGCTGTTAGTTCCATTTGAAGTATTTTATACATTTTTCTACCCTGTATACTAGTTCTTTATACAGTTGAGTTCAGATTGCTTGCATGTTTGCTATAAATTTGAATCTTTTTAGTCTTTCACAGTACCAAGGACAATGATTTGTATATAAGAGGAATACAGTTAAGTATCTGATTCATAGACAAATGATTCAATGCTACCCTACTTATTTTATGCAGTACATTATAATTTAGTAGGTTATGTAAATAATATAACAAGAATAGCATGATAATTGTAATATTTATTTTCCTTAGGAAACTTATTTGGGAAACCAGAAAGAGAAGAGGCCTTTACATTTTCTTTCCCATCAGACTCTTCAACTGGAAAAGATGATTTTAGTTTTCCATTTTCATTTGATCAGAATCAAAGCACAGCACCTTCTTCTGTAAAAGAGTTTTCATCTTCACAAAATACAGCACAGTTTACCTTTTTTTGAAATAATGACTATTTCCTTGAATTATTTCTTTATAATCATCTAAGACATGTTTATATTATTTCTTAAAATACGAAGATTAACTTTCTTTTGTTAGTTAAAGCAATAATGGGTTACCATAGTCACATAATTTGATTTTATTTATTTAAATATTTTTAGAAATTAGACTATCATCTAATTTTGTTTTTATTTGTGGAATTAGCTATCATTATTTTTTTTGGTTTTGACTTTCTAAGCCATATTCAGACAAGAGTTGTTATTAATCTTAATAGAATTTGATGCTTTTCCAATTAATCTTTATTATAAATATTGAGCCTGCTTCTCTCTGGAACCTAAGTTTCATTCTGGTGGTATGTTAAATACTTTGATAAGAACAAGAACTTCTACAGGCTATCAAAAGACTTTTAGCAGTAATTGTGCAGAATTGGCAGTGAAGTGTACTTTTTACTTTGTACCAGAAAATGATTCTAAAATTACTGTGATAGGGGCCTCCCCAGTGGCGCAGCAGTTGAGTGCTGCGCTGTGGAGCTGTCGGCAGCGGTGACGCGAGTTCGATGCCCGGCCAGGGAGAATCCCACATGGTGCGGCAGACCTCTCCTGCCTCGCCCGCTGCTCCCCTCAGCAGTGTACTTCTGATCTGCCTGTTCTGCCCCCCACTCTGTCTCTGGTGAGCCCTCTCGCCACCCCACACCTCTGGCCTGTACCCCAGGTTGTTTGTATAAATAAAATAAAATCTTTAAAAAAAAATAAAATAAAAAATAAAATTACTGTGATACTCTTATTCCTTGTTTTTGCAGTAGTCAGAGTGGTGCTTCAATAATAATCTCAAAAAATTTGTTACTGATAATGAATAAAATGTATATTTTCTTCTAATATATCAAATGGTAAAATTTTTATTTTTCAGTTATTTTAATATTTTCAATAGAGGGAACTTAGAAGTGAAATTATACTGGAGAATTTCTGAAAATTATATTGCTGTATTAATGGTAATATTGTTAATGTAATTTTTTGCTTAAACCTTTTGAAAAACATTTAAAATTTTGTTCCCTGGCTTCAACAAAAAAAAAATTCAGCTTTAAATCTTATATAAAGTATTTGCTCACCAATCAGTTACATAGATTCAGTGAATATATTTAAAATTTGGTGGAGTGGTATAAACATACAGCCCAGTATCTTTGTATTTTGTGCTTTTTAACTTAGGTGTGTTTAATTATGAAGTAATAAACAGTCTCAAGCCATGTCTTGCTATGTGACTGACGTCATATTTTAAGCTTCACCTGTTTTCTTCCTTTCTGCTCCACATCTGGTCAAGCTTATAATGCCTGGGTACTTCCTCCTATGATACTAGTGGAAAATTCAAGCCATGTATATTAACTCTTGCCATGCACCCACCCCTAACCACCATAAAAATTCAAAGCCAGTCTCTGTTTTCTTAAGCCATTTTTAAGACTTGTATTAGGGTTTAGCTAAACAAGCAATGGCAAGCATATCTATCTATAACTAGTTATTGCCTATCATTACCTACCTATCCAGCTAGCTTATTTTAAGGAATTGACTTTCATGATTGTGGAGGTTGTGAGCCTGAAATCTGTAGGTCAGGTTGGCAGGCCGGAAATGTAGGTAACAGTCCGTGTTGTGCTCTTCAACCTTTAGTCTGGCAGGCAGATGTGGCAAGATGGAAATTTAGGCAGATGTTACAGACTTGATGCCAAGTTTCTTCTTCAGGCAACCCACCTTTGCTCTTAAGGCCTTCAACTGATTGGATAAAACCCACCCACATTATGGATAGTTTATGTGCTTTACTAAAAATCTGCTGATTTAAATAATCACATCTAGAATGGTGTTTAATCAAACACGACACCATAGCCTAGCCAAATTGACACATAATTAACCATCACAACCAGCATCTTCAAATCTTTCTTTTGCTCTGTCTTTACATGGCCTTTCTTACTGTGTTTGAAATCTCCTTCCATTTTATGAGGATATGTGGTTACATTTAGGTTCCCCCTGGATGGATAATTCAGATAATTTGCTCAACTCAAGACCCTTAACTTAATCACATCTACAATGACCTCCCTCCTTTTTTCTTGCCATTATAAGGTCATTTTCACGGATTCCAGATAGTAGAATGTAGATATCTTTTGGGGGATCATTTTGTAACCTGTGATCATAGGATTTGTTGTCTGTGTACTTTCTTTTAGTTTTTAGCCTTAGAGTATATAGTCAATACACTTTTTCCAAAATTACTTAGGGTAACTACTGTCTTATACCTCCTCAGTGTGTTATTTATAATGTAGTTAGATACTTTTGTAACCATCTGCATTCCTTCTCGAGTTTAGCTGAATTCCTGGCTGATTTTAAGAAATTTGTACATGTACAATTTCCCTTTGTACTGTCCACCATTTCAGTACTCTTAGAGTACTTTCTAAATTCCCTAGTGCTGACCATTTGTAGTCATGCCCTCACCTTTCTTTTAAGGCCTGAAAACAAAGGATCTATTTCTGTCCCTATGGTTTGTCTTTTACAGATTTTCATATAAATGTAAATATACTCTATGTAGCCAAGGGGGTTGGTCTTTTACTTAGTAAAATGTATTTATATTTCATCCATGTAGTTGCATGAATCAGCAGTTTGTTCCCTGTTATCACTAAATATTCTACGGAGTGGATATACTATAGTTTGTTTTCCTGTTGACAGGCTTCTGGGTGGCTTTTGGTGAACATGAATAAAGCTAGCATTCATATATAGGCTATTATCTGAACATAGATTTCATTTCACATTAGTAAATACTTAGGAGTGGGAATCTGGGTTGTGTAGTAAATACATGTTTAACTTTATAAGAAACTGTCAAACTATTTCCCAAAGTGACTACCATTTTATGTACTCACCAGCAATGTAGGAGTTCCATTTGTTTCATATCCTTGTCAGTGCTTATTATTATCAGTTTTTAATAATTTATATATTCTAATAGGTTTAAAATAGAATATTGTAGATTTAACTTGTATTTCTGTAATATCTGATGATGTTAATCTTTTGTATGCTTATTTGCCATTTGAGTATCTTTTTTAAAAATTGATTGGTTGTTTTTTTAGTGTTGAACTTTGCAAATTCTTCATGTGTTCTAGGTACAGATCTTTTATGAGACATATGAACTGCAAATATTTTTCTCTCCAACTGTTCTCTTAGCAGTATCTTACATATAGCAAAGTTGTTGAATTTTGATCAAGTCCAGTTTGTACTTTTGGTGTCATATCTAAAAGCTCTTTATCAAACCCAAGTTCATAAACTTATCTCTTGTGTTAGGTCTGTGATCTGTTTTGTTAATTTTTTCTGTAAGATGTAAGGTCTGTATTGTGATACAAATTTTTGTGCCATTTGCTAGAAAGATTGCCCTTTCTCTGTTGTGTTTGCACCTTTGGCACTGATAAGTTGACCATGTTCATATAGGTCTATTTCTGAGCTCTCCATTCTTTTTCATTGATTTATGTGTCTACCCTTTAACCAATATCATGCTATCTTGTTTCTGTAGATTTATAATGAATTTTGAAATTAGGTGGTACAAATCCTGCAATTTTATTCTTTTAAAAATTTATTTTAGCTCTTCTTATTCTTTTGTTATTCTATGTATGTTTTAGAATCAGCTTGTTGATGTTTTTAAAATACCTGTGTGATTTTAATTAGGATTGCATTAGATCTATAGATTAAACAATTTTGAGTCTTCCAATTCAAGAGCATGCTATATCTCTCTGAACTCCTGCATTATATTATACCTTTTTTACATTTAAATCTGTATCAGAGATCTCTGAACTTATATCATCTTTCATCAGTATTTTATCCTTTTCATTATGCAGATCCTGAAATATTTTGCTGGTTTATACTTATTTTTCTTCTTTTTCCCTTTTTGGTATTATTGTAAATGATACTCTCTACATTGTATTTTGAATGTCAGTTGTTTATTGCTAGGATATGAAAATGCAGTAGATTTTTGTATACTAACCTTATATATCTTGTGATCATACTAAACTCAATAGATCTAGTAGCTTTTTTTTAGTCTTTGAGATTTTATATATAATCTATCACGTAACCTGCAAACAGAGACCATTTCTTTCCTTTTCAATGTGTAGCTTTTAATTTCTTTTTCTTGTATTATTTCACTGGTTAGGGCTTAAAGTAGGTTGTTGACTTGGGATGAGGAGAGTAGGCATCCTCATTTTGTACCTGATCTTTCCTTTTTTATTTATTTAAAAAAAAATAACTCTCCCCCCTGAAGATAACAATGCTAACATGGATACACAAACACACAGACACACACACACACACACACACACACACACACGAGGGTAAACAATGAAAAGTCCCCTCACCTTTGTCTTCTCCACCACCTGTTTCCCACACCCTTCATATGTAAGCATTGTTATTTTTCTGTTCTTCTAAGATTTCTATGCATAAAAATAAAATAAGGACCTTCATTTTATTTACTTGTTTTTACATTTAAGATAGTACACATTTTATGATGCATATATTGTACCTTTTTTTACATTTAAATCTATATCAAAATCTCTGACTTAGCATTTATATGAAGCAATATACAATATAAACCTGACTGGCATGTCAGTTCTTTCCCTTTGAATTTCAGTTGCTGCCATATAATTTGCCTTTTTTATTTTGCTCTTGATTTCTTCAAAGTTGACACAGTTTCACATGCAATAAAATCTATATCCATGGAGAACAGACCTGTCCTAATATTCTCTGACTCTCACTCTGGTTGTGATTCTGTTTCTAGATACATTGTTTTGCATTCTGATTGTAATACCTTGCTGATAATTTGTGATATAAAATATTATTTCTTTAATATTATAGATTTTTTCATTTGATATGTGTGATACTGTTTTTAAAACTTTGAACTACCCTTCATTTATTGAAGTAGTATTGCATTATAACGAGTTTCACATATGCATCATTATACATAAGTATCTGTATATACTACATTAAGTTCACCACTGAAAATCCAATTCTACACTATACATTTGACCCCCTTTACTTCATTAAATCATCCCCATTCCCCTTTACCTTTGGTAACCACTAATTTGGTCTTAGAGCCTAAAAGTTTATATTTTGTTTCTCTCTGTACAACATATGAGTGAAATACTGTGTCTTTCACCATCTGACTTATTTCACTAAGCATAATACCCTCTAAGTTTATCTATGTTGTTGTAATGACAGAATTTCACATTTTTTATAGCTAAGTAATATTCCATTGTGTGTAAATACCACATCTTCCTTATACAATCATCTGTCATTGGATGCTTAGGTTGTTTCCAACTCTTGATTATTTGCAAATTTGTTATTTCACAACTATATTTGTGTGGATATAGTCAAGATACTTAGCAGTTTCATTACCACAAACGTGTTGCCCTTTTATAGCCACCCTCCCCCCATGAGCTTATTCTCCATCTCTATAATTTTATCATTTCAAGAATTTTATGTAAATGGAATTATTTGGCGTGAAATTGGGGGATTGTATTTTTTTTTCTCTTAATATAATTTCCCGGAGATTTATCCAAGTTGTTATCTATCTATACATAAATACATACATGTATATACACAGCTTTTTTCTTCTTTATAGTTATGTAGTATTCCATGGTGTGGATGTACTACAGTTTGTTTAACTCTTCACTCATTGAAGGCCACCTGATTGTTTCCAGTTTTGGGAAACATAATAAGTAAATAAACTCCTGTGAACATTTATATACAGGTGTTTTTAAGTGCTCTGGGATAAATGCCTAGTAGCTTAATTGCTGGATCACATGACAGTTTCGTATTTACTTTTTTTTTTTCAAAAAAAACTGTCAGACTACTTATCAGTGACTATACCGTTTTACATCCCCACTAGCCATTCAGTTTCTCTGCAGTCTCACTAGTATTTATTGTTACCACTACTTTTTTTAGCCATTGCAGTAGGTATGTAGTGACATCTCATAGTTTGGATTTGCATTTCCACCATTGGTTAACGATGTTGAACATATTTTCATGTGTTTATTTGCCATTTGTATGCCCATTTTTTAAAATTTTTTTTTAAAGATTGATTTATTCATGCATACAAGCTGGGGTACAGGCCAGAGGCATGGGGCAGTGAGAGGGTTCATCAGAGACAGATTGGGGTGCAAAACAGGCAGATCAACTGAAACACACTGCTGAGGGAAGCAGCGGGCGAGGCAGGAAAGGTCTGCTGGGTCATGTGGGAATCACCCCGGCTGGGCATTGAACTCGCGTTGCTGCTGCCGACAGCTCCACAGTGCAGCGCTTAACTGCTGCACCACCAGGGAGGCCCAGTATGCCCATTTTTAATCTTCTGCCCATTTTCTAATTAAACTCTTTATTTTAAAATGTTACATTAATGTCTGTGATCCATTTTGAGTTAATTTTTACATAAGCTATGAGTTTTAAGTTAAAGTTTTGCTTTCTGGTTGTTTTTTTTTTTTTACCAACAAATATCCAATTTCTAACACTTTATGTTGAAAAAGTTATCCTTCCTCAATTAAATTGTTTCATCCTTTGTTAAAAATTAGTAGAGCCTATTTTTGGCCTTACTTCTGGTTTCTCTGTTTTGTTCCAGTTATCTATGTGTGTCTCTCTCTCCAATAATACCACACTGCCCCTATTACTATCACTAGACAGTAGACCTTAAGGGTAGAGTCAATCTTCCCATTTTCTTCTTCTTAAACATGCTTTAGTTATTCTAGAGTCTGTGCCTTGCCATATAAATTTTAAAATAAAGTTTCTCTATTCTACAAAAAACTTTACTGAGATTTTTTTAAAATTTAAGTTTTCAATGTATAGATCCATTTGCCCCTACATGACCTTTAGCATCCTGTAGTATTTGCAGCTTCTCAAGCAGCTTCTCAAGGCTCCTGTAGTGCATGGTGACTAGCAGCATCCAATGACAGCTTTCCTCGGAACCTCCCTCAGGCAGTTCTGTAGCAGAGAGCTCCAATAAGACATAACCTATGAATGAACAGCCTTCATCAGCACTCTACTGGATATATTTCTATCACTGATGTGACATCTCTGTCAGTCATGCCATAACCACTACCTTCAACAAGTCTGCATGTCAGCTCTGGTGATACTTCTTCCTTGGGCACTGTATCTTGGTCCTAGAGATAATAGCTGCTCCTTAAATCTGCTATTTCTTTAGAGCTCTCTTTATTTCTCACTAACAGGGCTTTTGTTACTTCAACCTGTTATATTTAATAATTCTTAGCTATATGAAACTTCCTATTCAAATTACTATATAGAAAATATTTATAATACAGAATATGTCGAAGGACTTGTATCCAGAAGATATAATGAATTCCTACAAATCAATAACAAGAACACAAAACAATTAGTAAAACATGCACAAAAGAAATGAATACACCCATCTCAAAAGGAGATATACAGATGACTAATACATGAAAATGTGCTCATTGCTGGTCATGAGGAAAATTCAAAATAAAACTACAATGAGATAATACTCCATACCTATTAGAACGACTAAACTTAAATAGTTTGACAACACTAAATCCTGGTGAAATGTGGAAAAAGGAGTTTTTTTACTTTGCTGGTAGGAGTGTGAAGTGGTGAATCACTTTGGAAAACTGTTTGGCAGTTTCCCATAGTGTTAATTAAGCATGTACACCTTATGTATACCTTACAACCTATGCCATTTGTAGGCATTTGCCCAAAAGAAATGAAAACATCTCCACACAAAGACTTAAACAATAATATTGATAGTAGTTTTATTTATAATAGCCTACAACAATGCTTGGTACAAAATTGGCACTCAGTAAATTAATGCTAAGTCAGTGAATTAATTATTCTTTCCTGTTCTTGCATTACTGACAAACCCCCTTCCTAGTCTAGTTATTTTAATACTGTCAGTCACCTTGTTGATTGAACTTTCAATCAAACCTTGTTGATTGTTGGTCTGGAACTACAACTTTAATAATAACTAGTAAAAATTAAGTAATTACTACATCCAGGTGTTAGTCCAACAGCTTTGCATGTATTAATTACTTTATTCTCAAAACAATCCTATGAAGTTGATACTATTTTTACTGCCATGCTATAGAGGAAACTGAGGAAGATAAATTACTTGCTCAAGGTTATGTAGCTACTAAATAGTGAAGCTGGAATCTGAACTAGTTTGTACCCGCAGTCATCATTCATTTTATATTGCCTCTAATGTGATATTTTTTATTTTAAGTCACATGGTTCATATTTGAACTCTCAAAGGTTAATCTTATTTCCCAATTCTCAAATCTTAGAAGTCATATATATCATTATGAACATATGTGACATATGGTCTAAAATGCATATTTCAAACATAAAAAGTGAAGGAGCAGATTGTGGGGGACCCACCCAATAGTTGGACCCATTAAGACCTATTGCAGTTGTTTAAGTGAAGGAAGATTGTAGCTAGGTTAAGAGTGGTTATGATGGCGGGGAGGTGTATAGATTTGAGAACCATTTAGAAGGGAAAAGCAATAGGAGACATTTATGAACTCATATAAAGCTAGGTGAGGAGTAGGGAGGTGCTGAGGCTGACTCAGGTTTCAGTCGTGGGCAGTTGGGTAGAACAAATAGTATGCACTAGTGTAAGGAATATCAGAAGAGGAAAAGAGAAGGGGAAGCTCATGTATTCCATTTTGGACAGGTTGAATTTGGTTGGATATGCAGCCTAAAGCTTAAAAGAGAGGATGAAGGGAAGAATCATGACTGAACTTTAAGAAACTCTGATGTTCAAATATCAGAAGGATGAGCCTGCAAAGGGGATAAAGAATGAATAGCCAAAAAGTTACAGGAATTAGGAGGGAGTTGTTCCTCAGATGTCAAAGTCTTTTCAGATGGCACAGCTAAGTGCCCCTTTTGAGGCCTTTCGGGATTTTTGGGAGCCCCTCTCTTGCCTCCTGAAAGATGTGCAGAATATAGACAGTATCTCCCCTGTCCCACACTCTGGCACACTGGGTTGTGCAGATGCTTCTCTCCCAGGCTTGCTATCTACAGAGATTCCACCCTGAGCTAGGGCCCGGGTCGTCTCTGCTCTGCATCTGGATTCATGAAGTAATGGTTAAATGATGCAACAAACAATCTTCCTGACATCTAGGCCATAGAGTCCACTCTAACCCCACCCCCAATACATTGAGCTCTACTCCAAACGTCATGTGCCTCAACTGCTAAAACATTTACTCTGGGCATTCTGAGGCTCCTACTTTTAGCATGAATTCTGGGTACCTGTAACTGAACAAACCATCCCCAAAGTCGTTGCTTATCACAATAATGACAGAATTTCTTTTGGCCATGACTGCAAGTTGGTCAGGGCTCGGAGAGAGACAGCTTGTTTCTTCTGCATTTGGGGAGAGTCAAAGTCTGGGGTTGCAATCACATGGGAAGACAAGATCAGCTGGGTGTGGACCACTGTCTCCACATGCATCTCTGTGTGGTCTCCAGCTTGGTAGCTTGAGCAGGCAAACTTCTCACCTGTCAGCTCCGGGAGAAAGAGAAGCTATATTGCTTTATATGACCTACCACAGGATGTCCACAGTGCCTCTTCGGTTACATTCTGATCAAAATAGCAAGCTTCATCTAAACAAAATTCCCAAATTTCTGAAAAAAATTGCAAAGGATTATTGCAGAAAAATGATTAATAATTCGTGTTGTTGGGTTTTTAACATCAAAGGGGATATTAATAGAATCCCATTAATGCCTAGTTCTCATTATACATACTTATGTCAATTAGCAGAACTTATTAACTAAAAAGTAAATTTCTGAACACGAAATGAAAAACAGACTTTTTATGTTTGCTGCAAAATCAAAGATAATCAGCCACCAAATATCAGAATTCACTAATGAACTTTATTTGATGCTAATTTTCTCTAGTTATGTTAGAATGACAAAAATAATTTAATAATGGCTCTTGATACATGCATATGACTGCTTGTTACATTTCTTTAAAAACTCATTAGGCTGAAAAGAGAAAGATACATGATTTCCACCCTTTCAAGTTCAGATATAAGGTTTGGGCATCTAATCCATTTGTAATTGTCAAAGCCACTAAATGTTAGAAAACTAAAATTTTTTATTTTAAACATTTCAAAAATTTAGTTACTTTTCCTCAGGAAAAGGCAATGGATAAAGAGCCCTTTTTAAAATTTGTTTTACTCTATTATGGATACAGAGAGATTAAACTGATAGGCTTACTCTGTGATTTTAAACTAATGGTCAATCAAATTGGTTAGCAGTTCACTGAAAAGACAAGAATTTAATAAAAGGAGGAAAATAGGAATGAAAATGAGAAAATTAAAAGTCAAGTTTAAATTAATCTTTCAAATTCATTTTAAAGAGTTAGATTTTTATCACTTTAAGAAAAAACTGCTGGAAAGGAATGAATTCAAGAGAACCAATGGTCAATACCAGCTTTTCCCTTTAAGCATATTAGTTTATTAATTCACTTGCTAACCAGTTATTGTTAAGATGTGATATGAACACCTACTATGTACCACGCACTATACTAGGTGCTCAGGATACATTGGTGAACACACTGGGCATGATTCCTGCCCTCATGGATTTTCAGCCTCCGGTGATGCTTTACCTGGCAGAGGCATACTGTGAAGCCTCACAAACTCACTGCAGTTTTAGTTTGATATATTGTTTGTTTTTGGAGCAGAATCTTGTAAAAGTGTCCAATTATGAAGTAATAATTCTATAAATTCAATTAAAGTTGTCACCTAAAAAGTCACCTCACTTTTTTTTCAGAAACAAGAAAAACAACTTATTGTTCTGTCTACATCACACTTGAGTCGTCAAGGAGAATTAACAGGGAGGTAGTTGGAGGCATAGCCCAAAGGAAGATGTTTCTGTATGTCAGTTACTCTCCTGTTGCAGAGTGACTGAATCATCTGGGGAAGTGAGTCAACAAACAGGCTTACACTTTCTCACTTATGAAATGGGATTATCTATGAAGACTTGAAGATAATTGAGATCATATGAGAGTGCTCAAAGGAGTCACTATTGTACATTAGTTTATCACTGATGGCCAGTAGGAAAGAAAGGGAAGCAATACTCTGAAACAAGGTCCATTCAATGTGGTGTGTAGGTTCAGATCTCTTCCTAAGAGACTAGGACTTTCAGCTCCCACTTAGAATATCGGAAATAAAAGTTTTCTAGCTGCCTTGTTATGTTTGGCAGTGTAGGGAGCACTGATCTGGGCCTGTATTCACCACCAAGGTGATCTCATCGCCATCATCACAGACACAGATTTGCTGGCAGCCACATTTCACAGACATGTATTAGAGAGAGTCAAAGGCAAAGAATTAACACCTGCATAAAGGATGCAAACCAGGCCATCACATTAAAGAGTATAAATTGATCAAATGAAAATGTAGCAAATGATGTCTCCTAATGGTCCTTATTCTGGCTTCCTAATTCTCTATGCATACGGTGCTTTTATGCCCCGCTGAAGTAGAGCCATCACAACTGCCAGCTAGCCCCAGTTAGTCTAATTACAGCCTAATGCTCTCCAAATATGTCTGGCATAAAAGCCTGCATAACCTGCCTTTCCTTAATTTAGATGGGTCAGATTGAGCACTTTTAAAAACCTGAACTATAGTATAACCTTATAGCATACACAAAATATACGTTGTTAAGAAAAATGTCCATTTATGCTATCTTTGTCATGGCAACCTGTCTCTGTACACAGATGGAGAATTTGTGAAACTAGAGGAGCTTGAGGATTAGTAAAATGTGTGATTAAACTGCTCTGAAAACACCAACTAAAATCATTTAATCTCCATGTCTTAGCCATAGACATGCAGCTTTGGCACATTAAGACATGTAAAAAATCAGTCTTATTACCGTTTCATCATATTACCAGTATAATAAATAATAGTTAATAATCAATTTACATAGGTTAACTCACTTAATCCTATAACAACTCTAATCAGAAGGTACTATTATTATCACTATTTTAGGGTTAAAGTAACCAAAGCACAGAGAGGTTAAGTAAGTTCCTTTGGGTCATACAACATGTAAATGGTAGAGCTGGGATTTGAACCCAGCTCATAAGTCTGTGTCCAGGTCAGATTGTTTAACTACTATAGCAGACTGCCCGGGTGGATGTAGAAGTTCTGGTCAAGGCCTATTGTATCAGTAAGGGTTCTTGGACTCCATCTTCAGTCACAGAGTATTCAGAAGGGTCAGAGAAATAAGCGTGGGACGTCATGACAGGAACAGTATTGAAAGCATGCCACAGATCTTCACGGCCACTTTAGTTCTTTCTCTGGATACACGGTCACACTTGAACCTCTGACATCAGCCAGACCAAATTCTGGATGCTACTGCTAGAAAGAAGCCACTATAGCTCCCCCCAGACACTGCAGTAGCCACCGTCTCACCAGAATTGATTCCGTCAAGTCCCTGCTTCTTAACATCCTGCATCCAAGGCCAAGCTGTGTGGCTAATACGGACCACAGAGAATCTATCCTGTAAGATGTTGGAGGCAACACATTTGTTTGAGGTGAAACCATTACGTAAACCTTTGAGAAGGAAAGTGATTTTTAATTGATTTGTGTCACCACTGAGAGGAATTTAAAGTCACCAAGAACATTTCAATTAATTAGGCACAATATAGCTGTATAGATAATGGAAAACAGGACTGTCTCCTCAAGGATGTCTTTTCCATTCAGAGTAGCAAAAATTATCTCTGAAAATCCTCAGAGGAAGTGAGTAATCACAGGCAATATTTACTGAGTCTACATCTTTCATTGCACTGTAGAATGTTTCACCTCATATGACGCTAATGGAGAAAAAATAGTTTGTTGTTTGAGTGTAAAGACTAAACAATGATAAATTGGTTGCCTGAAGTGCAGTAAAAAAGAAACAAATGGATGTTGCCATTAACAGAGTTAATTATAGATGCAGATTAAAAGGCAAGATTAAGTAGTGGAAGAAAAGCAGAGTCACCTTCGCCAGACCAGCCAAGCAGCAGCGGTCAGTCACCTAGCAACAAGTTTCCTATCCCCGCTGTGCTCTTTAATTCAGCAAATCTGCTCAGGATGGCAGGCTGTTCTCCTGACAAAACGCATTATGTTGGAGACGGAGGGATACAAAAATCCACTGTACACAGCACTCTGCTCCCTATTGACCACTGATCCTTTCTCTCAATCCACAAAAGAGGCCCACATAATGCCCTGAAAGGAGAAGAGTCTCCACAGAGAAAACATTTGTTTGTAATTGAGATTGACTACATAATGAAAATGATGTTCTTTTTAAAATTCTGCTTGTTGAGGCCACACTTTTTTGTCTCCTGGCACTCAAAACACATCCCTGCTGGGAAAAGGGGCAAACATTGTAAAAACTCAAAACTGTGATTTTTTTTTTCTCCTTTGCATTGAAAACTCCCATTCTATAACAAAATGTCCAGGTCTCTCTCCTTAGAACTTAAACAAGTGATAAGAAGGTAAACAGGAAAACTTCTATTCAGAGTTACTGTCACAAATGCTTGCTTTGCTGAAGGCACACAGGCGATGCATGCTCATTCATTTGTGCAACAACTGAACAAAAATGGTAGAGAATTTTGATTTCCTCATTGTGCCCGCTTTCAAAAGACCATAAATTGGTGGTCAAATCTCAGTCACCATTTCCAACAATGTGGGTTGAAAAACCCATTAAAATTTAACCTGGCGCAGGGGCGGAGGCAGAGACAAGGAGAGGGCAGAAAAGCTCATCTTCTTAATATGGAGGACACCATTAAAGTGGCCTGTGTAAAACTTAAGTTGATTTCCCATAAAATGATTATGTTGGGATCTCTGTGAAGACTGATCTAGCAATCACAATTATTTAAAAGCAGAGCATTGAGTTTATTAATTTTGAAATAATACTAAAGTTACTTTTAATAAGTTAACAAGCTTTAATATATATGCCTGATTCTCATACCTCAAGGACTTTATTGTCAGTCAAAATAAATGACTTTCACCAAAAAAAGTAATTTCTCACACATTAACAAACCATTCTTACTGGAACATGCATCAACATTTGCAAGGTACCTGCCTGTGCCAGGCACTGTTCCAGATGCTGGGAATTCAGAGACAAAAAAATGTAGCGTCCTTACCCTCAATAGAAAAGAGGAGTATCATACATTCACAGTATGGTGTGAATGGTGTCGAGCAAAGTTTAGCGCAGGCCTAAGGCTTACCTAAGGTTAGATATGGCCAAGAATGTAGAGAAAGTGGTTGTCTATACTCAGTAAGATTTTCTGGAGGAGATGACCCCAGAGCTAAACCCTGAAGCACGTGTTGTTAGATTTGTCCAAGTGAAAAGGAAGTTCTTGGCAAGGAGAACATTGTACAAAAGCCCAAAAGAGAGTGTGGTATTTTGTGGTATTATGATGAAAGGCTGGATGGTGAGGAATTAGAAGACCAGATCATATAGAGTCTTGAGTGCCAGGCTAAGGATTTTCCCGAAGAGAGTGAGGATTGATAGATCTTACTCAAGGATGATTAGACTTGTAGTGGCATTAATAGGTGATTTTTATTTCCTTTTCCTGAGGAAAACCCTCAGATAATAAAGGCATGCAGTTTCCTCACTATAAGTTATCATTTAAGTTTGATGATAGAGTTGAGATTTTGCTGAAAATTCTGATGGATAAAGAAGATTGTCAGCTTTATTGAGTGATTGAAGTTGAACAGTAATACTTCAATTTTTAGGGCGTAGTGAGGTAGTGAGATCACGATATTAAGGTTGCACAGAGAGAAACAAAACAGAAAATAATGAAGACATTTGAGCAGCATTATTATACTGATTAATAAAATTGTGGCAGTGACTAAATCAAAATAACAAGGCAAAATAGTTTTTTTTTAAGATTTCTTTTATTTATTCATGCATACAAGAACTGGGGCTAGACCAGAGGTGTGGGGAGGCAGGGGTGGGGGGACGTTGTATGTGAGAGGATTCAGCAGACAGTGGGGAGCAGAACAGGTGAATCTACTGAAATACACTGCTGAGGGGAGCAGTGATGAGACAGGAGAGGTCTGCTGCACCATGTGGGTTAGCTCCCTGGCCGGGAATCTAACTCATGCCGAAGTGGCTGGCGATAGCTTGATAGCGCTGAAACTTTAACCCCTGTGCCACCAGGGAGGCCCCAAAATAGGTTATTTTCGGTTTTCCAGCCTTGAAAGCAAAAGTTACCATGTCCCTATAATGGAAAACACTAATATTTTTTACTGTATCACTGAATGGACTGAATTGATTAGTTGTGTGGACCATGATCTGGGCAGAAAAATGGATTACATAAAACACAAAACAGATCCAAAAATACCAGTGTACCATCTTCAGAGACATGATCAAAGACATGTAAATACACAGTAGAGTCGTTGTGTAGTCAGTCTGCAGGCATGAACACCTGCCTGCCCTTGCTACCCATGTTCACTCTTGCCACAGTCTCTGGGCACAGTTCCGTGTATGTAAGGCACAAGGCGGAATGCCCGGTATATCAGAACCAAAGATGAACGAGTTCTAAATGAGGACGTCACAGCTCTGCTCGGTGGCACACCTCCATATTTGCCACATTGCAGATGCACCCAGTCAAAGCCCAGCACGAAGCACAAGTCCAGGCTCAGCGCGTCTTTCTTGGATGATTACCTAATTTTAAAAAAGGCATGGCAGAACTTAAGATGTGAAAAGATCACAAAGGTGATAAAATTGAACTACTATGCTATACAGACAAGAGTGATGTTAATAGCAGACCTAGGGTCCTATTTTGCAAGAACTTATAGAGCTAAACTGATGCTGACTGGCTTAGCAAACTTCAGCATTCCCTTTTTCCTTTATCCAAAGAATATCTTTACAAAAATCTCATGGTTGGTATTAAAAATAGTGGGTATTTCTGCAGTATCTTTCTAGGCAGACATCATTGGAAAAACAGGATCACAGCGATGGTGATCACGTCCCCATAAAAGGTGAATTTCAATTTTCAAATGAAAATGGACCATATGAAGTCTGCATCATGAACCTCAGGGCATTTGTGAAAGATAATTATGTCTGGGGTTGTGGAAATGTAAGAGTTAGGCAGTCTCACTCCAGTAGTTTCTTTCAGAGTGCAAGCTTAATAACTTTGCAAATATTACCTTCTCACATTTATGTCTAATCAGTTAAACCACATTATACACCCTCTTAGCTTTCTCATAGAAGATTATCTGGCATTTACCATTCACCATTTTTTCTGAAAAGGTTAATAGTTCACCAGCCAAAGTTAGAGCTAAACAGAATTGATCATTCCTAAAACTCTAGGTTGAAATGTGAGGGCTTTGTGTTGACAGCCTCGGGGTTGTAATGAGTCTCTAGGACATTCTTAAGGCTTGTTTCTTTTACCCTGTGAATGGAGTGAGCAAAATTATAGTCGCTAGGTGTTTTCCACGGTTCTTTCACTTGCAGGCTTCCTGACACCAATTAAAGAGATTATGTCATCAAGTGAAAGGAAAGCTATAACTTGTATGTTAATGCTGTGATTCCTTGAGACAGGGTCACAGGACCCAATAGCATAGTGGCTGACCTTTGAAAAATTAACTCTGAGTTCAATTCCTAATTAACCTTGTTTTCAATACAAGACAGTATAATTTCAGGCCATTGTCTCTCCCCAGCCCCACCCCCGCCCCCTTACTCACTGTTTTTTATGCAATGAATGTATTATCAAAATCAGTAATCATGGAGATTTTTCTCCCCCAATGATGTCATCTTTGAGAAAGAATTTTTATGTCAACTCGAAAACTAATGTGAAGGAAACACATTTAAATCTGCAAAAAAAAAAAACCCAAAAACCACTTCTAAAGGAAGTTGATGTTGATTCACAAAAATGCAAATAAGTACTGTAATTTGCCATTGTATATTCAACAGTATGAAATTATCAATCACATAAACATATGTAAATTTTAAAAGATTATGTTGGAATCCTAAAATTTCATTCCTTTTAGTTAATATTCTCTGTAATTCTTAAAACTTTACTCTGCTATGTGATGTGTATTTTATTCCAGAAATTGCTCTCTGATAAAAGTGTTCCAATTAGTTTAACTCTTAAGGCCTGAAGTTAATGGCTGATGGACTTTACATTTCTTATCATCTCTAGTACCCTCTGGCTGAACAAAAGAAAAATCTACTTTTAAAGTAGAGCTGTGTAATGGTTTGGTGCCTTTGATCCTCATGTTCATGATTTGCCCCTGGAGGTTATAAGGATTCTCTGAATAAGTGATTCTTGTATCACTTATTAATTATTCTCTTTTGACCTCCATATTAAGGCAGCATTTATCATATTTAAAATCAAAATTATTACTTTTGCCATAGATTTAGTAAAATACTAGCTCACTTCTTCGACTGTGAATACACAGGCCAAAATGCTGTTTTGCTAATAAATTAATCAGAAGCTATCCTAGCAACATCTGTGTTTTGCTGTTTTACATTTGCCGCATTTTTCAACAGAAGTCTTTTTTGTTCTGTAGTATTGGACAATGCTGCATAACGTCCTGTAATATTTTAAGGAAAAGAATTTATTATTATTCTCCTGGCTAAATCATCCCAATATTCAGGTCTGAAGTGGTGTTGTGGTAGAAACAGAGCAATAGACTTTTTTAAAGGACCCCACAAATGCCCTGAAATACACTGGCATATGTGAATTTTTGACATACTCTGTGCTTCATGAATAGAGTAAGAAGAATATACTGCTGTTTTGTTTATTGGTTGTTTTTTTCTTGGCGCATTCATACATATCAGGATTGAAAAGAAGCGCAAAGACCAGTAATGAGACACAATTATGTCTTGCATAGGTTTCCCTTAAATTAGAAAAATGACACCAAGGACATGGTAGTGAGCACAATAGAGAACAGTTGGAGCACAGCTGGAAAAGTTGCCTTGATATCTAACTATGCAATTGGCATTGATCCTTAAGCTTTCAGAATGAAACAGGGGGAAAACATCTTCCAGTTCTGGACCCAGTCTATACACCAGAGAAACACATACTGTTAAGAAAGAAGGCAACAGTTGTACATTTTAAACCAAATTTTAAGTAGGTATATTGTTTCAAAATAAAATAATAACCCTTGAAAGACAGTTCAAGGTCTTTGAAAAGTGCTTGTGTGCGTGTGTGCGTGCGTGCGTGCGTGTGTGTGTGTGTGTGCTTATGTATGTATTGGTCACTGAAGGAACTGGCAAAAATTGGCTACAATAGGAGTTTAGCATGGTTATGAAATAGAATTTTCAGTTTCAAGGAAAGCAAAATGACTTCTAAAAATCACCATCAACACACTTGTCCTACTTCTGATGGATTTTTTGTACTGTTTGATTCCCTTGAATTCATTTGAAAAAGAACAGTGTTATGAGGATTGAGATTCACTAAATAAGTCCTATTCTACAACGCGTGGCTCGGTAGATTGTGAGTGCGCAGGCTTTCTTAAACATTTACATTTATTTGGTCAGCTGAAATACTTGTCCACTCATAAGAGGTCATGTGTAATTCCAGAAGAATCAGTTATTAATATATTTTATTAAATCTTAGCATCTGTGTTAAATATTTATAACATAAATGAAACAGTTACTGGATTTTTAGTATACAGCTGGAATTATCTCCTTGGTACATAAAAGAAGATAAAATGTAAGGATTCCTGGGTGCTTTTCTCAGCTCTCATTAAACTCTATTCTATCCCACCAAAATGCTCTGAAATTGGGAGGAAGGCTTCTCTAGTTTCCAAAGGGAATAAACACCAGAAACAACCTCTACCAGCTGTAACTCTTCATGCCTTCCACCTGCTGTAAAAGACCACTTTCCATAACATATAAATTTTCCACCTTCCTACTTTCTTGCTACCTAGAACTCACCTGTTCACAAAATTGTTTAAAGTCTGAATTATTCTCCGTATTATTAATTCACACACATTTGATTATCACCTCTCATTCCAATCCTTCCTCAATTTCTTGTTATCTGTACACCTTGGAGCAAGGTATATAACCATTCTGAGTCTTAATCTTTTTTATCTTAAAACAAAAATTCTAAAGTTCTTAGAGACTCTTTGAGTTCTTTTATAACTCTATAAGTCCTGTTGAAACCTTTTTTTGAAAAAAGACAAAGCATTTATAAATAGATATTAACAAATGTATTTTCAATGTGTGCTTTCTTTAATCACTTCATTTATGGATGCCTATGTATTTATGGCAAATCTCATATCAAGGAATTAAGCTGCAGATAAAATATCTTCAAGTCCCTAAATTATAAGTAATATAAAGTGGGTAGTGTCACTTAGTCTCTACCACATATAATCCAGTTCCTTTCATTTAGTGAAGACATATTTAAAGCATCAAAATTCTAAGACGATAAGGAGAATTGGTGATCCAGTGAAATGCATCCATGAGATATGATTCCTATACATGTGTATGCAACTATCTACATGTGTATGCAAAGATAAGTACATATATGTGTGCAGATGAGAATATGTATGGTTATAATATTTATATATAAGATTGTGTTATAAGTAAATATTTCTTTAAACATTTGTATGGAAATCTCTTTTAATCTTTATTGGTGTTTGCCAAGAATGTTTGAAAGCAACTGAGGACAGTATTTGACAAAGGAGCTAGGGAAACTCAGGGTTTATAAGCCCTTTTAATCATCATACTGTAAAGTAGGACACTGAAGGGAGGAAGGAGGCTTCGTCAATTTACTTTTCTGTGGAGCAGCTCAGGATGCAGCCAGGGAGTGTGATGTAATTCCTGTAGTTCGAACAGGTAAGCTTCCCTGAACACCAGGGCAGGAGGTATTGGGAAACTAGTGCTCACCATGAATCCTTCATAAAGACATTCCTGGACCGGGATAGAGCTGTACTGTTTGGATAAATGTCACACCTAGCTAACAACTGCAAAAATTTACAAAGAACACAAACCGGAACAAGTAATAAGCTTGTCTTTGTGATTCAGCAGCAAAGTAAAAGATTAAAAAAACCTAACTTGCAACTGTGTTACAGTGCAGAGAAAAACAAAGCCAGCAAGTTAGTTATAGGAAGCATGTCGTTTGACAGTAGATTTGCTCCTGTTTTAAATATTATTGTTGATGTTTTAATAAAACATTGAATGCCAAATTTATTGGAGTTAATACTGAATTTTTTTCAACTGTTGTTTTCAAGTGACTTAAACAGCACTGAATACATTTGGGGACAGGTTTCACTCTGCCATCTGCTGGCCATTTAAAAATAATGCTACTCCCAGGAGCTTGCCCCATAAACAAGTCTCAGTATTGGCTTGTGAAAGTATCTTGCTGTAGGGGAGAATTCATCCAGTCTGGGGGGTGGAAATAGCACTGAATCTGACATCAGAAAACCTGGGGTGGAAGGGGTGGGGTGAGGGTGCCAGAGCCCCAGTTTCACCAGTTCCTCTATGGCCAGTTGCCTAAATACCTCCAGGTTCCTTCCCTATGTGGGTCAGAATGACGGATGGATAAAAAGCGTGCAGGTACCCCTTGGCTTCCTGCAATCTACATTTCATGTAAACACTGTCTCAAAACTTTTAAAGTCCAAAATCATACTAAAGTCACCTTAAATCATCTCGAGCAAAATGGTAAAGCGTAATTGTCTGTGCGTATTTGCACATATGAAGAACCAGTTACCAACTCCAGCAGATAACTGACCTGCATCTTTCAAAAACTCATGTTCCAGTTAAAATGCCAAAAGGTTCTAAAATTGGTGATCTGAATAGAGAAATTACCAGTAATCATAAAAACACAATTACCTTCATTATCTTTTCTAGTTATGACAAATAGTATTGGGACTTGGGAAGATAAAACTGAGATACATAAAACATAAAGGCCGAAACAGAACTGATTCAAATTGTCACACTGAACTTTCTTTTCTTTAAAAAAAAAAAAATCTTGATTTCCTAGCTGTTGACTATTCCGTTTTTAAAAACCCCAATAAAATTTCCACAGTTTTTGTGAAGGACTCTGTTGTTGAGATTTAATATAAATTTGTAGGTATTCACAACAGGCAGCTCAGGCAAAATCACATCTTCCCCAATTGCTTTATTTCTTCACATAACTATCCCTTAAAATAGGCTTTTTCATACTCCTGAACAGCACTACAATCACTCTCACAAAATAAACACAGAATTCTGAACCAAAGCAAGCCACTAAGTCTATTTGAGGGAAACAATGTCTTCCTTGTCACTTGATTTGTCTTTTTTTTTTTAAGAGGAAAGGTTTTTTTTTCCCTCTCCTGTTTGTAGACCACCCATGAATCTTTTTATTTCTCTCTTTTAATCTGAGAAAGGGGAGAAAAGGAGACTTGTTGCCCTTAGCAGTTCTTGGGCTTTTATCCCAATAGGGTAAGTTAATTATTTTAACCCACTGATGGGGGTGGCAGGGCAGTGGGCGTGGGTGGGAGGGAGAAACAGGTGTCTCAAACACCTGCATTTCTAGGCTTAATTGCTAAAATCTTCTCGGCTCCTCAACTGTATTCTCCTTTCTTTACAGACACTCAGGGGAAGGGGCTCATTTGTGGAGTTCTTAACTAATTGTAGCATAAATATGCAACCACTTTCAATGGAACAAATTATTTTCTTTAAAATGAGCTCCAGGTAAATTTAATTAGGAAAAAGGTGATTGACAGGTGTTACTCTGAATGCAGGGATTAAAAGCCCTACCATTTATTGTTAAAGAAAAGGCAGAGTCAAGAGTCAACCATATTTTCGCTGTTTTCTTACAAACTGGAGTTCAGGTAAAGAAAACTGGATAAATAATTCCGTAATTCTGTAATGTTGTGTGACATATCCACCACAATTAAGTACCAAAGAGTAATTTTTTTCACTAGGGTGCATGGAAAAAATCTTCTTTTAAAAGAACCTGTCTACCAAAAGGAGCATTTAATGTAGTATCTTATATCCAGCTTAAATGCTTTTATAAACCTAGCTTATAATGATTGCATGCTTACTGTGTGCCAGGCACTGTTTTATGTGTATTGTTTAATCCTTACAGCAACCTTGTGAGATGGTTCCTAAAATTAGCTTCATTTGACAGGTAGAGAAACTGAGGCATAAGTAGTTGAGGAGGAATGAAATTCAGGCAGCAAAGCTCAGAGCCTATGGTTTCCATTCATGTCATTCATTTACAAAAGTTGGTAGTTCTTAAGTATCTTTACATTTCACTGTTTCTCCAGGAACTTTTCTTCTTGACTCCTATGGGTGGTAGAGACAAGATAGGGATTAGAACTTCTGTGATGAGCAAAAAGTTCGAAGAGATCTGTTGCTGAGCCCTGAGCCATGAGAACAATCCTGGGTCACACAGAGTATTATTTAATAAATTGTATGGGAAGATTCTAGAAGAGGAATCTCCAGGATGTACCAAACTTGAAGTCAGGAAAACTTGATTGCAATTCTGAGTTGGGAAACCGAATATTTTGGAGGAAATCCCTCTGTTCAATGAATAAGTAATCCATAGTCCAAAGAGATTAAGGGGGATTTGATCAAGCTGTCACAGTGGAAGTCAGAGTCAGATGCAAGATTATAATCTAGAAATACTACTTCACAGACAGTGCTTTTGTATTCCCAGTAACCAATTTTTCTTCCTTAGGTGAGGATAATTAGGCCAATCAGCTAAGCCAACAACTAAATGACCTTGCCATGCGACTGACATCTTGTGTATTGGAGGAAAGGGCACTGAAATGGAAATACAATCTGTTACTGACATTAACGGCTCCCATCAGGCAGCAGCTCACACATGCTCCCATAACACAGGAAATCAGGTGTCAACACTGGCTGACTGTGGGAAGTAAATGTTCTACCTCAAACAAGGGGGCCTTAGTTCCTACTTCTACTTACTACAGACTTTCTGCCCATCCACTTTCACTTATGCATTGTCAGGGTGTGGAGATATAGGAATAGGAAAGGGGGGATTTCCCACTGGGAACTGCCTGCAACTTCCCTCTGCCTTCTGATGGGTTCCAGGTACACCCTTCCACTAGGCCTGGCTCTGCCACCATTTCCCTTCCTTCAGCCTTTTCTCAGCCTCTTTTATGACAGTAACATGATCTTAGAATTGAGGTCAATGAGACACTGTCACAGTTATGAAAAGGGAGGGGTCATAATTGCAACATGAGTAATGTGGACAAGATCCTACTGGGGGCATACCAGCCTAACACAGGAGGCTACAATACAGATTAAATTGGAAATTCCAGAGAAGGCCCTATGTCATAGGAAAGGAAACTTTTGTGATTGGTTGTATCTCAAGCGAAGGGCAGGTGTTTAGAAGGTTAGTGCATTAGACAAAATTTGAGCAGAGAAAGAGCTCATCCTAATAGCTCCTGGTTTAGTCTTGGGAGGTCCATCCAGGTGTTTTAGTTTCTCAAGTCACAAGAGAGTTGCTACCTAATTAACTTTTCCCATTCTTGGATTATAGTTCTGAGAACTGGATAGCCGTCTTCTCAAACATGAGCTATGCATCCAAACCACCTAGGGAGCTTGTTAACATAAAGATTCTGTGTAGGAAGTTTCAGATGGGCCTGAGGATCTGCATTGCTAAAAATTTTTTAGGTGATGTTGACACTGCTTGGTCTGTAACTCCTACTTTGAATAGCAAAGTGATGGAGTAACCCCAACTGCTTTAAGAAGGCAATTCTAACCCTTATTTTTGGTATGAACAAATTTGCATTCTTAGGGAATGAAAAGTTGGGACATCAGACTTACTGACTTTATAAGCTTAGGAAGTTCCTTTTGATTTTGATGTTTAAGTGTAGTTGAGAGAATCAAATATCCTGAATTTATTATTGTAGTTTGAGATATCTAAGAAAATTTGAACAACTATATAAATGATATAAAATTTAGGGGAATTTGCCCTTTTAAATTTAAACTAATTGAATATTAGTTAAAGAATAAGAAGAAAGAAACATACTTAAATAATTCATAGGTCAAGCAAGAAATTATAATGAAAATGAAAGATTACTGAGAATGCAATGAAAACCAATATTACCTATCAAAATATGTGGCATAAAACTATAGGAAAATTCATAATTTTAATACTTTTGTTAGAAAATACAAAAGTCTGAACATTAGAAGTTAGAAAACTGGATATAATGAGAAAGAAAAGGACAAAAAAGGAAGAAAATAGTAAAGATAAACACAAATTAGTGAAATAGAAAACAACAGAAAAATAAAGAGAATCAAATAAATTCAAATTGGCTTTTTGAAAAAACATACATTATGAATTTCCATAAATAAATAAGATCAATGAATTAAATAGAGGACACATATAAACAAAATATGAAAAGGAATCATAGTTGCAGATATGGAAGAACTTTTAAAATTATGAGGATATTCTGAGCTGTTTGCAAGTACATTTGAAAACTTAGGAGAAGTGGACTAAGTTTAAGAAAAAAATATAAATCATAAAACTGACTAAAGAAAAAATAGAAAACCTAAATGGTTCTATAACAATTAAAGAAATTGAATTTGTAATTTAAATTCCACAGGCATTAAAAACCCAGGCTTTGTCATTTTTAACAGTTTACCAAACATGAGAGGAGTGCAGAAAAAAAAGTGAACACTAAGCACATTTCTAAATTGAAATTCCAGGTAGATTAGAGACTTAGATGTGAAAGGTAAAACTATTAAGCTTTTAAAAGGTGAGTATCTTTATGACCTGATGATAGGGAACTATTTTTTTAACAAGAAACTAAAAGCAGAAACTATGGAGGAGAAGCTAACAACAACAACAAAAAAACTTATTTCAAAATACCATAAAGAAAAAAGATAACAAGTTAGCAAAAATTGAAAAGTATGGCCAACTCAAGTATTGGCAGAATGTGGAGGAACAGAAACTCACACACTGTTAGTGGGAGTGGAGAACAATTGACTTTATCTAACAAACTGAAGACATGCACGTCACATAACCCAGCCATTGGGTTTACACATGAGGGGAAATGATGCACTTGCACCAGGAACCATGAATATTCATAGTAGCAAAATTCTAACTGCAAAAATCCTGGAAATAACCCAAGTTTTTATTCATGGTAGAAAAGATAAATTGTGGTATTAATCACATAATAGACTAGGAAACAATATTGAAAATGAATGAACTAAAACTACACACAGCAACATAAATGAATATCAGGAATATAATGTCACAGAAGAATATATAGAGCATCAGGAAGCACTGAGCCCCTTGCTCTGCCTGACTCCCACCTCATTCCATAAGCCATAAAACCCATTTAATCCACCCAACCTCATATCCTTTCCCAAAATCACATTAAGGCACTGAATCTACCTGGCACTGCTTTTTGGCAGTTCCTCCTGCATGCCAGATCTGCCCACCTGCCTTGACCTCACGTAGCTTGTCACCACTCTTGGAGTGGACGTACCTCTTCTCACTCACTGGATCAGCCCAGGTGTTTAGTACCCCCCAACTCTGTCCCCTTTTTCCCCCCACCCCAAGCCTTTTGGGGTACTGGAGGAGGGCTCTTCTGACATCCACTGAATGTACTGTCAGGACCATGACATTTGTGATTAATTATTCTCCAAGTAAATTAAATTTAACCGGTGCATAATGTGTTTTCATTAAGTGAGGAATGTGGAGGTGCTGTTAGACACATGGAGGTGAGCACAAGTTCTAAAGGGGGACCTATCCACACTGGATGGGAGAGTAGGGGGAGCTTCCTGGCAGGTTCTGGCAGCTCTAGAGAAAGGTGTAAAGCATCAGGCGGCTTGGGGGTGGGATTCACACGCCTGACTTCCAGTCCCGAGCGGGCCCACACACTAGCACTGTGACTTGGGGCGAGTCATTTTATTTTCTATGCTGCTAACTCCCCGTCTGTAAAAGGGAAGGCTCTGCTGGGAATGGAAACACCCTTTTGATGCTCTAACACACAGTAATACAGAACTATTGTGAACATGTTGGGTCTCTTAACAATAGTAGGGACCACTAACTGAGAACATGCAGTGTTCCTGGCACCGTTCTGAGTAATTAGGTGTAAGGACGCTTTCATTTCATTACAGTCTGATGAAGTTGGCACCGTTATTATCTCCATTTTCAGGTACAGAGACTAAGGCTTATGCAAGAGAATTGCCCAAGGTCACAAGGAAGGTAAGAAGTTCACTGGGGATCAAACCCAGGTTTGCCTCTCAGATATGGGACTCCTAAATACTGTGCAGTCCCACCTCTCAGAAAGCTCGTGTATAGTGACCTTGTGACTGCCGGTGCTGGCCTGGAGTGGACCTTGGCCAGCTTGGTAATGGGATGTCAGCACGGGCAGAGGAGGAAGGGTTCATTCTTCCTGCTCTTCAGAGCCTCCCTGCTCATCTTCTCTGAGAAGTCAGGTGGAAGTAGCGGAGCTGGATTCCAGCTGCTGCTTCCTTTCTCTGCCATTCTCTGCGTGTGCCCAGGAAAGCCTGCCACCTTGGTGGAGCATGTCCTCCTCTACCCTCAGTGGTGTACAAGCCAGAGGCACATCCTCTCACCGTTCCCGAGTGATAGCTTGGATCTGTGACCTTATGGCATAGCCCCCACATTCAAGGTCTCCCACTGGCAGGGCAGCTGCAGTCCGGTCCTGCTTGCACTGAGCCGTGGAGAGTTCTCTGCCCGTCCACCTCCAGGCTGTGGCCGTGGTAGTGGCGGGGGTGAGTATAAGGTGATACTCAGGCAGCACCTGCGTGGGACCCCAGAGGCTGTAGGCAGTAGAGTCCTGGCTCAGTGGGAAAAGAAAGAGGGTACTTTGTGGGTTCCCAAGTACATAATACTTGGGAGTTTAAGCAGTCTTGCTGTGGGACCCCCAAATGGGCAGAAGTAAACATAGATTCTCCTTTCTGTACAAGAACAATGGTGCCCACTGGGGTTGGGGCACAGCACATTTTCAGCCTTCATCACGTGACGCCTGACACCGGCAGATGTAGCCTGAGGGGAAGCCTCCAAGGACGTGTTGGGACTGAGCTGTGATTGAATAGACTCAAAGGATTACCAAGACTACTTTGTGGATACCTGTGAGGACCTCAGGGAGTTTCTAGAAATACTTTAGGAGGAGGGGACTATGTAAAAGAAGGTGTGCTCTGTGGCCACCAGGGGGGAAAGGGACTTGGGAGCACTGAAATTCGGGCACGGAGGGCTTATATCCCTTGCCAGCTGGGGAAGCTGGGAGACGTGGGTTCCACAGAAGACACAGCCTCCAAGGCTCAACATGGCCAACTCCTGGAGCAAGAGGTAGTGTGTGGTCGAATCCTCTTAGAGCTGATTACCTGTTTCACAAAATAAAATGTTATATATAGCTAACAACTGAATGACTGACTGCATGTCTTTCTGTTAGGTCTTTCTGGAGTGAAAAACTCCAATCATGAAAACATGTGAATTTCATGACACATGGAGTCATGTACTCCCAGGCATGTGCTTGAAGAGAACTGTGGTGAAATTCCTTGGGACCTCAGTTTTTCAGACAAAAACTAAAATTAGTTGCACTTATAAGCAATTTAAACATTTTGTATTAGAACAGGCATGGCTAGATTAAGGAATAGCATATGAAAAACAATGAATATATTTACACTGTTTAAGTGATATATGAAACTAAACATACATGATTTCAAAGACATCTCAGGTTTGTGTTTAGGACACTTAGAATCTCACCTCCCTCTATCCTCCTGAGGCCTACATCTTCACTACCATTGGCTAGTAAGACATTTGTTTAGAAAAATCTGAAAACCACTGGTGTATGCTTATGTGTGTGTGTGTGTGTGTGTGTGTATGTGTGTGTTTAGTAAAGAGATGCATGTTCTGTCTACTCAATAAAATAATAATCCATTTTATACTTATTATTAATAGTGAATTACAGTAACAACAGCTACAAAAACAATAGCTAACATTCATCAAATGCTTACTACATGCTAAGAACTCATCTTATTTAAACTTCACTTGTATCGCTTAAACACATTATCTTTTGCAGTCTGTACTATTAGTGTGTGAATAAAATTAACAATGAGAAACTGAGGCACAGACAGCTGATGTTACACAGGGACTATGGAACGGAGCTGGCTTTCACACCAAGCAGTCTGGCTTCAAAAATCACATAGAGCACTGGACCTTCAGATGCCAGTGAGCTATGCTGCCCCCTGCTGGGGATCCTAAACCAAAGCAATAGGTTTTAGTGTAACAGTGGCCTATGGGATGGTAAGAACAGTTGGTCCCAAAGGCATGATTTCTATGGGTGATACTCAATGACCCCATTTGTATTTTCTTGAGGAAAGTGTGAATGTAAGACAGTCAGAAAGAGGGTCGCAGGGTAGAGCCATTAAGGAAACACTTTGAGGGGAAGCAAAGCAGAAAAAAAGAGGCAGAGGTTGCACAGTCAAAAGCCTGCCCCTGAGCTACTCAGGGACAAGGAGGGTAAGTTCTTAGAGTCACCTTGAGGCCTCATGTCTCCTGTGGAATCTGCGCAGTGCTCTGCTTCTCCTCGGCCTGGCCAAGCAACTCCTAAGATGTGTCCTAGGTTTTCTTACCTCCCATGTAATTTTTCAGTCATCCCGGAGCATCTGAGGAGGTCTGGTGCTCTCTTTCTTCTTTCCACCTAAAAGTCTAATAAATTACCACCTCAGTGTAAGTCCTTTGGCAAGGACTGTTCCCCTTTGTGGGTCTCAGGTTTCTTTTCAGTATGTAAGGCAGTGGTAGCTATAAGGCTATAAAGTCTACCCACGGAGTAGATGGAATGTGGAGCGTGTGTCGTGGGGAAGCATTTAGCACCCAGGGGCCAGAGATGCTCAGCATCCCGCTGAGGCCATTAGTACCCCTGCTGAGAAACACTAGTAGAAACCATACCGTAGATCCTCCTTACAAAAATATTTTAAAAATCCATTTTAAGATTGGGAATTCTGTTAAGTGAGCTTCTTAGAATTTAATATTAAAATGTTAAAAGGAAGCAAAAAATAGTTCACGATTTGTATGGACCTTTCCAAACAGGCTTTTAAATACTGGGTGATTTTCTAAAGGAAACAGCTTTGCCCTGACTGGAGGGTTTCTGGCATGCCTGTGAGCTCTAAAGATCTAAAGCCAGGATCACATTAAACACAGATGTCCTGTGAGCTGGAAAGCATTCTGTTGATCACACTGTACAGCAGTGTTTTCTTGAGTTGCAGAAAATTTTTTCTCAAACCATCGGTACCTGATTTCATTTGCTAGTTTGGGAAGACTCCTGGAATATTTGATAAAGTTAGGCTGGAGCATACTTGGCAGGGAGCTCCTCTGTGAGGTCAGCTGCCTTTTTATTATTAATATTAATATTAATATTAATACTATTTATATCTTTTACTTTATTGTGTATTCCCCATAGGTTTCTCACCGCCATTTACCCGTGAAACATCACCATGTTCCCTTGTGCTCTTTTCTCCCCTGTTTTGAGCCCTTCTCCTCCCCCTCTCTCGCTGAATGTCTCTCTCTTATTTGGTTCCCCTATATTCCTGCTATAAGTGAAACCATTTGATATTTTTCTCTTTCTTTCTGGCTTACTTCGCTGAGCATGATCCCTTCTAGCTCCATCCAGGTTGCTGCGAATGGCATGAGTTTATCTTTTTGATTGCTGACTAGTATTCCATTGTGTATATGTGCCACATCTTCTTGATCCAGTCATCTATTTTTGGGCATCTGGGTTGTTTCCATACCTTAGCTATTGTAAACAGTGCTGCAATAAACATAAGGGTGCATGTATCCTTTTGGATTGATGTTTTTGTGTCCTTTGGGTAGATTTCCCAGCTGCCTTTTTTGGTCCTCCTGCATCACATAACACCTGTGACCTAAATATGAAGGCCTCCCAATGGCCTATGTCATTCTTGCTGTCTCTGACAACAATGTGCATTATACTTGAAATTATATCTCAACTCATTTTTGGGAAAAATGTGTTGGTATCCTAAGTCATTTCTGTGAAATGATGGTTTGATGAACTATATTTTCAGATTACTATGGTTATTTTTAAAAGTTTGTATTGCCTTAAGTCATCTTGAGGCAATGGAACTATAATCATAGGTAAAATAATAATACAAAGGGTTTTTAAAAAATAGATTCTGGGGCCTCGCTGATGGTGCAAGGGGTTAAGTCTCAGTACTATGAAGCTATCAGCAGCCATCACAGCATGAGTTCTAACCCCAGTCAAGGGAGCTACCACATGGTGCAGCAGACCTCTCCTGACTCACCCTGCTCTCCTCAGCAGTGTATTTCAGTCAATCTGCCTGCTCTGCTCCCCACTCTTTCTCTGGTAAATCCTCTCACTGCCCCACAACATACCTCTGGCCTACACCCCAGCTCTTGTATGCATAAATAAATAAATCTTTAAAAAAAAGATTTTGTGCATAAAACGGGGATTAAAAGAGAATAAACCATGTTTGTAAAATGGGTAAAGGTAAGCTTATGACAGAATTGACAAGCATGAGTATGAGTGAGTAAGTGTGTGTGTGTGTGTGTGTGTGTGTGTGTGTGTGTGTGATCAGTTACATCTATTGCTCATGGTGGCCTTGTGTGGCATTTTAGTATTAACTTCCCAGTACTCCTGAATAAGTAACTGGAAAAATACTCAGCCAGTGTTGTCACAATAAATTACTATTGCTCTATTGAAAAGCAAAGGCATTTGACATGTGGGTTAGTTTGTTCTAACTTATCTACATTAGATGTTTTTCAAATACATATATTATTTTTAATCATGCCGAGTGGCATAACACTGTGGCCTTAGACACCAGTGAGACATATCCTGTGGCAGTGACCTTGGAACAATTATGATGCTGGCCCATGGAACTGAAAGTGGGGAAAGAGGGACATGAGGATCTGAGAGGGAAAGTTAAAAGGGTTAATAAGTTGTGGTTCCAGTGAAAGTGGGTACCAGCGGCCCTGCCTGTTTTGTCTGACCTAAGAGTTCTTGAGAGTGGAAACAGAAAACCCATGTTCTTTAACACTTCAGGGCCACTCAACCCACAGACCGACGTCACCAGGCAAGGTTTGCCTGTGGCAAAGACCCCTCGGCCACTAAGTTTATAAAAAGGATTTAGAACTTTCTTCTTCTCTCTCAAATATTTGGACTCTCCTACCAGCTATGCTTTTTTCTTTTAAATTACTAAGCAATTACAGTAGTACCTTTAAAATGTGGGGGACCCTCAATGTGCCAGAATTCTCATTAAGTCAAAAGAAAAGATTCTATTTACAGGAAACTAGCACCAGCCCGTTGTCTGGTGACACTGTCCATAGATTTTTATTTATTTTGGTTTTTGCAAGCTCCACAGGACAGGCATTCTCATCTGTTTTGTTCAGAGTCTGAGTACCTGGGCTTAGCGAGCACAGGGGTCTTAATAAACGTTTGCTGAGTGAGTGAATGAGCCTTGGCCTTTCTTGGCTTCAAAGAAAAACACTGCAAGGCTAAGAGAGGAAAGTGAGAAGCCTCAGTGTCTGTTAATGATGGAGTCAAGAAGTCCTGGGGTATTTGGGGAGCAAAGGAGATTTCTCCAGGGACTCAGCAGAGTGAGTGTGTGCAGTCAGATGACCGGTGGCCTCTCTTGCAGCCATTTTGGAGACTCAGAACCTTAGCAGGGGAAGTGCAGGCTGCCTGCCCTCTGCCCTACTCTGGGGCTGTTCCTGTACATGTAGAGGTAGGTTCATTTAGAGATAGTCGTCTGAAGTGCACAATTTGCCTGGTCTTCAATCTTCAACAGTCTTTGTAGTTGAAAATAATAGTAGTGCATAGCTATTTAGACCCCAGAACTCTCAAATCCCCTCCCTTTGGCCTCACACCCTCCAGTCACAGCTCAGAAGCCAAACTGCCTCACCCTGACTTCAAAAAGCGAACCCTGCCCCTTTTAGTGCTGTACAATATTATTTAAATATATTCTTTTCAATAAAAGTATGTCTAATGTGTCTAAAAGGCAGTTAACTTTTCTAGCTATTTAAGATGTTCCCCCACCAAGTAAATGCCCAAATCATAGGGAAGCAGTCATTTGACAGCTATCAGAGGGTAGTAGTACAGGGCTGAGTACAGGGCTGCTCTCCCCTGCATCTCACAAACCAACCCTCGGGTGCGGCTGGCTGTCCTGTTGTCTGCGCGTGCCAGCTGCCCCCCAGCTTTCAAAGGCTGCGGAGGCCTCGTGTGTTTTACTAACATCTCCCTTCTTGGGCGCTGGGGCCCGGGGTCGTGTCCCGGACCGGCGGGGCCTGGGAATCGCCGGCCTGTCCTGGGCGACAGCTGCCGCGGAGGCCGGGAAGCCCCAGAGGAGCCCCAGAGGCCTCCTCGCCGCCGGCCCGAGCGGGACCTGCCGCGTCCTGCCCGGCGGGCGGCGCACCCCGCAATCGCTGGCCTCCTCCCGGCTTTCCGCAGGCGGTGCCCTCGGAGCGGAGCGGGGCGGGCAGATGCACCCACGCCCGCAGCCGCAGCCTCCCACGCGCACCCCGGGGCGCCCAGGGGCCGTCCCAGGGATTTGTCAAGGCGCCCTATATAGCTGCAGACAGCTGCCATCTGTTATGTTTAGTAACAGCCCCACGCGGCTCCGCCTTTCCTGTGAACCAGCCTGCCTTGGTCATTAAGCCAGGAAGTAATTTCTTTTTACCGACTCCCACTCTCTCCCAAGCGGGCTTTGCCCACGAGGCCGTGGCTGAGCCTTCAGCGCCGAGTCCTCCCTTCTCCCTGCCTGGGGCTGCGGGGTTCACCGTTGGCCTGGGTCTGCAGGCAGGTACTTCAATAAATGGAAAGCAGAGGGAGCCCTCCCTCCTGGGGTTCAGTGAAGAGAAAAATCTGCGATGTGAGCGCTGTTTGAATGCCTTGCATTTCAGTTCTGCAAACGCGAAGTGTAAATTGAGTTCAGAATATGATTGCAAATCAGACCAGACGTCATGATTAATTTATCACCATGCTCCAGATACATCAGCTAAAATAACACGAATGTAAAGTAACGGTTCCTCCCCCCCTCTTTGTGTTTGCTAAACACAGATCACTGGACAAATAAAGGAACCGAAGTTCCCCTCTCATCTTGTCCTGACAAAGCGTGAATGTAATGAATCACCCTCTACCAGGTTTAGTTCTCCCACTGAAATGAACTTGCCCGCTCACGCTGCTCACCGGTCTGTGCCGCATCTTAGGGACACACCCCGAACTGCTGATAACAGTTGACACAGAGAGGAGCTTTTTCATGTTTTAGGCATAAATGAAATACCCGACTGGTTGATTCTTAGAATTTTCTAAGGCCTTGCTACGCAAGTGCGGCCCGCTGAGCAGCAGCACACTCTCATTTTTCAAGATGGATAGAAAAGCAGACTCTCAGGCCTCAGCCCAGACCTTTGGAATGGAAATAAATTTTTAATAAGACTTCCACATTAAACTGTGAGAACCAATCTGGTTTTTCAAAGCCACAAATACCTTTGCCCAAACACCTATGCATGTTTATTGAGTAAGCAACCCAGGTGATTCTCATAATGAGTAGTATGTTTGAAGGTGATTGGTCTCTAAGGTCTTGAGGTTCAGATGACTTTTATGCTACTGGCAACAGTCAAATTTATGGTGCAGTTGAACTGTCTAAGAGTTTCCTACAGGTGAGTTCATCTGTTTGGTCATCCATGGTTACACATGCAAGAAGGCTTATGGATTATTTGGCTAAATAACAATACATTTATTGCTCCATTAGGAAAGTTCAAACCCCGGAAGGTAGATTTTATCCTTGTATAGCTGGCTCATTTACACTCAAAGTGTAAGCGTAAGAAAAACTTCTGCTTGGCCAAATTTTTTTGCTTGCTCCCCTCCTCCACCCCCATTCAAATGGTCTGACTTTATTTAAACAGTACCTTTCATTCAGAAAGACACAAAAGTCCTTTATGCTGATGCTCAGTCTTGTTTAGAAGTGCTAGAGAACTGTCCCTAGTTCTGGACGTCACCACAAAAGAGGGAGGAGGAGATCTTGGCAAAGGTTCAGAAGAAATTCCCTAAGGTTATTTTTAAAATTCTAAATGAATCTTCAGATTTTGTGCCATTATTTAGAAAATAGCCATCTGTCACGATAAAAACAATATGAAATGAGCCCTGACTGCAGCTTGAGAGATTTTCACTTTTAGAGAAATAAATGTTGTCAGAATCAGTAGGGGAAGAGGAAGGATTGTGTCTGGAACCCAAGTTCTCCACTTGGCTGCACATTGCAGTTACTTGGGGAGGTTTCAGAACTCCCAATGTCAATTATGTTGAGATCTGTGAGGGTGAGATCCAAGGGTCAGAAATTTTTAAAGCTCCCCCAGATGATTATGAGGAGAAGACAGAGGTGCATCTCTAACTTCAGTGTGCACTAGCATCACCTGGGGGTTTTGTTAAAATTTAGATTCTAAATCATTTCTGGGGTGGGGGGTGGGGCTGCAGCTTCTACAATTCTAACAAGCACTGAGATGACGACAAAGGTCTGGTGCTAGCAGGAGGCAGCATAAGCTGTCATCCGGAAAGAGTCCATGGCCTTATTTTCAGGCCATTTCAAGGACCCTATGGCTTTATGACATTTGTCAAAATGCAAAAGAGATAGCTTCAAGTATCATATAAGCCAATGAGAAGGAAATCAACATCAAGAACAATGTTTTGGATAAAAATATTTAAGAGTGAACAGTATCTCCTTGAATGGAAAATTACAGAATTTAAGGGACAGAAACATGCTTGGCTTTTCAGAACCCTGGTCTCCTGTTCCTTTTCCTCAAGATGGCCCTAGTAGCAGAGTCCTTGGAATGGCATCTGGTCAGGGGCAGGAGCTGCTGCATCTGTGCTGATAACATCTGGTCCAAAGCAGAGCCACCTCAGAACCTGGAGGTTTTTCTGAGTACTGGGCTTAGGAGAACCAGCCATTTTGTCAAGCGATCCTACTCAAATGTTAAGTGAAACAAAACTTAAAAAATTTTAAATTTGAACATGTCCAAGTAATATTAATAGCTATCCTGACTCATAGCACTTTACATATACCACCTCATTTAATCCTCTCGACAAACTTATGGGGTGATTACTATTATTATCCCTATTTTTCAAGTAGAGCTTAAAGAAGGGGAGATACTCACTCATGGCCCTACATCTGGAAAGTGGCAACACAGAGATTGGACTCACTTCTGCTCTACTCCAGAATCCCCATGTATCCATCCACGTGATAAATCTACTGACTGTTTGGAATCTTCTATGGGTATTTCTGCTGCTAGAAGCAGTGCATTCATGTTTCCCTCAGCTGTGTTCTAGATATTTTTTACAAAGCAGTCTTTTAATTTTTTAATTAGCCTGGTTCCCCAATGATAAAGTTCTTTAAAGGTCAGATGTTAACTTAATCCTCTTTGGGTTATCATGGAAAAAGATCAGCTGAATTGACCTTGACAAAACCGCCTGAGAGGCTTGAAGACAAACATGCCCTTCCCTATCCCTGAACACAGACAACTGCTGTTACGGGAAGGGGCATTTTCTGTGCCTTTGATAGCAGGCGGATTTGTTTTTCTTGACAAGACCCTGAGTAAAAAGACTTAATATCCATCTCCCATGTGAATTGAATTGTGATCCTCTGACATCAGATCCTCAGCCTCAGGGAGCTCCAGGCTGGTGCTGATGGGATGCATCAGGCCGACTCAATGACCAAGAGAAGAAACAGAGCATGACAGGTGCCCAGTGACACTGCCAGAAAGGCAGACTCACTATATCT
>PVIJ01001386.1:0-170683 GCA_004024925.1 Scalopus aquaticus
AAAAAAAAAAAAGTATCTTCTTTGTCTTTTCTGTATTATCACACTACTTGTATTAAAGTTTCTTTTCCAGTTAAGGTCTTATATGTTTTGTCCTGATGCGGCGGATGGCAGAACCTATTTAGAACAGACCGGCTTGGGGGTTCTGGGGTGCCCCTCTCCCTGCCCGGTAACACATCCACCTGTCTGTCTATGTTTGTAGATTCTGCCTCTTGACCTCTCCTGAAGGACATCAGTTCCCTGCTATCTGGGACCAACGTGAGCTTCGCAGTCCGGAGCGGACCCTGAGGAGTGACCAGGTACGGTGCCCGCTGGTGCTGGCCCGGATGCCCTGAGCGAGGACAAATGCTGGACCCTGTTGGTCATACTTAGTGGTGAAGTCTCATCAAAACAGACCTTTCGGGCCTCCCTGATGGCATGGGGTTAAAGTCCCAGTGCTATCGAGCTATCACCAGCCACTGCAGCACGAGTTCGATCCCCGGCCAGGGAGCTGACCCACATGGCGCAGCAGACCTCTCCTGTCTCCCCGCTGCTCCCCTCAGCAGTGTGTTTCAGTAGATCCGCCTGTTCTGCTCCCCACTCTGTCTCTGGGGAGTCCTCTCACCCTCCACACCCACTCCACTCCTCTTGCCTACACCCCAGTTCTTGTATTAAAAAAAATTAAAAATAAAATAAATAGACCTTTTTTATTGACTAAGTAGTAATAATAGGTTCAGATGCTCTGTTTCTCATTTCCTTGTACCTGTTATGAAAAGAATTTTGGTTGAGAACACATCTGCAAATTTTTGGAAAGCTAAGATAAGGGAGAAAGATAAAGAGGCTCTAACTTCAAAAATAGTAAAATTTCTTATTGATAAAGATGAAAGTGTAACCCAGTTAGCACGGCCCATGAAGTCAGATGGTTGGCAAAGTGAAAATGAAGAAGTGAAACCAGCAATTTGCACGCGGCAATCTGTGCCCAGCTGAATGGAAAATACAACGGCACATTATTTCCTCACGCTCAGCAAGCGTTCAAGCCCAGTGCAAAGCTAGAAGCAGATCCTTGTTATTAAGACATATTCTTACAACATGTCTTTGTATATGAGTCTAGCAAAAATAAGATGGTCCGGGAGGCAGTTTCAGAGCAGGAATTCCGGACATTTTTCTCTGTCTGTCACCCACTGACTGTAAGATGATTTTAGGAAATTCCTTCTTTCAGTGTCCTGCGCCCTGGTCCACGCACTGTGCTCTGGGTCTTCCTCGGGAAGTCCTATCTTGTCCCACCTCTTCCCAGACCATACCTGAGCAGGTGTTGGTGACTGAGCACTTGGAAGGGGGCGAGCTCACTGCTCACTGCGGGGCTTCCGGTGGTTCATAGGCCTGCTTGTGGGGAGTCCTGGTTCTTTGGAAGCACAACCTTCTCAAGCACTTCTGGGCCCTCTGACCTTTGGCTTTGGTTGATTTCGTGCACCGTCCACCCCAGGTAAAGTGCATTTTTCCTATATTTTGCTAGCACAGTCATGTCTCCCTCAATGCCTCCTGTGATGCTTTTCTTTCCCATAAACCCAGAGGCGGCCACCTAGAAGGCATGTCAGACCCTTTTCTGGGTGGAGAATAAGTATTCAGCGACCTGTCTCTGCCACTGGGGTCAGTGTCTCCACTCCAGAAACAGCTCTTCCAGCTCCTTCACCCCCTTTGTGTCCAGTGGTACCCGTCTTACTCTGGCCCCTCGTCAGGTTCGAGTCCCATAAAGTCCCACATCACTGCCCTCTCTCTCTGGCTTCTCTCTCTTTGACTTCTTGAACAATCTGACAGGTGACCAGTTGCATCTCTGTTGCTTCAAGAAAATGCCATCTCTGATCTCATCTCCTGTCCTATAGCCTTCCTCAGCCTGCGATCTTCAATTTTTTTTAAAGACTTATTTGTTTATGCATACAAGGTCTGGGTGAAGGCCAGAGGAGTGTGTGTGGGGTGGAGGGTGGAGAGGATTCACCCGAGACAGTGTAGATCAGGCAGACCTACTGAAACACACTGCTGAGGGGAGCAGCGGGAGACAGGAGAGGTCTGTTGTGCCATGTGGGAAGTTCCCTGGCTGGGGATCGAACTCGTGCTGCAGTGGCTGTGATAGATTTGTAGTGCTGAGACTTGACCCCCGCACCACCAGGGAGGACCCTGCGGATCTTTCTTCTGTATCACAACTGACACATGCATAACCAACTCTAAATGAGACAAAAAATTGACTCAAAGTAAAAAATTTCTGTTCATCAAAGATCATTGATAAGAAACTGAATAGCAAGTCAGGCACCTTAATATAAACAGCATAGTTCACATTTGTCTAGAACAGGAACACACACACACGCACACACACACACATATATATACACACACACACATATATATGCGTATGTGTGTGTATGTGCGTGTTTGTGTGTGTGTGTATATATGTGAGTGTATATGAAATATATTTAGGAATATATATGAAACTATTAAATTCAATTTATGGAAGAAGAATTAATAATATACACAGGAATATACACAGGAATAATATACACAGGAATATACACACACATATATGTGTGTATGTATGTGTGTGTGTATATATATATGTATATATATATACACACACACACGTGGATGTATATGAAATATATATAGGAATATATATGAAACCATTTAATTCAATTTATGGAAGAAGAATTAATAATATACATCTGTTATGAAATGGAAAAAGAAAAGCATATTTATCATACTTACACACATATGGTTGTTAAATAGTACCATGAGCAATGTTTTTAAAATAAAATGTAACCTAATATTTTTGTCGTGGCGATGCAAAAACTTAAGCATGAAATTATTTATCATTGTAATTTATTGCATTCAAGAAAAGCTCTTTATGCTTGACACAAAGTAAGCACTTCATAAATATTTGTTGATTATATTGAGAATAAAGATTAAATTATTTACTCCACGGTAATCTTCTGAGCAATGAAATAAAACTGATATAATTACTTAACAATTAAACAGTAAATATTTTAGATGGCATTTAAACTAAAATTTTACATATACAAAGCGAGGATGTCCAGTACAGCCAATACTAATTTTTGTTCTACTTGCACTGTATTAATGCTTAAAAGAAAGAAAGAAAATGCATCATTATTGGACAGCATTATAAGGATTCTAAAAGCATAGATGAAATTTTTTATCTCCCAAAATCCAGAAGTATTAATGATGAAATACTTTGAACAAAACTTGAAATAAAGATATTGGTTTATTCAAGTCTAGATACGAATTGCATTTTCTTTTCAGCTATAGCCAAATGGGAAATGAAATAAATAATACACAGATTTGCAACAGCAAGAAAAACAAAGAGAATGTGGAGTAATCCTAACTAGTAGGGTTTAAGAACACCATTGTAAAAATCAATAAAAATTTAGTAAAGAATGTTAGAGAAGGTCCATGTAATCAGACCCTACACTGTGTCACGTTATGGCAACACAAAATCTTGTAGAGATGAAAACTCAAGTGTATATTTAAATAGAAACAAAACCGGGCCTCCTTGGTAATGCAAGGAGTTAAATCTCAGCACTATGACGCTATCCAGAGCCACTGCAGCACGAGTTTGATCCCCAGCCAGGGAGCTTCCCACAGGGCGCAGCAGACCTCTCCTGTCTCCCCACTGCTCCCCTCAGCAGTATACTTCAGTAGATCTGCCTGTTCTGCTCCCCATTCTGTCTCTGGTGACTCCTCTCACACACCCCCCCCACACCTCTGGCCTATACCCCAGTTCTTCTATGCATAAGTACACAAATCTTCAAAAAAAAATAGAACAAAGCAAGAACTGGATTATTTTCAGAAATTTGAGGTGCTAGTTTTCTAAACAGTAATATCAAAAAGGATAACTTTAAAAAATAACAAGGAGGTTCCTATAGGCAAGGGTTATCAACAGATACTATAAAATGTGTTATTAAATATTAATTTTGCAAAGATTAGTGAAAGAGAATATAGATATTACTGAAGGCTCAGAAAAATATTGGGATTTCTTATATGATAAGGGTAAATTTTTCAATCAAAGTAAATAATTAAACTTGTTAACTGTTGCCACAACTATCAAATATACATATATTTTCTACTTAATAAAAATGACACTTTTAAAGAACATCTATTTGAGATCTACTTTATACATTATAAGCATAGCTAAGTTGGAGAGTAATTGTTTTCCTTAATTTTATTTAACTGAATTTTCCTATTTTTTCTTTTGTGAGAACAGTGCCCTTTCTCAGACAGAATTTTCCTCCATTCCCTCCTTATTTCAGGATCTTTAAGTTAAAAGAGCAGGATCTGCCTGCTATTAGGACAAACACCTATTTTCCAGAGTTTGGTGGCTTTTTTCTCTTTAAAATTCTACTGTTTTGCTCTCCAGATGTCTTAATTACAAGACATGTCCTTCTTGTGAGATGGAGAATTATGGGTATTTAAAAAGTAAATTCAAAACCAGCTTTCTTTTATTTAAAATAATCACATTTTAAAATTTAGAATGGAGCTGAATATAGAAAAGAAACGCTACTTTCTTCTTACTCTTCATATTTTTCAGTTTTCATTCTTCCTTGGTGTTCGATAATAGTGTAACTGCTACATTTTAAGAAGATTATTGTTATTTTGTCTTTTAATTTCATTGTTTCCGGCAATATATAGGGTTATATCAAGTAAGGTACATAGTTTCATAAGATTCCTATGCATCTGTAAGACTAGTTAAGACCAATCTTGCCAGCAGAGTCTTTCATTAAGTAGTTGAAATTGTCTTAGTTTTGTGTAATATGCAATGGAGAATTTGGACTTCAAAGATGCAATGTATTAATGAGATCAAATTCAAGTCCATCACAAAGCATGTATTTTTAGGTTGAAAGACCAAGTCCATTCATCCAGTTTTGTTTGATGGGAAAAAACATGTTCTGTTTTTTCATGTGGTTTCTTTTCTATTGCTACTAGTATGTAAACACTTCTTTTTGCCACCCTGGACTAAAATATCCTTCAGACAGACTCTACAGGAATGACAAGATGTTAATGTTAAGTCACCCAAAGGACAATAAAAAATCCATTTATTATTGGGAAATAAGACTCCATTTGATATATTACTACCATAATGAGAATAATTTCTGTGGTGTGTTGCTCATGATTTATTTTAAGAATTTGAAAAGCTCCAAAGACTTATTTTAGCATTAAGCTGCTTAATTACTAGAATAATTTCAGAATATTCCAAGGTGATCATTTTTAGGCTAGTCACTCATGGCAGAAAGAACACAAACGTCGGTGACATTTGCATATAACCCTATTCCTGTTGCACTGCCCCCTCTTATTTGAATGTCATCGTACAACATAATCCCTCAAGGCCTCCGACTCCACTTTTATAAAAAAGAGCAAACAGCAGTTTATAGTGTGAGAGAAGGAGGCCCTTGGAAGTGTTAAATCATGTCTTCCTTTATTGTCAACTTTCACCCTTAACAGAAAGGCAAGTCTTAATTGGTTGGTTAAAAATCTCAGGTTCACTTATCTTTTTCACCTTTTATAAATACTCCAGCTTCTGCCTGATACCTGCATTCCTCATGAAATAAAAAGAAACTGCTGTTAAGACTACATTGTATATTTATCTCCTCTGAGCAGATAAACACCCAGTTAAAATCTTATTTACAAAGATGTCCTTGCTCAACTGCTATGAATCAAGCTCGCCATGTGTCATACTCAGCCTTTCAGTGGAACGAGAGTGGAGGCCTCAGCTCTCTCCTGCCTTTGAGAGGGAACATACAGCTGATGCTGACTCATCTTGGATGAGAACCCCGCGCCCGGAGAGTTGAACCCAGACGTGTGTGTGCTCAAGCGGTTCTGGGGCTTCAGGTTCCCTCTGCTATGAGGCCACTGGAACTATCGTTTGGGTGAGTGAAATATCAGCCTCATTTTACCGGCAAATATTAGAGACAACATCAAAGAAATGGAAGAAAAGTTGGACAATAAGATAATCTCTGAATCCACATGTAAAGCTGAGAAGCAGTGCACAAGTTCAATGGTTCAAAGATCATGAGTCAGCAGCAGAAAAGCCCTTTTACTGCATTTTTCTGTCACATCACAGTGAAACGTTTTCATTATTTTTGTGTCCCTGTGACAGGAGCACAAGACACATTGTCATCACTAATGAATCTTCTAAGATTACAGAAAACTGAACCATCTGAATTTTCACTGACTTATGCTTTAGCCATATCTATAGAGGTCAGCATAAGCATAAGAATTCTCTCTCTTGTTTACAAGATGAACCTTTTCTACAAAAGCACAAAGTATGTGTTTAATAAAAATGGGCGGTCACTCATTTTTAAATGAACTGAAGGTCGTAGTAATTTACTTGCCAAATTTCTCCCCAATATTGCCATGAACTCTAAATGAGTGGTATTGACTGTAGCTCATATCAAAATTCTTGCCCTTGGCAAGCACTTGGAAAAATTTTTTTTTTATATAGGGAGTGTTTTAATATGTGTTGTAATGATATTTATACACAGCAATGCATTTGTAGAGTACTACTAGCTTGGTGCTTTCTCTTAGCCTGTGCAAACTCAATTCCCAAACTCCCAGAGCAATTTTTAAGCAGAAGGAAGGAAGACAAACCTGGAGCCAAATGCAGTAGGGATCCCATACTAGGTGGAAACCAGAATTGAATATGGTAGGGGTCACGCACAATTTAATAGCCGCAGTGCAATATGCTGACCACTATTGCTTTGCCGTGTGGAGGTGGAGGGCAGACAAGACTACAGCACAGGAAGGCACTGTCATTATCAAGTGCTCCGACACAGAACTGAAAATTGCATCATGGACATCTTAACAAGAATACACCAAATTTATGAATTATTTACTATGTGCCTTTTATTGAGATCAACATTTCATATGCACTTTTCATTTATTCTTTGGACAATGTCTGTTAATTAATACTATTAATTTCCTCATTCTTGCCAAAGATAATGATTAATGGGCAGATAAAGGACTAAGATACAATTATTTATAACTTCCTGGTCAGGAAGGGGTATGATATACTATCTTTTCTTCAAGATCCTAGTAATCATTTCTTGGTCTCAAGACAAACAAGAAAATTATAAATACAAATAATGAAAACTGTGAAGCAAAATGCTTATTAGCAACTTGTGACTTGTCTACATCTTAGACTCTTGAAGTCACACTATCCGTTGTAGTTGAACTTCTTTTTTTCACCTTGAGCTGGATCTCAGAAAACTCTTTAACACATTTGTTTTACAGAAACAACCAAATATAAGAAAAAAAGGTGACTGTATTTATATAATCTAATGGGAGTATTTGAAAGTGCTTCTTTAAAAGTGTTCTGTTTTTTTTCTTTTTTTCTGGTGGGGGGACATGGTTTTATTACATTTTTCAAAACGTGTAAGTGGCAAATTTATAGTGGTAGAAATTCCGGTGATCAGAGATGTAACTTCTGCAGCTATGTAATTCACTGTAATTTCACTAAAGTTTGAGAGACCCTGGTGGGAACAAATGTCATCATCCCTTTTTGTACCATTAAAGATGTCGATGGTTTTGGCGCATGAGTCCAATGTGCCTCTTCCCACCTCTTCCACCTTTCCCATTCCATCCCTTGCTGCCACACACAGAATTTTCACAGAGGGCAGCTCCTGGCTTGTGAGCTGCAGTTTCACTGCCCTTGTTCAGCCTTTTCCCAGACAGACAAAACTGAGCAGAGCCCAAAACATTATAATAACATTTGTCTCCCAAGTTGATTCGGGCCAACACATATTAATTTGTCATTTGCCGCATATTTATCAAGCAGATTGCAGACTATTTCCAGACAGAGGCAGTTAAAAGCCTTTATTAAAAATGATGTTTTTGAAATCTAATTTGTATCAGCACACATCTATTTTTATTTAATATTTTTTAATGTCTCGCAAGTTAACAGTGTTCCAAAAGTGTCAAATTATAATGTTAAGTTTTACAAATCTATTATTTTTTATTAATTTGCTTGGGTACAATAGTAGTTTGTATCTTTATTTTGCTGTTTCAGTCCCAACTCTTTTAAAGGAAACTACCAAGAGAACTGCTTCAGGGTAGCTGACTGTGCCAGTGTTAATGGTAATTTTAAGGAATTATGCCCAAGACCTTTCTAGTGGGATATAATCAGGCAGATAGGATGTAGAAATCAATCTAGAGCTGTTGCCAAATCAACATCTGAACAGAGCTTTTCACTTTTCACACAAAGAAGCAACCAGATAAGTCTACAGTTTGTGTTTATGTGTGTGACGAGGCTAGTGTTCTGAATAATATCAGTTCCTAGGTTAGTAAAAAAGATATAATGTATTTTTATGAGGTAAAGTGAGTTACAACAGAGTATAGACTCAATCTACACATGCTACTTCAAATCTATAGGAAAATCTTTGCTTTTTTTAAACAGATTTATTTATTCATGCATACAAGCTGGGGTGTAGACCAGAGGTGTGTGTGTTGGGGGGAAGAGGATTCACCAGACACAGAGTGGGGAGCAGAACAGGCAGAACTACTGAAAGACACTGCTGAGGGGAGCAGCGGGGAGACAGGAGAGGTCTGCTGCGCCATGTGGGAATCGAACTCGTGCTGCAGTGGCTGCAAATAGCTTCACAGTGCTGCGTCTTAACCCCTTGTGCCACCAGGGAGGCCCAGAAAATCTTTGCTTTTAAAAGAGAAAATATAAAAGGAAAGGTGGGCATTATGTTATTATCATCACACATTAGTTAGGGCAGTGAATTGATACCAAGTCATGTTATTTACTGTCCCTTAATATTTTTGAATTTCAGTTTGGTGCATCTAATACAACAATGTACAAACCACTCGATCCCTGTGTTCTATTTTAATGATCACAGAAAAATACCTCTAATTATTATGCAACAGTACTATAAAGGGCTATTGTGAAAAATTTACTGTGGAGGGAATTGAGGGTTAGAGAGGTTAGATAAATTAGCAGGAATTGCTGCACAGCTAAAATCTGAGCATGTCAGGATGTGAACTCATGCGCCTGGTACTCAGTGGCTTTCTTTCACTTAAAGGGCCTCATCTTTTCTATTTACTGGTCATGCGATTCGTTTCACTAGATGCCAACCTTGCTTCATTTTCCCCTGTCGGATGAAATATGTTGCAAAGTCCAGTTACGTTTCAAAGTCCAATTAAAACATTAGTAAATATACTGATAGTTATGTTTACCAACTTATGAAAAAATTTCATCACATGAAGAATATCTATGTTCTCCTTCCCTTTCTCGACTGTGAGACTATTCCCCAATCTTCTGGAATCTTGTCAAGACTGTATGATTGTCCTCAGCAATGGAAACTGAGGGAACCCATCGGCCACTTCCAGGCTTGCTTCCAGCCGTCTTTCCGAGACGATTCCTATTCTCTCTTCTTCCATCTTGTGACTGGGAGCACAAACCCTCCAAAGAGACAGGCTAGGGCACAAATTTACCAGGTCCCAAATGGGGACATTCACATAATTTTCATGAGTTTGTGATACATTTTTATGTCTCAGCACCCTGAGAATTTTGGTCTCCAGAACCCTTGCAAAGACACTCTCAGTGTTAACATTATACGGTCACATGCCATGGGCATAATGCTTTGCGGCATGCAATGAAAAATGTGCTCATGCGACCCAAAGCCATATGTCCAAGTTGTGACTCATGGTAATCAGAATTGGCTGCATTTGGAGAGATGGTCTTTAAAGGTGTGTTTAAGATAGAATGAGATCCATAGGGAGGGCTTCAATCCAACATGATTGGTGTCCTTCTAGGACAAGGAAATTTAGGCACAATTCTCTAGACAGTAAAAACCCCAGAAGACACAGGGAGAAGACAACCATTTTCAAAGAGGAGAGACCTCAGAGAACCCAGACTCCCAGCCTCGGGACTGAGAAGAAGTACATTTCTGCTGTGTGGCACCTAGTCTTTGGGCTCTTTTGTTGTGGCAGCTCTAGTAAACTCATACAGTAGCTCTCCAGATAAGAAAAGTGAAGCTTTGAGAACAGAAGGAACTTTGTGAATGAGAAAATGAAAATACGTAACAGAAGTTGATTCAGGTTCAGTTCCTAACATTATGTAAAATCCTCTCTATTATTTTTCCCCTTTGCTGTAAAGATAACCGATACATTCATCTGAATTCCTGCAATGATTTTGCATGTGCCAGCCCTTTGGAATGTTTACATTGCCATAGCAATTAATTTTTGCATTATTTCCTCACTTTATTTCAAGCTCATAGTAAGATAAGACTATCTCTTAAAATCTTTTATCCCTTCAGAATCTGGAACTCTGCCATATAGTTGAAGAGTGTTAAAAGGCATTATCCTTAAAGCACAGCAGAAGGCAGTAAAAAACAAATCGAAGAATGAGAAACCATACTTAAAATTTATTCATTTCTCAATGAAAGTGTGGGCAAAGTGGTCTGGCTGCCTACAAAAATGTTTTAAGTTGCTTGTCAAAAGTTTGTCAAACACAGCTCTATTCCAATTTTTAATATGGTTTCAGCAAATCCCCCCCCCCAAGGGGGCACGACCTCCACCGGACTTTGGACCCAGGCTGGTTACAGTTAGCGCAGAGGAATGAAGGTGTGGCCTTTAAGGAGCTTCTAGTCTCCTGGAAACTACAACACTTAGATGCCAGACTCCAGGCAGACAGGCGAACTCAACCCGAATGGATTTCCCTCCCAGAGCAAAATGAGTGATGGCCCACATTTTCTGAGCCTGGGAAAACTGAAATCCCTCCTGGACATCCTATACTTCTCCGGTTTTATCAAAAAAAGAAATATGACAAAAAGATCAGAACTTTTTCCCGCAATGAGACTGCTGGGGTGGGGGGGTGGGATACAGGACACCAAGCCCGCCTCCCCCTGCTCGGTGGTCTCTTGCCCGGGGGCTGCAGGGGGCTGCAGCCTCTGCACGCAGGAAGTGTGGGCACGGGGCCTCCAGTGCCCTTCAGTGCCAGCCCCAGCATTTGGTCTGAAAAGGAGGCCAGGGCGCCCCGGAGGAATTAGAGACTTAGAGACAGAACCAGGTAAAAGTTGAAATGACAAAAGCCAGGGGAACAAGCAGAGAGAGTTGTTTTCACAGGCACTCCCGGAGCGCCACCTCAGCAGAAACTAGTAACTAGGCCAGCACGAAGCTGCCTTCCCAGTTTAAACGATTCTTGCAAAAACCTTCCCTATCTCATCCCTGACCTTCAATTCTGCTGTATATTCAAACACGCAGGGGAAAAAAAGTATAAATTTGGGCAACAGACTCAAATTCAGCAAATTTTGTGTTGCATGTTTACCCAGCGTTGTCTGCAAATCCTCTCGGATGGTAAATATTAATAGACATCCTCGTGCGGATGGAGAAAGGTAATTGATGTTTTTATTTTCAGCTTAATAATCTCTCTTACTTGGGTGCCATTTAGACCATGCAACCGTGCAACCGCATTCACCACCCGTTTTGAAATCATTTTAACTTTTCCAATTTGGAATTTGCGACACCACTGATTCTGTATGCTCTTTTAATTGTCTTGGGTTTGTGGTGTGATTCTATGTGTCGGTGATGGGCCTCCGCTGACCACGCTTGACCTGGGCTTGCAGCCTTGTGCTAATTAATCGAGAACAGTCTGCAGCTCCGCAGCTAATGACCTGGGCAACAGTGGGTATGTTTTCAAGATGAAGAAAATAGAAGGTGCATCTTAATTATAATTTTGTCTGCTTTGCTCCTTCACCTTGCGTGGTGAGGCAGTCCATCCCTGATGATAAGGGCTCACACTGGGAACAATTGCAAATGCCCAGCACTCTGGGAAATACTCAATAAATGAATCACAATAATGAGCGACAAAGGCTCTGTTACTACTTTCTTTGTAAACAACTAGACTAGTTAGAATCGCGAACTAACGTGTTTAGTAAATGGCAAAGCCAGATTCAAACTCCTTCTGTATTCGTGGCTGTGAGCCAGAAATCTGGTGCGTAGTAGGTCACGTACACATGATAGTTTCTACTTATATAGATTTTAAAATACATTTTAAAGTAAGGTGTGTGGTTTTGTCAATTTTGCCAAAACTTCTTGTTAATGAGATAACATGTTATAAAGTTGAATTATATTTGTTGTCTCTCTGGACCTATTTCTCTCCTTCAATACAAAAGTCACCTTAATTTAAACCAAGTGCATCTCTTTCCTGGCCAACTTTTTTTATGATTTGGCTCAAGCTGTATAAGACCAGCCACAGTGCACTAGGAAACATGCATTTTCTTCAACTGACTTTCTTTACTGAGAGTCACCTATGTTGTTCTAAATACATCAAAATTCAGCAACTCCACCATTAATATAAAATTAGATTGTTTCTGTATTTTACTATAGCAACTGAATCCATAATGAGCCTGTTGGTTGCTTTAAGACACATGCAAGATGTGTAAGTTGTAGGGGTCTGCAGGATAACAATGTCTGTGTTTAATAATACTACCTAACAATGCTGTAGATTGCTGCTAAAAGTAGTTAGGAGGTAGGTCTTAGGTTAAGTAATTCTCCCACAAAAATGGGAGGTGCAGGCAATAACTTTGGCAGGGAGTAGATCTGTTTATTACTAGCTGGTGATGATGGTTTCACAGATGTTTATAGATTTAAACTCATCAAAATGCATGCATTAAATATGTGTAGTTTTATCAAATATACTTCAAAAAAGACATTAAAACACATGGTTTTAGGCACACACTATGTAGCAATGCAACGTGTTCTTCTTGCAGGGACACTTCTTTGGAAGAGATAGATACAAATAGTCTGATGTTTGGGAGTTTATGCATCTTTCCATTTATGGGGGATCACCTCATCGCGCCCCTGAGTGTTAGGAGTGAGATCCTCTCTGGATTTCCTTTCTTCACACCATCATCATCGCTTTACCTGCTTGCCTGCCCACTTTTCTAAAAAAAAAAAAAAGAAAAAAAATTGATTTTATATTTACCCTCTTGATTACTAAGAGGTTGAGCATCTCTCCTACTACACTGCTCAACATTGAGATTGCTACTGACTTAAAAAGGCCCTAATCTGTAGTATCTTGGTGTGCTGAACATGAATATAACCCGGAAAAATTTTTATTAGCTTTCATTTTGAAGATATTTCATATAATTCATATAATTCAACATCCTAAATCAGCCTGGAATGTTGTAATATTGCATCACATTGCATAATACCATCATAAACACATCATCCAGAGTTGACTGCATCATTTTCTGATGCAATGCAATACTACTGCCAGGTGGCTAGTGAAGTAAGCTGACGTCAGCAGTGCACTCTATAAAGCCCTTGTCGGAAAGGTTGAGCATTGAAAATATTTCAGACTTTGTGAGAGACTTTTAAGCTATTGTTCCAATGGACAAAATTATCCATTTAGGCACAATACAGAACAGCAATGCCTCGAAAGTGCATTAATAGCGTGGACAATTTCTGTTCTATTTGTGGGGAAGTGACATTTGCCAACCAGAAGAAAAGTATCACTTATCAAACGAAGAAGGCTTATCATCTTTACTTTGGAGGCAAGGTTGGTGATCAAGACAAGGCTTAGGCCCTGCATATGTGCTTTGCTACATGTACAACCACATGTACAACACAGCTTTCACAGTGGTTAAACGGGAAAAGACCATCAATGCAGTTTGCAGTCCCCATGGTGTGGAGAGAGCCAAGCAACCACATAAAAGACTGTTACTTCTGCTTGGTTCCCCCTCTTTCCGGCAGACTAGCGAAGCAAAAGAAGTCAAGAATAGTCTACCCAAACATTCCATCTGCATTGAGACCAGTTCCACATGGTGAGGGACTTCCTGTTCCAGAACCTCCAGCAGACTATTCCCTTGATTCATCTGATGAGGACAAGGGTGAGCCGACCTATTCTTCTCCTGTTCCATCAACATTCAGTGATCCAGATTTTCACTGTGGTACATCATCAACCCCACACAGACTAACACAAGCAGGACTAAATGACCTGGTTCATTATTTGGACTTATCCAAGAACAAGGCAGAATTGCTAGGATCAAGACTCCAACAATGGAATCTTCTAGAAGAAGATGTCGCAATTACTTTATATCAAAAGTGCCACTAGCAGTTGGAGCCTTTCTTCAGAAAGGAAAGCACTCTGGTATTCTGTTCCGATATTGAAGGCCTCATGAATGCCTTAGGAATCACTCATGACCCACAAGAATGGAGACTATTTCTAGACTCTTCGAAACTGAGTCTTAAGTCTGTGCTTTTGCACAATGGAAACCGTCTTCCATCTATTCTATTCCTGAACAGCTGTACAAGAAACAAGCAAAGAAATCTAAGAAGTAGGCTATGACTTGATTTTTTACAGGTATTAACTGTAGACCTATTACTATTGGCATGCATTTCATGATGTAAACATCCATTTATTGCAGATTACAAAAAAAAAAAAACTAGAGCCAAAATTAGAATTTGACTGTCGTATTTGTATTGAGCACATACATAATGACAAGAAATGACTAATTTGATTTCAGTAACATGACTTTTGTAAAAAAATGTTGACCAGTGTTGTTTGTTCTTCAATACTCCCTTTTCATGAAGATATTCCTTTATTTATTTGCGTTAAAGTCAGAAGAAGAGGAAATGTCAGTAAATAATCCGATATACAAAGAGGGGGTCCAGGGGTGGGGCTGTAGTCAGGGAATTGATGTCTGCACCGCCTTGGTATTTACTGCAATACTAAGGATATCACATAAAGAGCGAGGGGGGAGAGAAAAGAAAAGTCTTGAAGCCTGAGCTGTGCACTTAAATATTTAGAATCTCAGATAAAAGGGCTAGCCACCAAAAGGGCCCAGACAGAAAAAAATAAAAAACAAAAAACAAGACATTAGCAGAAAAATAAGGAGACTCTGGTCTTTTGAAAGGCAGGGAAGTCCCTGGAGGATAAGGGAACGTTCTTTCGGGTAGGATCTTGCTGCGAACACGAGAGAGACAGATGGGCGCCGTGCTCAGCCACAGAGCTTGGCAGTTCCAAGATCGTTGACTGGATCGGTTTATGGCTCTAGACTTGAATGATGTGGACAATTTTCTTCCTAATGGGTATAATTCAGCAGGCCTTTCTGTTTCCATCGCCTCATCTTTCTTGAGCCCTCCCTGGCAACCTGGTCTCAGATAACCCAAAGCTGCCAACACCGGGGGCCAGCTTCTCCTGGCTCAGTGGCTGGGGTCAAGGCCTTTGGGCTTCTCCAGGCTAAGCGCCATGTGGGAAAGTTTCCCTTCACTCCTGACAGAGAGCCAGGTGATGCAGGCCCAACCCCGCCCACAGTGAGAGCTGCTCAGGGCCCCTGATTCTGACCTTACTTGGGGTTCAGATGAAGTCCAGCCTTCAGGGCGGGGTGCCTGCTTCCCCATAGGATTACAAAGCTTGGGCGGGGGGCACCACACAAAGGCTGGAACTGTCTGGTGGTATCATTGCTACATTTGAAAACTCAGCCCTCATTCCTTGCCCAGCAGGCGAGTCTGGGAGGCTTGAATGGATGATGGGAGTGGGTAGGGCCGCCTTGAGAAACTGGGCATTAAGCTGATGATCCCTTATGCTAATTCAGGTCATCAGTCAGGACACAACCAAGACCAGTCACCCCAACCAGTCACTGCTGCGGGAGAGCAAACAGCCTCGGGACCCCCACTCAGCACAGCCTCACCTCTTCTGTTCTCCACTCTGTCTCTGGTGAAACCTTTCGCCCCCATGCCTCAGTCCTACAGCTGATGCTCCCCGACAACAGGAAGGAATACTCTGAGTGGACAAACTTGGTGGATGAGAAAGAGACGAAGGGAACCCACAGGTGAATCCCTCGCCCTTTGTCTTCCTGCAAAAGGTTCCAAGACAGTTGTTTCTTTTTGCTGCACTGGAGGCATACCTGACACCCAGTAATCAGCCGTCTCCTCATTGGGCTATTTGATGATAAATCTTTGACCATTACTTCCCCTTCTTTGTTTCTTTTGTTTCCCCTCCTTTCCCTTTGGAGACAGAATTTCAGGAGAGACCACCAGCCCTGAGGCTTCAGCTTCGGACATTTTCCAAAGAAGCAGAGAGTGGAATATTAGCTTTGCAGGAGGCTGGGGTCAAGGTGTGTTGTTTTGTTTGTGCGTGTGTTGTGATGGGGAAGGTAATTATAGCATAATTGGGACCCTAGAATGTTCTAGCAGATGTGTGAGAAGGTTCTTCAGGAGGTGTGAGAACAAGGGGCCACTGAAAAATGGAGAACTTCCCCTGAGATGGCAGCAGAGAAACTCAGGGAGAAGGCAACAAGGCAGAACACGGGCGTCTCCAACTGCCATGGGAGTACTGGGGAGAGGCGGCTCTTGTCTGATTTGCTCTTAATCGCATGTGAGAGTGTTAACCCTGAATGGGATTCTTTCATCAGGTTCCAATTTCCCATGCGTAATCTGCGAGCAGTTGCTTTTGCACGAGAAGGCTTATGAATAGAGCTTCTGAACATCTTCTTAGGTAGAAGACAAACACTGGAAAGGCGCTTAGATAAGAAATGTCTCCTTCCCAGTGTTTTGGCAGTTTATGCAAATATTTCTTCCATCAACAGGCGCCCATCACTGCTTCATTAGTAACGATACGAATTGAACACTGACATTGCAAAGAAATGATATGTTCTGATCTATATTGATAATGGCTTCAAGTTAAGCAGGGTTTTTTTTTTTTTTATGTATGTCAAGTATCGTATTTCTCCCCTTCCCTCTTAGGTAATGTAATTATGTTCCTAAGCAAATAGGATACCTTTGAACGTACATGAGCCTACAGGGCTAATAATCAGATATTTCTTCTGATGCAGAATCATCAGTTTTGTAATATGGAATGAGTAGCTATTTTCAGATAATGAATGATTTATTATAATACTGAAAAAAAAAATATTTTCAGGATAATTTTGCCTGCCGTACATCTTTCTGAAATGAACACATCAGTGCCAAGGAGTGGTCCGAGAAAGGAATGCTGAGGGCCAGAGGTACAAATAATGATGTACAGAGGCTTCTGGGGCTGCTGGAATGCTCATTTCTCTATGCCAGGAGCGTTGCCATAACCTCCCGTAATGAATGGCTGCAGAGACAAAGGCACTACATTCCTGCAGCGTCAGCCCTCTGCTGACAAGCCTTATCATTGCGATTTGTCTCACCTTTCCCGGTGTGTACTAGCTTTCTGAAGTTTCATCTAGTCAACTGCCATAAGCTGCTGTTCTCAAACACATTTTTCAAATCTAATGAGAAAGGTGATTTTGGAAAAGAAAGTTAATGGCCTCTGGTGCTATCAGCATCTCTCCCTCAAATCTGCACAGCTGTACCAACCATTGTCTGGAAGAAGATGTAGCTGATCTTATGCTTGCTTGGGATTCTTTGCTAGCTAGTTCCAAGTACCAGGCAGCCCTGAGAGGAAAAGGAAAGATAGAATGATTAGCAGGAACTGGAAGAGGGTGAAGAACTGAACTCGCCACTGAAAGTAGGCAGGAGCTTGCACCTGGTCTCGAATGTCTTTCTATGGAAAGGAGAAAATGGCAGAGCTGAGTGGGAAGACCGTGTAAATCCCCTTGCACAGAATGTGAAGGCTGTGGACAGACAAACAGACTCACGCAGGGACAGAGAGGAACAGTCTTGAGGGGTTTCTGCCCCTCTTTGGCGAGAGGTCTCTGCGGTGAAGTGCTATTTTTAAGCAGACACAGGAAATCATACCCACGACGACTCTATTAATGAAACAATTTTCACAAAGCAGAAGTTTGGGCACTTATCTGTCTTTGCTTATTTTTAGAAGCAATTCTTTTAGCAAGCACTTTTCAACCCTAGGATTCAAGTTTGTTCTCAGGTGGAGATTGAGCAGAAATATGGTGGTGTGTTTAGAAAATTTATATATATATGGAGAGAGAGAAAGAGAGAGTTTCATATTTATTTATATGTAAATCATATGTGTATATATAAATTAAATATAAATGTATGTGCATATATATAGATACATAGATAGAGAGATACATACATAGATAGATAGATGGATAGATAGATAGATAGAGATATATAGAGATTTTTTTTTCCCCTGGTGTTGCTGATCTGCCCCAGCCATTTTGGAGGAGTTTGGCTCCTACTCCTGATAATGTGTCCACTTGATCCTCACTATTTGCATCTCTGATGTTCTACTGCTTGATGCTGCTAAAGCCAACTCGCTGTAGGATCAGCACCAAGAAGCCCCTGAAGGGGCCTCCCTAGTGGCGCAGCGGTTAAGCGCTGCGCTGTGGAGCTGTCGTCATCCCAGACGCGAGTTCAACGCCCGGCCGGGGAGATTCCTACATGGCGCGGCAGACCTCTCCTGCCTCGCCCGCTGCTCCCCTCAGCAGTGTATTTCTGATCTGCCTGTTCTGCTCCCCACTCTGTCTCTGGTGAACCCTCTCGCTGCCCCACGCCTCTGGCATGTACCCCAACTTGTATGCATAAATAAATAAATATTTAAAAAAAAAAAAAAAAGAAGCCCCTGTGGAGGGTGCCGGGGTCTCCCCTTCGTCTATTTCCTGCTCGGAACAGTGGAGCCCGCATCTCCCACTGCCTCCCACGGGTCCGCATGAGCCGGGCCCAGCTGTGCTCTCGCTCCGCGCTGGAGCTTCCCCGGTGAGATGGGCGAGCCCAGCCCTCATTTCAGACGTTGCATTCCCCGCCTCTCTGCGCTGACCATCGCTGACCGTCCCTTCCCTCGAACACTGCGACTAAACTCAAGGGCAAGTGAGCGGCTTTCGCGCCCAGGTCACGCTGGCAGTGCCTGCGTGCTGTCCCGGGGACAGCCAGCGCTGGGCATGGAGCCCGGGTCCCTATATTCGAGGTTTGAGCGTCCGTCCCCGGCTTCGTCTTCTTCTTATTCTACCTGGAACCGAAGCACGACCTTGGTGTTGATGAGGAGCAGGGAGCTTGCTTTTCTTTTCAGACTCATTAAGCGATTAAATCCTTCATGTTTCCCTGCATAGACACAGGCGTCGCGGCGGTGCGTGTGGCCAAAGCCCCTATAACCCTACAACGCACACAATGCTGCAATTCTGTGTTAACCCAACAGTGATGATCGACTTTATAAGGAAACCTGGCTGGTCACTGTATAAACAGGTAACTTCTGAAACCCTGAGACATTCTTCCCAAGATCCGGCGGCAAGGCGCCCTGAGATTTCACCCAATTCTGACACTTTTGACATTTAATTTTGCCATCCCCGGGAAGCAACAATTTCTCGCATAAATATCATGTCATTTAATTGGAAGAACATGTGAAGATTAGAAACCCACGTACAATGAAGTTTCCCAAGATATTCAGCAATGCTTAGAATAAGTGTAGACATCGTGAAAAATGTATTTTAAAGTTTGCGAAATGACTCTACTTCCAAACATGTCATAAAACATAAACTACAGAATATTTTAACTTGACATTTTGTCCTTTATTTTCCTCCCTTTTTTTCTCTCTAAGGCAAAAACCATACAAAGAGCAAAGGTGGCCGCGACTCTGGGGGTTTGCCTTCAGCTGCCTTCCGGATTGTCATCTAGCCCTTTCAGCTGAAGCTCCTTGACTCACTAAATCTGGTGCCTGGGCTGTGATTCTGTCCCGTGTCATCAAGATAATGCATCTTATCGGTGATTCAGCGGCTCCCCATAAGTAGGTCAGAGAGTTGTTAATTGGAAATTGCTTACTTCTTAGGAAATGGCATCCTGTATTCCAAATGCAACTACATACTCTGTTTGAGCATCAAATAAAGATCATTGGATTCTAGAAAAAAAAAAATGTGTGCAGCTCCTGGCTTCGCATGTCTGTCCACGCTTCCCTGCTACACCAGGAAGCTCTCTGTGATGTGAGTGTCGGAGATCCGTTGGCATTTGTTGGTGCTCTTAGTTGCAGTGTGAGGATTGGCACAGCACAGAGAGCTGAGGGGTGACCCAGCTTGCTCCTTGGCCCGCTGAGCCAGCTGGTGGAGGCTCAGCCCCTCATTTCACCAGGAGCCTCCCAGAGTTAGGGGCAAAGGTTTGGAACCAAAGACCTCAAGGTCAAGGTAAGCTCTGGCACTTTCTTAGCCAGGTTCTGCAGGGGTGGGCCCTGGGGAGTGATTCAGCTAGGAAATCTCCCTGGAGAACCAGCAAGCAGTGAGGAAGAGAAGGAAAAGAGAAAGGGAAAGAAGGAGACCGCCCGTGAGCTCGGGCAGGCACCCGCCTAACTCCACCCATGGGCGGGCGCCTGAGGATTGCTGGAGGTGAGGAGCAGGGAGAGGCTGGGCTTGGTGGGCAGACGCTGAGAGGCTGTGGATCGCTAGGGGTGACTCTATGATCAGGAGGCCCCAGGGGCCACAAACACCCATGAAAAAGTCTCAGGTGCTGGTTATCGGAAGCAAAGCTCCAAACCCTGAGAGAACGCACACATGTGTGCACAGACGAACAACACACACACACAAAAATGTTCACATTTGTGCACACATGCACGACACGAACCACATGTATGTGCAACATGTGCACACAACACATGTGCACACAAACACATATGTGCATGTGTGTGGCATGAGTAATGTTCATGTGCGACACACATACAAATAAACACAAGTTTTGCACGTGTGTATGTACAAGCACATGTGCACAACACACATAATGTGCGCACGAGATGTGCGTGTGAACACACATAGACACACATGTGACACAAATACAGTGCATCAGTAGACATATGCATAAACACACATACGAGCATACACACATGCACAGATGCATGCAATGCACAACATGCAGGCACAAATACATGCACACGCACGTACACACCTGCGCATATACAACGCATGCTCACACGTGCACATACTCACAAAAGCGGTGAGTGGGCTGTAAGACTGTTCAGAGCCAGCAGTGCCTGTCCCGGCCTGTGGGACCGTCTCGCGCTGACCCGTAACGCGCAGCTCACAGTTCGTGCGGAGTCGAGAGCAACGCCCGGGCTGTTGCAGACCCTCGGGAGAGTGTCCCCGAGTCGTGCACCCCGAAGACTTCCCTCCGGCCTGCCTTGCCGTGGTCCCCTGGGTCCTTCCAGGGCGTCTGGATGAGGTTTCTGGATCCTTCCTCCCTCCCGTGGCCGGCCCCGGCGCACGTCTGAGGCCCTGACTCCGAGGCCTCAGGACCGTCGGGCTCCCCTCTGCAGCTCAGGCCGGCCGCCTCACGCGCCTGCAGCCGTCCCAGGCCGCCTCTGCCCCGCCTTCACCGCCCGGCAGTTCATTCCTGCAGCGATTTCTCGGGTCACGCGGCCCTTGCAGTCCTTGCTCTTGAAAAACAATCCTTCCCCTTGTCTCGAAGGATTCCCCACGACCTCACTGTTTCAGTCCTGATACCCTGATCCTGCGTCTGTTTGGTTCTTCCGACCAGACCCAAGCGCGGCCGCGCACGCACCTCTCCGCCCTTTGGTGCGTGACCCTGGGGTTCTTGAGTCTTGAAAGCTCATCTCTGGACTGGAGGCCTTCTGGGAGCCCCGCAGGCCTCTGGATGCCCTGCTACCTGCTGGGGCTTCTCCTGTTACCTCGCAGACGAGCAGCACACACTGTGGGGCAGGGGCTCCCCTGTGCTCCCCGCCGCGCCTTCTCCTCTACCAAGGCCTCTCCTGCCCGGTTCCTCGAGCGCCTTTCCCAGCCGGGCTCTGGTCTGCTGGCCTCGCAAGCTCAGCTTGAGGCCTGAAGTCTCTGCACTTTCTGCCTTCTCCATTCCGTGCATTTCCAGGCTGCTCTGGCCTGCCCCAAACACAAACGATCGCTGTGGACCCAGAACAGGAGAGGTCTACTGCGCCATGTGGGAAGCTCCCTGGCCAGACACCGGTTACTGGGGCTTCTGCAGCTGCTCAGTGGGACCCTCATGGGCAGGACCAAGAAAAGAAGTAGTGGCCCATGGCACAGCATCCGCCCTCGCACCTGTGCTCCGAAGAGGCTGAAGAACTGTGCAAACTGGATTTCAGCTCGGTGGCCACCAAGGGGACAGAAGTCACCCCCACCCACCCAGTCTTCCTTGAGGGCCAGTTCAGTCCCCTCTGCCTAATGCAGGGGTCTGACCAATGGTAGAATCTAGGAGCCATTCATTCTTGAATTGCTAGGTTCTCTGCACTGCGTGTTGGTCACCCCAGTATCGCTACTCCAGCACGTGGAGCATCCTCCCCTGAACTCCTGGACATACTCACTGGCACAGCCCTCTGGGTTACTAGCACAGCCCAGAACACAAGTCTCATGGCGGCTCCGGGCATCTTGCTGAGCTGCAACCCAAGCTAGGGCTGGTTTTCAGAGCTCTCGGGGCTTATGAACTCTTGAATGCATGAAGATGCTGCAAACTGGCTTCTTTTGTGATCCTCTGTTCATGCCACCTGGTGTTCTGAAGCCAGGTGCTTTCCCGAGAAGCTTTTGTTTCTGGTTTGCTTTCTGTTTCCTTGGTCACTTTCGTTGCCCATCAGCCTTCACTCAAGCCAGTCTTGGTTGCTTGCAATGGCCTACACACAAAAACTTAAAAAGCCACAATTTTGACCTTGTCCTGGGTCAACATAGAAGGATTTTCTGTTCTCTCAGCACTTAAATCACATCAAGTCCTTCAATGGTCATGTAAAAGTTTGCTTCCTTTGGGACAAGGTCCCTTACTCCTAGATCTTCCACCATCTTTCCTTCCTCCTACTTTGAAGTTTCATCTTGTTCTGTAGCATTAAATTTCACCCTTTTGGGCCTTCCTGGTGGCATAACGGGTTAAGTGCAGCACTATGAAGCTATCCAGAGCCACTGAAGCACAAGTTCGATACTGGCCAGGGAGCTTCCCACATGGCGCAGCAGACCTCTCCTGTCTCCCCGCTGCTCCCCTCAAAAGTGTGCTTCTGTTGATCTGCCTGTTCTGCTCCCCACTCTGTCTCTGGTGAACCCTCTCACTGCCTACACCTCTGGCCTCCTCCACCCCAGCTTATATAAATAAATAAATAAATAAATAAATAAATAAATAAATAAATAAATAATAATAAAAAAATAGAAATAAATAAATTTCACCCTTTTGTTTCTTCTTTATGCATTGACTTATACTTTCTTTGAGGGCAGGTACCACAGAATATTTTATGTCTCTCTTAATCATTCATTTGCTTGCGCAGTGGGTATAGGCAGACCCTCAGTAAACATGTGTGGATAAATACACAAGTGAATTATTCTCCAAATACACCTGATATACAGAACAGGAGAAGGGTATTAGATCCTTGAGATTAGAGTTAAGGCTCCATTTCTGAGCTCAGTTTCATCATGCTGCTGTTTTCACGATGCTCACAGGAAAGCAAGAGTGATGAGCTCACATCTCGAGATTTGCCAGGGTCTCAAGAGGCCCAGTCGGCAGAGCAGCGACAGGCAATGGAGAAGAGACTGTTATTTGTGGTAAGACTCAGGTGAACATTCTTTAGTTAAGATCCCCATCCTCTTACAGGCTCACCATTTCCTGCCTTTTTTAGGATCAGCCTAGTTAAGATAAACTACTCAATTTCATTCCATGTTCAGCCCAACAAATCTAATAAGCAGGTCTATTTGAAATAAGTCACCTTAAATGGTCGATTTATGAGCTCTCGCAGAGATATATGTATTGACATCAGCATAAATGCAGAGAGCCCTGGGGGTGTTTCTGTCACACAATGATAGTTGGGATTTAGTGACTGCTTTTGTGCGAAGTCTAATTTCTCGACACGGGCACCAGCTAGATACACTGATGGGAGACTTTGTTCAGTCTAATTTTTATTACATTAAGTCACCCAACGTTTCCGCCATTCCATTCTAATTTTCTAAGTTACTCTAATTTTCTTTTTTTTTTATTGTTTCAGTGATCACGTGTCTAATTATTTCAGTGTCTGTGGATTCTGTTCTCATTTCAGATTTACCATATTTTCTTCAGTCATTAACTCAAGTATTAACTAGCTCTTAACCCAATAGTTTTGTGTCACAAGCACTGCAAATGCGAATGACTTAAGGCAATAAACATCTATCTCACATCATGGGTCTGCAAGCTGACTGTGGTTTAGCTGATCGAAGCTGGGCTATATTTACTGCCCTGCCAGGCTATAGGTTACTTGTCTTCTTGTAGTGAGAGCAAGGCTCAAATTATCTATTAGTCCAACCGCCCACTCATCCACCTAACTACTATATCTGTCAATCTATCTATCTATCTATCTATCTATCTATCTATCTATCGATCTGTCTATCTTTCCATCCACCCATCCATCCCTCCATCCATCCATCCATCATCTATCCATCCACCCTCCCACCCACCCATCTCTAACCCATCAGCCATCTATGTGTCATCATAATCAGGAACATCCTCAGTCTTGTCCTCATCTTAAGACCCTCCCATGGACCTGACATGTGACTTCACTAACTCTGAGGCATTTATTGACATAAATGAAAAAGGTAGCCTGCAATAGGTAAGTCATTAATACTAAACAGGGAAAACCACAACATAATTTGTTTCCAGTGTCAAGAGAAGATGTGTCAACACAAAGTTAACTGCTAATCCTTCTGCCACCTATTGGCAGAAGAAATTTGTCACCACTGTGTCACTTTTAAGTAATATTACCCCTGAATGCTTATGGTGAGACAGCAGTTTGGATTTGGTTTCCTTGACTTTATACACAGAATAATTCATACTAGTAGTGACTTTTGGATATATTTGCTTATTTATTTTAGTAATTAAATTTAAAGAAATATAGAAGCAAACCTCCATTTCCTGGAAATCGTGTGACATTCTTATGTAGCCCATGATGTTTTATCTGGAGGCTGTACCAATACTTCTAGATCCTGCTTCCTTCTAGCCCATTTACGCAGCACAGAACAGGCCAGCATGCTGTCTACCTCTGGCCTGGGCTTCTAGTCCACCTTGTCAACTCTACCATCACAGGACCCCTAGGCTGCCGTCAAATGCAGGAACATCCCAACTTAAATGCCTTGTAACATGTAAGGATTGACCATGTAGTATTATGTTCCAGTCTTTGTCATTTCAAAACAAATATGTGAACCAACGCTGCAATAACCCTCCATGTATCTGTGGCATGATCCTTACCTTTCCCAATATTTATATGATCCACTCAATCCAATTCCTGTTAGCAAGAGAGCAAGCGAGAGGGGAGCTCGCATGTACATTCTTCCTGAGGTGCACACCCGGAACTCCGTGAGCCCCATCACCCTGAAGCTACTTCCCTGTGTCGTTTCCCCAGAGAACGTGCTTATGACATTGCATCCTTCACGAGCTCTCCCGGACCGGATCTCCTATTTCCTCTCTGTGTGAAAACAGCACCGTGACCGCTCGAGACAGTCCCTTCTGCTTCCTTCGTGTTCCATTTTTCCGTGACTAGCCAGATAATGCCCCTGGTCAAGTTCCTGTGAAATGCCGCCGGGTCCTCCTACCCTCCAGTCCTCGTGACTGCCGCCCTCTGGTGTCTAGGAGCTGCTCTCCAGGCCTGTCTGTAACTTTAATGTGTTTTGTTGTTCTGTTTTTATTACCCCAAGGCAAAGGCTTCACTTAGAGTAGCAACACACTTGCACTTTCTCTCTCTCTTTCTCCCCCCTCTGTCTCTCCATCACAGCATGAAATACATTTGTTGACTTTGATTATTTACCAAACTGTTCAAAAACAAATTCCATCCTGACTCTAAAAGTGATAATGTACAATTTCTGAAAAACATTTTTCTCTGGCAGGATGAGACAGTATGCAAAAATTTTTCTTGAAATGTCCTTGCACATGTACCTGGGTACCCAAGAGTTCTGAATTTACAGCAAATACTTTTCTCCTCAAATTACAAGCTCCAGCGACAAGCCCTTACGGATGTCTCCATTAGTTGGTCCCACCACACCTCAACTAAAGGGTCCAAATTGAAATCATCTCTTAATTGTTGTCTCTAGTCTAAATGGGACTAGTCTCAGTCCCTTGTTCTTCTTACTTGGGCAAGAGGGGACAAAAGAAACAGCCCAAGTGTCTTGGAGCCTTTAGGATTCCAGTTTCCAGAATTTTTAAAAAATATTTATTTATTTATGCATACAAGAACTGGGGTGCAGGCCAGAGGTGTGGGGGTGAGAGGATTCCCCAGAGACAGAGTGGGGAGCAGAACAGGCGGATCGACTGAAATACACTGCTGAGGGGAACAACAGGGAGACAGGAGAGGTCTGCTGTGCCATGTGGGAAGCTCCCTGGCCGGGGATTGAACTCATGCCACAGTTGCTGGGGATAGCTTCATAAACTGAGACTTAACCCCTGCGCCACCAGGGAGGCCCCTCTAGAGAGTCTGAATCACTTCCCTCCTCACCTGCTTGTCCGGAGCACTGACTCAGCCATTGATCAACATTGAGAATTTGAACACAATTGTAAGTAGGAAAATATTTTTAGGTCTAGGATTCTTGTCACTCATTAATTGCCTCCAGTTCATATCCCTATGAATTCATATGCAAAGAGAAGCTCTCTATTGACCAAAGAAGAGAATAATGAGATGCATTTTAATTACAAAAACCTGATAGTTAACATTGTGATTTTAATGAACTCGCAGACTGATGATAAAATGATCAGCAAGATTCTTGCTATTTTATTATATATTATATTATAACACGTTATAATTTTAGTGACTCTGAAGGGTGGGGGAAGCGCTCTTCCTTTTTCAGGAGACTCAAACCATAGAACTGCTGGGTCTAAAACTACAAAAAAAAAAAAAAAAACACTTATCAGCAAAGGCAATCTAGCCCTAAGTATTGAATAGCAACATGTTGCACTATCTTAAGAATTCACATTAAAATACACCTTAAGCCTGCTCATGTTTTTGAGTGACTGGAATTCATAGGCATGTGATAGTTTTAAGAAATGACTTGATGGTTATTTGCACTTGATGGTATTTGAAAAGGAGAGGGCCAGTGCACTAAATAGTATATTAACAAAACATATCTAATTATCACCATTTTTGATGACTTTATAAAAAGTCAAATTTGAAAATATGAATTTGTAAAATTCTAGTCCTAGATCTAAAGAATTTTTTTAGAAATCACTTCAAATATTTACCTTTTTCTCTAAAAGATCAGAGACAGAGATTTTGCCAAATTTTCATCTTCTTCCCTCCTCCACACCCTCAGACACCACAGCCCTCAGCAAAGCTGTGTCTTTCCACCCCTCCCATGCCAGCCCCCCCTAATGCCTCTCTGAAGCCCAGAAGTGATGGATTTTATGTTCACCCCCACTTTCATCTTCTGTTTTATTCTCTAGGAGTAATTCTCTACCCTCTCCAACATAATCAATCAATTGATATTTGGCTTCTTTAATTTCCCCCCTTTCAAACCTCCCCGCCCCTTTTGCTAGTCTGCATATTAGACCCTGAACAAACTAGCAAAACTAGAATTATCTTTAATGGGAGTGAGAGGAGAGAGACTATGAGCCACATATGTTAATGTTTTCCCTGTCACGTTGGATTTCATTTGCTTAACCTTTGTGAAGCTGCCCTCTTCAGTTGCTAAACTGGTATCTGTCTGCCTTGGGAACCCCCCAAATCGTGGCCTTAAATCAGGCCTTAACACTGCAGGGGTCTCCCAGTGGAAAGGAGAAAGACTCTTTGCTTTGAAAGGTAAACTGAACTTAGAACTTTCTGACTCCTTGGTTGGTTTTGCTACGGAGAATATGCTAGTGGAGACCAGCCCTTAGAAGATGGACAGGTACAACTCCGTGAGTATCAGAACTGTGCAGGGGAGCGAGTTCCCTCTGTGGTTCTGCCCTCTCTCAGTGCTCAGAGGGGGCTGTAGAAAAATGGGCAGAAAGCAAAAATCACACAACTCCTACCCTGTGTGTGCTAAGGTGACTTAGCTCTACTTGCCAACTTTCCATCTGTGGCTTAAAGTATAGGTAGATATTTATCGCAGAGGAAGAGTAGGCCATCAGTACAATACTATGGGAATCAACAGCCATTTGTTTGAATTTTCTCTGTCAGTCACAACAGTCCATGACATCTGGTCTATGATTTACACTAAATTAGTCTTCAGACCTGGAGGGTAGGCGGAGAGCTCTCAGGCTTTCCCCGTCCTTCCCTTGGGGTTGGGGCTCCACAGGGCTCCAAGCTAAGTGCCTGAGGGTGCTGCCTGAGGGCGGGGCTTAGAATAGCATAGGGTAGCTGGGGTAAAAAGGTAGTCTTAGAGTAGAGTAGTTGTGCTGTGCTGTGCTGTGGTGTGATGGTGTGTGGAGTACAAACAATAAAAACAACATGATGGCAGCGACTAACGGAGGAGCAAGTCTGCTTAGACTGATGTTGAACCTGCTTGGTTTAGGGTGGTTGCAGAACAAGACCCAATGGGATTTATTTAGCAGTTTGTATTTTATAACAAAACCTGCTCATTCAAAGTTGTCCTTTTGTTTCCATTAATTTCGATATTTATATTAATATGGAAAACATGGCATGAATAGCTCTTAAATTAGAGTAGATTGGGCCTGAAATTGAGGGTTCGCTTCTAAGGCTACTTCCCTTATCTGTGCACTCTCCTGCCTAACGTGACCCCCTGGACAGGGCTAAGGTCCCGGATGGCTGTTTACTGGACTTCACCCTAAATTTGCTGCGTGCTTGCTCTCCCATTATGCTAATGGCACCTTTTTTTGTCACCAACACATTCATGACCTACAGTTGACTGCTTTTATTGTTTCTAATTAAAGTCTGGATGAGAAAGTGTCTATTAATCAGTGTATGAAGCCAATCATGAGTAAGGGCTTTCTGAACTCTTCACAAGATGGATGTTTGCTGCACGCGTTGCCCCGCCTTCGCCATCATGGCAGAAAGACGAGCGTCGGAGTTCATCGCAGCAGAGGACACCTGTAATCTGGAAATTTGGAGAACAGTACCTATTTTGACAGGCCAGCTACGGTTTTCTTTAAGGAGCAAGAGATATCTAAAAAAATAATAATACCCATCATTTTATCATCATTGTAGTCATTTAACAGCACAGTTGGAGAGAGAATAGGGAGTGATTTTCATGTGTGTATGCTTCTTAAATCAGAATACACTCAGCTAATCACTGAAAATGAATAGCACATTTTGACTGTTCTCCTCCCCCTTATCCTAATATACTTTAAACTACTTGATTTTTTTTTTCACATTTCCCAGTTCAGGTTTATAGAATCTGAACTTCTGATGATAAAACACTCAGCAACCCATTCCCTTTGGTTTCTAAGATAGAGAGAAATGAGGCGTTTTCCCTGGTCTTTCTTTTATGGGCTGGAAAGTCTTTTCAAATTCAATTTAAATTTAATTTAGAGAAGAGACATCAGTGTTCATTGTGGCAATGATGAGAGTGTCCAATCTCAGGAATACATATAGTCGTGCGGATTGAAATAAAAACATTGAATTACAATTCATTGACTTTATCTAAAGCCCCTCAGGGGTTTTACAGCGACCAACTCATTTTCACGTTTTCAAGTGAAAAGGTGGGATTTGAGCAGGTAGTAGGTTAGTTTTCCAAGATGTATATTTCTAGTAATAGTATAAACAAATGCATCTCAGAGAGACAAGTATCTGTCACTCTTTAGAGAAGATCATTATTATTTAGAAATGTGGAAAGCAAGGATTTCTGGTCATATTCTGAGACTGGGCGGGCGCTGACAGAAAAAAAAAAAAAAGAAAACAGCGTTACTGATTGGTCAAAAGAACACAGAAGTCCAACAACCTGGCATCAAACCTACAAATTATCACTGTCCCTGGAATCTTGTGTCAGTGTTTTTACTGCCCATGTTTTTTTTTCCTCATTTACAGATAGAAGGGTTGCAAGAAAACATCCACCCTCCCTCTAAAATACATGAGCAAATTTTGTTACCATTTTTACCAACTCTTTCTTATTCTACTTCTCTTTTCTTTCCCTTCATGAACTCTTCCTTCAGCTTCCCTATGATGTCAAAAGTTGCAGGAAGTGGATAGGCACCCCAAGACAAGGAGGTGGGGAGACTGGAACGCTAATGAGTTAACCGTGGGAACCTGGATCAGTTTGTTTGTTTGTTTTACTATAATCCTTGCTCTTTAAGAGGGCTTCATAGCCAAGATCTACCAAGAGCTTATACAACTCAATAAGAAGAAATAAAGAACCCGATTTAAAAAATGGGTGGATGTGGTAACGAGATACTTTTCCAAAGAAGACACAGGTAACTAACAGGCACGTAAAAAAACTTTCATCATCACTCATCATCAGGGAAATGCAAATGAAAGGCCCAGTGAGATATCACCTCACACCATATCAAAAGACCAGCAATAGTTACTCTTGGCGAAGTTGTGGATAAAAAGCAACGCTTGTCCGTTGTTAGTGGGACTATAGATTCACCCAGATCATATGGAAAACTACATGTAGGTGTCTGAACATGTTAGAAATAGGTCTGCCAAATCACCCAGCAGCTCTGTCTTCAGAGAGTCAAGAGTGCTGATTGGAAGGGATGTTCACACCCTATGTATATGGCAGCTCTTTGACAGCAGCAAAGTTATGGAAGCAACCTAAATGCCCAAGGACAGAGGAGTAGAGCAGAAAAACATGGTGATGTTCAGAATCACTCCTGTTTGGTTCTATGAAGATGTGAGCTCTCTTCATATGTATCGTGATATCAAGCATACATAACAAGTACATTTAGAAAAATAGAAGTTCCATCTCTGTCTTGTCATCATCCACCACACTTAACATTCAGCTTTTAAACTAAATCTGAACCCTTGAATTTTTCAAACACAGACATCCGTGGTCTCTTGAGTAGTCACACTGCAGAGATTGAGGAGTAGGCGGCAAGGAGCAAGATGGAAGGGGCCCAGTGGACTCTAGTGGAGGATCATTGGGTGGTGGGTGTGGAGTGAAAACACGCATCTGAAGAGGTGGGAACCTGCACCCCTACATCACATGCAGTGTTGTCAAATATTGTCAGCTCACTAAAAATAATACAATAATTTTTAAAAAGTGCCATGCTGGGCCTCTCCGGTGGCGCAGCGGTTGAGCTCTGCGCTGTGGAGCTGTCGGCAGCGGCGACACGAGTTCGACGCCCAGCCGGGGAGCTTCCCACATGGCGCAGCAGACCTCTCCTGCCTCGCCCACTGCTCCCCTCAGCAGTGTGTTTCCGTCCATCTGCCTGTTCCGCTCCCCACTCTGTCTCTGGTGAACCCTCTCGCCGCCGTACGTCTCTGGCCTGCACCCCAGATTGTATGCATAAATAAATGAATCTTTAAAAAAAAAAGTGCCATGCTTCAGAATTTAACCTTTAAATAAGTAAAACAAATAAAGGTTCCGACATCTGGGTCCAGGCCAGGCAGATGGACTGGGATTCTCTGGACGTGAATGACTGGAACCAGCACCCCAAACCGTGTCCTCCCTGCAGTCCAGCGCCCCCTCGCCTTCAGGTTTGGGTAAGATGACTTGTGGTTGGGGTGGTGCTGAGGTTCAGAGGAGAGACCTACCTCCCTTGGATTCATGCCTGAGCTCCATCGTTGGAGTATCCAAGGGCTTGTGGGAGGCATGTTAAGACAAATTAGTGGGAGAATGAGGTACCCATGAACTCTGACATTTTGGAAAGACCAAGTTGGACTCTTCAAGAACACAAATGAAATAATTATTGACACTTGAGAGAAATGGGACCCCCAGAGGGGCAAGCTCGCTGGTCCAGAGAGCGGCGTGGCATGAAGGCCAACCTCAGGCAAGGCGGGGTACAGCACAGCCCCCTCCACTTATCACCAGACCCCAGAAAAGTTCAAGCTGAAATTTGCCACTGATAAATCCCAAGTTAAAGCAGAGTATCAGCTATCATTTAAAATGTTGACATTTAGGCTATTCTTGCAAATCTTCTCTTCATCTGCATTTTAAAGTTTAATTCATTGTTTCAAATGGCATTTTCAATAGCTGGGAAATGAATTATTCAATTTTAAAATGTAAAATGAACTTTCTCTTGGAAATGAGCAAGTAGCATGCAGTTTCCTTTCACCTGATATTTCTTCAGCCTGGTGTAGAAAATGCTGTCATTGTCAGCAGGTAACTGCATGCATTTTATAATTAGAACACACACGTATTTTATAATTTCATTTTTGAAAATACTACATCATTGGCTAATGTGTTTGAGTCCATTGGGCATAATTGGTACAGACCAGCCAATAGCATCATCATACAGATAATATATGCGCAAGCGGCATTAACACACTGTGTGAACAAGGCTAGGGGTTGCCTGAGATGCCTTTAGCATTCTTCTTAGCCTGACTGAACTTTAGACAAATTTCTCCTGACTCTAGGCCCCTGATACACCTTTTTGTAAAGCATTTTTTTTAAACTTGCAATTGCAAATTCTTTCTTTGCTCCTTTGAAATGTAAATCTCCAAGCCAAGGATCTCTTTCTTAAGGACCTGGCAACCATTCCTTTGAAATGTAATCATCAGAAAAGGCAGTCTACAGATGTCAAAGTATAAAGCTGTAGAAGTGAAACTTATGCAATGTTATAAAAAAGTATTACCCAGTTTTAAAAAAAAGAGCACTTTTTTTTTTAAGAAAGAATCCTCTATGGTTGGGTGGCGGAGGGGGGGTGGTGGTTAGGAGAGCCTAAAAGCTTAATTCCATAAATACTAAATAGTCAACACAGCTGCCTTCATCCCTGTTGGCCAACCTCCTTCCAGCATCTTCCATTGCTTTCCACCATCTCCCTCTGTGCTTAAAAAGCTACCCCAGCATTTGCTGCATCTAGTGGCTTTCCTCGTTCTCCCCATTGCAGAGGTCTTGCGGGAAGACTCCTGGCTTGTGAAGCAGTCTGGGGTGATTTTCCTTTTACAGGCGTCCCACGAGCAGAAAACAGCTTGCTCTTGGAGTAGCCATATGTTGTAGCTGACACACACACACTCCACAAAACACACTGTGCTAGTTCTTCTGTTTTAGAAAGGAGAAAAAATAGTGCTTACTAATCCCAATAGTCATGCCTTTCTGAATTCAGTTCATTGATACATTCATTCTTCATACATAGCCAGCCAACGAACTTATAAAGAATACAGCCAGGTAAGCTCAGCGTATCAGATATAATGGCAAGCCAACGACAAGGAAGTTCATTCCATTTAAAACCTCTCCACCTGGGGCCTCCCTCCTGGCACAAGAGCTGAGTCTCAGAGCTATCAACACTAAGGTCTGAGTTTGATTCCCAGGCAGGGAGCTTCCCACATGGCGCAGCAGACCTCTCCTGTCTCCCCGCTGCTCCCCTCAGCAGTGGGTTTCAGTGGATCTGCCTGTTCTGCTCCCCACTCTGTCTCCTCTCATCTCCCACACCTCTGGCCTACACCCCAGTTCTTGTATGCATAAACAAATAAAATAAATCTTAAAAAAATATGTAAAAATAAATAAAACCTCCCCACTCCCCATCCCATCTGAGATGGGAAAAGCTGTGATATTACTGGCCTTTATCAGTCTTGCTATGGATGGAGAGTAAAAGAAGAGACCAATTCCTTCGAACATTTTCTCCTCTTTATACAATTATCTGTATAAGACTTTTTTTATTGAAGCCTATGATTTGAGGTCCTCGAACATCATCGTTAACAGTAAAACAACAAAAAACCAGTTTAGTTCTTCTCAGTTTAGTTATTTTCTTTTCTTATAGTTGCCCTTCTGGGGAAAGAGATTGAAAATACATGTTTTTCTTCCAAGCAACTCAGTTTGAGGCCTGTTAAGACTGGGGACTAATTGTACACAGGCACCGACACCCTGCGTTTGAAGATGTTGACCCCTTGGTAATCAAAACCCTGATAAATGTGAGAGCTTTTATTTTGCTTCTAATTCATCATGATTTCAAAACAAGTCCAAGGTAGGTAGTTAGGCTGTAATCACATCTAAAGATTATGACTTTTAAGAACAATGACTCTCTGAGATGAAACCACTCGGTCATTCATAGGTCAGTTAACCTTCTGGAAGCTCAAAGCCTCAATTAATTCTAGCAGAGTAATAACTTCAGAGTCAACTATGTCTGTGCCTCTAGTGATAAATGTGCAGGATGATTTGATGAAGCGACTTTCTGAGAGAAGTATATTGACTCAGGTGTGGGGTGAATACTGCACCGATAAATAATAAAAATGAGTGGTGCTAATTAATGAACAATATTGAGATTGAGTTCATTACTTAATTTTTATCAAAGAATTGCAAGAATGAAAACACCAAGGGAACTTGTTGAAATGGCTATAGACACAGTCTATCACAAGTCTGGCAGATATTTACTTAAGGAAGTAATTTTGTTTGCTCAGTATGTTCTTTAGTAAAAGAAAGTTCTGCTCATGTAAATATCCAGTGAGTTTGACCAGAATGTGCATTGATAGAGCAAGAATATAATTGCATAATTACAGCCCATTGAGGTTATTTAATTTGTTTTGATTTTGAAAATAGGTGCCTAAACTTTGGTACTCTGTGTTACATTGAAACACTGTGTGTGTGTGTGTGTGTTTGTGTGTGTGTGTGTATTATTTTTCTTAGAAATGTGCGACCTTGGATGGGATCATTTAAATATTTCTAGTGCCAACATTTCTTTGTCTTTCATTGCCTTCATTTTTTTCATGGACTAACCATTATTTAGGGGAAAAAATGCAAAAAATCATATTATTCTTGACTTTCCCAGAAAAGAAGCTCAAGACTGGCTTGTGAATTAAAAATTAGGAAAGAGGTTTTTGTTTTTGTGTTGCACATTGGTGTAGGCTGTGTCTTAAGCTGATCTCAATGATTATTTGATTTGATCTAAACCAGTATATACCACTCCTATATCCTATGCGCAGCATTGCCCTTAACGCAATAGAGAGACAATTCCTCGAGCCATTTCAAAGCTCTTCCTTTCCTACCAGATGTTGCCTCCTCAGGAAGCAATCATGGTTGCCATTGATTTCATTAAAAAAAAAAAAAAAAAAGATCAGGCTAACTAAAGTATGATGCCTCTAGCTTGTCTCAAAATCAGTTTGATATTTACATTTTTTATGTCTGCTTTTCCTTTCCAACGCTCATTATCATAAGTTGTTATACTGTCAGATCAAGTGTTGCTTCTTTATGCCGCTGAAGCGTTGTTTCTTTGTAAAATCCTTCATCAGACAGAGGCTGTTTATATAAGCCGTGAGGTCTGCGCTGAAGAGAAGCGGGGCCGCGGGGCGCAGCCTCTGTAACTGCGCAGTGCACGCTACCTGCATTCCATTTGTCTTCTCAGACTCGGCGATAAGAGAGACACTGTCCGTGCATCTCTCACCTCGATCACACTGCAGGAACTAGGAACTGTATTTCAATTTCAAAGTGCCTGGCAAGTCTCAGCCTAGCCTGAGCATGACAAGGGTGTTTCTGGATGCATGCACTCGATGTGCTACCTTTGTTATAACATCATAGCGCGTATCTTGTAATATCTTTGATGTAGGAAAGCGCTCCGCCTCTCCTCTGCGTCCTCTCTGCCTGCCTTTGTCAGGGTTTTGCTGGATTGTCTGCGACGTGCAGGTAAGTTACACCTGGCAGAAATGGGGAACATAGCAAACTTCCTTGGGGACCTCTGAGGGAGCAGAACAGCAAATAAAGAATGTTAATAAATACATAGGGAAGGAGAAAGCTAGCGGGATGGTGTGGAAATTAGCCACTCAGTGTGACCCAATTTCAAGATGTTACTGAAGCAATATTATCCTTTTGCAAATGATAATTTGTTCAGCTCCTAAATAGGTTTCAGCATCTAAACACATTGGCCATCAAAATTAATGATGCGATGTGATGTAACACACGAAACGGACTCGGACTCGGTAAACCTATTGTTATTGCACACCTCACTAGATGTCCAGATAATCCTGACTTGAGATATCCAGAGCAATTTTAAGAGCTGAAACACGTGATTTAGCAACGTAGCAATGCAAGACAAGAGAAATTTGTTTTAGGTACAACATCAAAAAGACACAGTGATCTAGGTGAGTTTGAAAGGAACAAAGAGATTGGTGAAGAGAAAGGAGAAGAATAAACTATGCAGATTAAAGAAACACGTTTTATGATTTATTCAACCATGCTGCTCTAAGTCATTTAGTTAATGTAACACGATATATGTGGAGTTCATTGGCAGAAGCATATAAATTTATAAAGGGATAATATTAGTTGCTATTGCCAGAAGCATGTCAGGTGGCTCATATGTGGTTTGCTGTAGAGAGTACTCAGCGTGCAACTGAGGCTATAGAACAATCACAGAGACAAATTAGTGGACAGACATATAAATGGAAAGCAGAAAACTAAAAAAAAAAAGGTTACACACAACAATAGCATTCTGAAGTATTCATCATAAGCATACTTAATCATTTCTGTAGGATTTTTTTTCCATTTTAAATGTTGTTTGAAATGTCCCATATTTAAAATCTAAAGCACACGATAGATTTCAAAATGTTTATATTACCAAAAAAAACAAAACAACAAAAACAAAACATTGAAACAGTCATGGAGCTGGGAACACACCTTAGTCTTGTTGGCCTCACTCTCCTAGAGGATCACACGTGAACTGAGACTTAGACCTGCAAACACACAACCCCTGGGTGATAAAACGTAAGGGCCAGGTCAACATGTAGGTGAGTGGCTTGGAGCGGGGAGTTGAAAACTTGTAGGTGATTTAGTGAGAAACACCAGCTTCTGTTGCAATTGAGAAATGAAAAGTTGCATTTTTAAATGCATATTTCTTGACAAGTTCCTCCATAAATGGAGATAAAAAAACAAGTTATTTGAACGTCCCAAAACATAGGGTGGTAGCATCTGGAGAGTGGAGATCCCAGGCAAGGGCTGCGAGATTTCCCTACCTCCTGCCTCTCCCTCCTCTCTCTCACTCCTTTATCCCTCCCAAGGCCTCGTCTTTCTTCCTGTTACTTACTCGCTGCATGATGCTGCAGCTTAAGCAACATTTCCTATAAAAACCTAACGTAAAATCAGCGTCTACCCAGCAGGGCTCCTTGCGGGACTGAGCGGCGAGTATGTCGGGAGCAGATCCTGACGGGTCAGCTTGGCAGCTGCGCTCCTCCCTGTTCAGGACGCCCTGCCCTTGCCCTGCCCGCTGCAGCCTCCATCGGTGCCCTGGGGTGCTTGTCCTTGGGGTGCTGGAGACTCCCCATTAGGAAAAACCCTCCAAAAGCCAAGTCCTTTGTGTCTGCGCAACTCCTGCCGGGGTCTGAGTAGAAGCTACACCTCACCCAGCACCCCATTTTTTAGTGACCCTTTGCCCTTCCTACTCTGCTTTCTTCATTCCTTGCATGGCCTTCCAAGGCTTCCTTCAGCACGCTGCATGGTGGAAGCCCAGCTCCAAGGCAACCTCAGTGTGGAAGGCATCCCAGATGGCTGTAGGAAGCACCCCACGATTAAGGGCCCCTGCTGTACTAATTCCTCTCCAAATATGTACTGAACCCTGCTTCTGAACAGGCACTGCGCTGGCGACTCTCCTCTGCCGATGGGAGCGCCTCCCCGGCCCAGACGCCCGCTTGCGCGCTCACACGGCCGGCGCCGAGAGCAGTAGAGGCTGCGGGGACTGGGAGCCTGAGGAAGCACATCTGTTAGCGTCCCCGGACACTGCCGCCAAGGGCATTTTGCTTTTATTCTGTAAAGCATCTGATGAAAGATGAGATTGACTTTTGCAAGTCATTGTCATGTTATCATAAATGTACTTCATCTGGTTTGTGTATTTTATTTCCTTATCAAAATTTGAACCTACATTCATGATGCTTTATTTTTTTAAAGATTTATTTATTTATGCATACAAGCTGGGGTGCAAGCCAGAGGTGTGGGGTAGTGAGAGGATTCACCAGAGACAGAGTGGGGAGCAGAACAGGAGGATCTACTGAGGTACACTGCTGAGGGGAGCAACGGGGAGACAGGAGAGGTCTGCTGCGCCATGTGGGAAGCTCCGGGGCTGGGGAACGAACTCGCGCTGCAGTGGCAGCTGACAGCTTCATAGGCTGACACTTAACCCCTGTGCCCACCAGGGAGGCCCACATGATGCTTTATTTAGAGGGCATTTTCAACTCAACTTCTTATCCCCAACTGTGGCCGGGCTGAATGTCTTCCCAATTAACCATTTAGCACCAACATTTTCCGCCTTAATATGTCGGTTATGGCTTTGTCAACATGTTCTCTTTTGCAAAAAGTACCAGGATAAACCATATGAAAGGTTAAGTCTGCCAATCTGAGACTTGCGACCAGCTTTCTGCTCACAAAAAGCATTCTCAGGTCCATGACAATAAATCATGCACTTTATGGAATAGAAAAATTTGCTTTATCAAGAATTCAAAGATGTGAATGAAGTCTGGTTAATCCAGCACTTGGAGATCCAGCTTATAGAGATGTCTGCAGAACGTATAGATCCCTCGAGCGCAGGACAGGATCACTGCCCTTATTGAGCTGAGCTCGGGAAAGTGCACAAGGATTTAGCTAAAGGTCAACGAATATTATAAGAAGTGTCGTTCATGACTAAAAAAAAGTAGCTATAATAATGAAGCTAAAGGTTTATGCTGAAAACTCAGCTATGGAAAAAGAAATATGCCTTAATGTAATATCTTATTTTCTTCTTGATTTTCTCCTCTACTTGAAAGCATGAGGTGAGCTGAGCAAGGTGGGGAGGTTTGCAACTTAAATTCACTCCTTAAAGAACTCGCTGCGTTGAGAGTATCAAAACTGCCCATGTTTTCATTTCTCTCAGGTACCTGAAAAGTAGAATTTCCCTAGGAGTGGAATGATGATGTTACAGGCAGGGAGAGAGACACCCCCAAAACCCCAGACCTGCCCTGTACTGAATGGGTTCTGCCATCCGCCGCATCAATAGAAAACATATAGGACCTTTTGTGGAAGCAGAAACTTTAATACAATTAGAAAAGACAGAGAAGAAAAAGAATATATTTTCTAAGTCAAGCACCCCATGTTATCCAACTTCTCGTGGGTACAAGTCCACCCAAATGGGATTGGCCCAAAGCAAGTCCCGAAAGCCTGCCACTAGTCTGGAACAGCTTTTGGCAGGGACCCGCACAAAAGGGTCAGAAACAGCCAGACAATTCTGGGAGGAACCAAAATGCCTTTTGTCAGGGACCCATCCAAAAGGGTCAGAGACAGGCAGACAATTCTGAGAGGAACAGAACAAAATCAAAACCAAAATCAACACAGCCATCGTTAACTCCCCACGCGTCTCTCACCCACATCTCTTTCAATCAGTCCAGGCCAGTGCAGCTTCTTTGCAAGTCTCGCTGCTCCTTGGGCCTCTTCTGGCCTCCATCCTTCTTCTGTCTCCTCCTGTCTTCTGTCTGTCTGTCTCCTCTGTGTGTGTCCTCTGTGTGTGTCCTCCGTTAGTGTGTTCCCAAGCTTCTTATCTCCTGCTCAGCTCCACCCTTCCTTGGGACATGGAACCTGGGACACACCCTTTCTCCTGGGGATCACCCTGTTACAATAAGACAATGGGAAAGGATATGACCGACATGTTAACATGAGACTGTTATTCAAAAGTGTTCGTATTCTTTGTATTCCTATGAATCGAGTATGAGAATTAGTTTCTTCCTCCACACTTTCTTCTCTTTGTCCTAACTCTGGTTTCTACCAAAGAACGCAGACTCTAAACAGACTCTTTTGTCCTTCTCTCCCCACCCACAGTCCGCCTTTCCATCTCAGAAGAGAAATACCTGACTATTCTGAAATCCACATGGTGGTTATGAGTCATCAGGTTTGTCCCGTTGGGCAAATCCATATTTTGGCTGTTCCCAGTGCTGTGGTTTTGTTTCTACATTGTTTGTATGGACGCTCAGGTTGTAGATTTCTCCAGGATGCTTTACCTGCCCCAGGCTCATTTCTGCAGCAGATAATAGCTCCTGTTCTTGAGTTGGTGGCACCAGGATCCAGCTGTGACGGTGCTGGCTGCGGTTTCCTTGCCTTCCTTCTAGCCTTAATTATCCGCTTGCTCTTAACACTTCTTGTGCCGGCTATTTTCTGTGCCACCGCATGAATGGTATAAGCGTTCAATAAAACACACACAGCTCCTGAACTACTGGATATATTTTAATGAAATTTCAAATGCATAGAGATTAAAGCTTCTAGACTGAGTACAATCAAGGAAATAGCTTCTGATAGTTCCAAATAATCCACCGTGGCGTGAAAAACCGGAGACTAGATGAACGCGTGAATACGTGAATACGTGAGTGGAGCAAAAAGTGTTAAACTAGAGAGAGAACTTTTTTTTTCCTATTTCATTCTGAGTAGATTTTCTAGAGAAATCCTCTTCCTCTAGTATCTCCTAATTCTAATTAAGATATTCTAGGCTTCTTTTTGATATGCAAAGAGGACTTCAAGGAACAGTATAGCAAACCAGCTAAAATATATTGCATAGAATATCACAAAATAGGGTCTCCGTGGTGGTGCAACGGGTTAAGCGCAGCACTCTGAAGCTATCAGCAGCCACTGCAGCATGAGTTCAAGCTCCCACAGGTCACAGCAAACCTCTCCTGTCTCCCCGCTGCTCCCCTCAGCTGTGTATTTTGGTCTATCTGCCTGTTCTGCTCCCCACTCTGTCTCTAGTGAATCTTCTCACCACCCCACACCTCTGGCCTGCACTCCAGCTTGTATGCATGAATAAATAAATCTTAAAAAAAAAAGAATATCACAAAATAAAATTAAACCAGTAAAACTGTGAAGTTTTCATGTTACCTGACCGGTGCCTAAAAAATACCTACAGCATTTCTGCATAAAGATCGAGACATCATAAAATTAATACAGACAATGGATAAAATGACAAAATTAGTTAAAAAAAATAGGACACAGAAGACAAGTTGATAAGCTCAGTACTGACTTGCATGGCAAAGAGAGGAGAGAAAATTAGAAGTCACTGGATGTGGATATTCTGGCAAAGTTTTCAGAGGAGAGTAGAGAGAGGACAGATTTGGAAGTGTTACAGGGTAACCCCGGGGGGTGCCTGTCTGGGTTCTCACTCGTGCGCTTAAAAGAGACTTAAAAACTCGAATGCAGGCACACACAATAAAATCAATAAAAAGATTTATTTACAAAAAGGGAAAAGAAAAGATAAAGAAATAAATTGGTGAAAACATCCTACCAGTTTCGCTGAGCTGGACTCTTCTCGCCTACTCAGGAAAAACTCTCCTCAATCCACACCATGGACCAATAGGTCTCTCCAACCTCCCAGTTCTGGTTTTTAAGTCCCCCAAACCCTCCTTAACTCCTCCCCCAGTCTTCAGCATCCTTCCTTTGGTGATGATGGCATCCTGGGATTCGTAGTCCTAGGTGTCTTGGCTCTCTCTGGCCTGAGGTGGGGGTGGGGTACTGGGACACTCCCCCTTCTTGAGGACCCCCCTCTTGCAGAACCAATGTAGCAGTTACAGTCATTGTAGAAAACAAATGGGGGGGCCTCCCTGGTGGCAAAATGGGTTAAGTCTCAGCCTATGAAGCTATCTGCAGCTATTGCAGCACGAGTTCAATCCCTGGTGGGGGAGCTTCCCACACGGCGCAGCAGACCTCTCCTGTCTCCCCGCTGCTCCCCTCAGCAGTGTACTTCAGTAGATCCACCTGTTCTGCTCCCCACTCTGTCTCTGGTGAATCCTCTCACCCCACACATCTCTGGTCTATACCCCAGCTCTTGTATGCATAAATAAATAAATCTTTAAAAAAAAGACAAATGCTTGAAAACAATTATCTTCCTCCTGCCAAACAATTTATAGTATTATGTCAGAGAGAAAATTCACCTATGCTTTATGCCTTTCACTCCATCGGGGGACTATAACCTTGTACACAGATAGGCTCAAATACAAGTGAATTCCAGTGTTATTTTGGTTACATCTTTGGTTACATAGTTGAATATTATGGATATATTTTCACTTGGAAAAGACTGCACTGGAACTCCAGTGAAATTTTAAAATTCCAGCTACCCAAATAGTTATGGTGATCTTGGTAAGATCGACGTGTAACTACTTTCAGGTCACTTGTAAGGAGAGGGAAATGGACAACAGCAGCGAGTTAATGGGGAAAAATCCTAGCACTCAGCAATAGCTAGGTGCTTTGTCCCCGCTGAGTGGGGCGAGGTGAATGGTCTGAGGGAAGGTGTCGTGACCGAATTGATTCATGTTGAAGAAAGAAGACGTTTATTTGTAACCAGGGAGGTTGGTACTAGAACTGATATTCTCCCCTATTTCTAAATACCAAACATAGAGAAAGGGGGTTTAGAAATAAGCATCTAGAAGCCTCTTCTCTGTCCTATTATCATTGGGTCTGGTTAATCCCCTGGAACAACAAACACACCTTTGAAAGAGCTTCTTGTCTTTCCAACTCTTTCTGAGAAAGTGGTTTCCCTACTTCCATTATCTATTGGCAAAAGTGTTTACTAGCATTTATCTTTTGACCTTTTATCCATTTGCCCTTTGAGTTTATTTTGCACCATCTCTGTGGATCCACACGATACAGAGCAATCTAGTGGATGTTTGCTCTGTAAATCAAAACTCCCTCAAAGCAGCTTGCAACTATATGAGGCTCTACTTTCTCCAGCTGTTCACAGACAACAGGCAAGCACAATGGAAAGGTTCAAGTGTAAATTACAGAATCGGGATATTTCCGTGCTGTTATTTCCTTTTTTTTCCTTGTAGTTGATAAAATCCACATCATATATCTCAAAACACAGAGATGAGTAGCAAATCAATAAACAATAACTATGCTGCTTATATTTATGGTCAAAATGGTGTGAGAAATGTACTTTTTCACTTAACATACAAAATTGAAGGAGACCATGTTAAGTGGAGTGAGTATAAACTGTTAATATATTCCTGTTTTTTTTTTTCCCTTTTTATTATTCAGTCAAAAGGCTAGAAAGCCCCCAGATGTAAGCACAGTACTGGCTTATTTCCAAATACTGTCATCAGATTAGTATTCATCTTAATGTTCGGGGGTTTAGCCATTATAATTAATCATCTTCTAAGTGCAGAAAGATACTTAATACTCTGTCCCTACTCATTATTTAGATTTTTAGTTCTATAGTGAAGGGCCTCAGAAAAAGATTAATTAAGTCAAACACTTTGGGGTTATTCTCCCATCATTGTACAGAGGATTTACATATATAACTGGAATTCATGCTGGTGAATGTTCCTCCCATAATTATGTAGACTATCACTGAAACCAATGGCTCCCTAAATGAGTTTGTCTAGTAATAATAATATAAACCAGAATTATCCTAATGAGTGCTTGGTATATTTTACTTTTATTACTTAACTTTTGTGTACTGAAATCATAACAAAACAGTTTTCATACTGTTGGTTCACATGGCATACAGTGTTTTAGAAAAAAATGACAGCTTTTTATCTGGAAAATAAACTAATTCTATAATTAAGTTACTTCCCCATCTTCACTGAATCTTAATATCCTCAGATAAAAGATGTGTTAAAATGATTTTAGACAGTTAAGATTGCTAATAATTTTAAGATATTATACTTCAATATATTATGTATTTAAATCCAGAATGAATTTTCAAATATACAAGTTCTAAAGGACAGAATCTGGAATTTGCTACTTGATATAAACCAAGGAGCTCACCAATTTTAGTTTTGCCAGAGTTAATTTAAAGAGCTTGAAATTTGTCCTCCTGTAAGAAAGGAGAACTCTTTTCTCAGTATTTTTTTTTCCATTTATAAAATACACAGACTTATATTGAAATGACCCACAGAATGTGACATCAAAAAAAAAAAAAAGAATCAATTGTATTATTTGAGTTCTGAAACAGCCAAAGGAAATGAAAAAGAAGAACAAAACTGGATATATCACACTTACTTATTTCAAGTATATTACAGTACTATAGGAATTAAAATAGTATGTTGCTGACATAAAAACAGACATACAAACCAGTGCAACAGAACAGCGACCCCAGAAATAAACTCACACATATAAAATATATTGATCTTTAACAAAAGCATCAAGCATGCATGAAGGAAAAAGAATAATCTCTTTAACCAATGGTGTGGGTGAAACTGGATATTCACCTGCAAAGAATGAAATTGAACCTCTGCCTTACATAATACAAAACAGTTACTCAAAATGGATGAAAGACTTAACTAAAAGACCTGAAACTGTAAAATAATTAAAATAAAATGTGGATACTATCATGACATTGGTCTTGGCAATGATTTCTTGTACGTGACACCAAATCACAAACAAAAATAGACACGTGTCTACAGCAAACTGAAAAAAAAAAGAACTTATACAGAAAATAAAGCAATAAATGCAATGAACATTCAAGCTGTGAATATAAAATATTTGCAAACCACATTTCTGTTAGGGGCCATAATTCCAAAATGTATAAGGAACTTCTACAATACAGTAAAAAAAAAAAAAAATCATCTACCCATTTAAAACATGTACAAAGGAGTATTCCAACAAAGATAATTCGGTGGCCAACAGGCATATGAGAAGTTGCTAAGTATTATTAACCTATTTGTATGATAATTATATAAAAAAAAAGCTAACAGATATTGATGAAGATGTGGAGAAACGGGAATAATTGTCCATTTTTGGTGGGGATGCAAAATGGCATAGTCACTATAGAAAAATGTATGAATGCTCCTCAGAAATATAAAATTTAGACCGACCCTATGAGCTAGGTATATCATATGTGGAATGTATCTAAAATAATTGATATCAGACTCTCAGAGAGTTGTGTACACTCTGACGTTAATTACAGCATTTTCCATTATCATTAATTATTCATAGGGCCAGACACAGAAACAACTTAAGTGTCCATTGATTGCTAAGTGAAAAGAGAAAATGTGGTACATATAAACAAGGGAATCTTACTCGGCCTTAAAAAACAGGGAAATCCTGTCATACGCTATGAGAGGATATTATGCTAAGTGAAATGTGTGTCAGAAAATGATGAATATTTCATGATTTCTCTTATAAGAGTCATCTCAAATAGTCTCATAGAAAGAAAGCAAAATTGATTTTGCCCAGGCTGGGGGGTGGTGGCGCAAGGGAGAGGAATGGGCATTGTTCAATGGACATAAACTCTTAGTTATGCCAGATGAATACATTAGACAAATCTGTTCTATGACTCTACTTACAGTTTAAAACATTATGTTGGGCACTGAAACATTTGTTGGAGCTAGCTACAATTTAGCTAGTCTTGCCAGTTTATCGAACATTCTAACACTGTTTTCCAAAATATTTTCCCACTATTAAATATATTCTTTCAAAATGTAGTTATTCATCCAGAATTGAGATCTCTACATACCCCAGAAAGTAAATCCAGTCCCTCAATTCACCACATTACTCTTCAAAATTCTTAGCATAGAAGAATCTTTAATTTTCAATTTATTCCTCTTTTGGCTTTCTTTTCCTCTGTGGAGGTCATTTATCAAAGCAAAAAATGTACATGGCCCTGAAAATGCTTAGATTATGTATGTGTGTCTATTTTCTCAGCTATATGTAAGTATATTTTTATTTTTTAAAAATTTAAGAAACATTGTTTTACAACATAGTGTATGATTCTGAATTTCCAGATACAGTTTACTCTTTAGTTGTTTGATCAAAAAACAAAGTAAAAATCAATATATTTTAAATGTTAACTTCAAAAAATTCTAATAGGTTGAATAAAATCTCTTACTGTTTATTTACTTCCAATTCAAAATTTTAAATGTTAATTTCTTAATTCTCCCCAGGCTATCCAGAGGAATGAGTTACCTCAGTCATCAAAGATCATTGTGGATTATTCCAGATTGGATTTTTCCTCAGGTAGATGACCACTATTTGGAACTTGTTAGACAAACTATAGCAATCGGCAGTTCTTTATTTGATGTGTGTGTTTTTTCTGCTCAACTAGATTGTAAGCTTTTGCATGTAGCAGCTAAATGTCATATTTCTTGGATATTTTAATGCATGAGTCAGAAAATGTATTTTCTGTAAAGGGATAAATAGTTAAATTGTCTCTGTCACAGACATTGAATTTTGCCATTGTATTGCCAAATCCCTATAGATAAGTGAAAATAAACAAATGTGGCATATTCTGATAAAACTTTAAATATGAATATGGAGGTCAGGGTGGTTTGTGAACGAGTTTACTGGGATGTGTGTGTGTGTGGCTGAATTGAGTGCAAGATAAAAATGAACTTAGATGCAAAATCAGCACTTTTTTCTGTAACATGAAATAGTTTTATCATTTTGCTATAAGTTATCATCTAAGTTGTACAATTCACATTCAACACATGCAGAAATTAACTGTTGATAAAATTGTCTAGAAAAGCTAGTACCTGCCAAATAAGAACTCAAATATATAGGAAATAAATCTATAAGAGAGTGTAATGTTTCCATTTTGTTTGTTTTTGTTTTCCCCAGTTATTTCAATGTGGGTTGCAAGTAGTTCCACAACAAAAACTAATCATTGTAATAATACAATAGTGATTGTACCACCTAGATTCATTAAGCATGAAAATTAATACAGATGTTCATGATTCATTACTTATCAAGCTAAACTTAAAATACATGAAAGACTTCCCATGTTAGGAAAAATACTGATTGTTATAAAGACTAATTACACAAGCACTTCAGCCCTCTAATTCCATTCATGATACCTATCACAGCAATTTTAGGATTCTCGTCATTTTTATCAATTGAAAATTTGCTCTGGCTTTAAGCACTCACACTATTTGAAAATTCCCATAAGATTATACTAAGTCAGCCCTGCCTTGTTAGGAAAGTCAAAGGCAAAGGCTCTGGGGCCAGACTTGTACAACTTAAGAGGTTTTCATTGTATGAAGAAGCCTCAGGGGATGATGGATTTTTCCTGATGGAGGAGGTCTGTGGCTAGAGCCATTGAAAAGATGACAGCAAAGTAATACAACAAAAAGCTGAAATGCACTGTAAAGGGCTCTCCTACCTCATTTTATTTCCCAATCTATTAGAGAAAAGATAATGGGAGGAATCTGCTTTGAAAATAAATATATCCACACATGCTACTTCTGTGTTTGTGTATTTACTCCAATCCCTATTTTATTATTGCAAAATATTTGTACTGAACATTGCTTGCTTCTTTGGAATTCAAAGTGTTAGAAAAACACACTCACATGAAACTACATGAGTTTTAGCAAAATATATTTGTTTAATGGAAGATGGAGCCTCCAAGAGGAATCTTTTTCATTTTCAAGAGTTTTTTCAAGACTAGTAAATTAATAGGAAAACGAACATATTACCTAAGATCATTTGAGTTTTAAATAACAAACCAGCTTGTGTGGCTTTCAGTAGCAAAAGGGAATTGTAAGAGTGTAGGTGTCAGAATTTGACGAGAATAAAATCATTGAAATATTGGTAGGTATATACACAAGAGAACACCACAACTCGGCAATGAAAAAATGAACCGTCTGCATTTGTGGCAGAGTGGGTAGAACTGGAATGGATGATGCTAGGAAAAGTAAGCCAGGAGAAAGACAGACACCAGGTGGTTTCACTAAGATGTGGAATAGAGAAAAACAGAAGGAAGGATCACATAAACCAAACCAGTAACAAATCCCTGGAATACGACTCTAGCCTTGAGACTACCAGAGAGGGGGGGACTGGGGAGGGCGAGAGGAAAGTGGGAGGGAGCCCTATGGAAGGCTATAGGTGCCTTGATGGCGGATGTGGTGTGGTAAAATAGACCATAAGAATATGGTCTTGCACCTTTAAGTCACCAGTGATAAAAACCAATGTTACCTCAATATAATAAAACACATATTATATTTTATTAATCTAAATGGGAATCTAGATTAGAAACCCAGTAGCACTGTCCATCATGTGAGAAAGTTAAGTGAGAAAAGGGTATCTGGATGGCTCTCTCTTGTTATCTCTTGTCTGTTTTTGTTCTTCCTGTTTATCTCTCAGGTACTGCATTCTCCTCATTCACTGGTAACTCAGTTTTTTGTTGTTGTTTTTTTTCTGTGTTTCAGTGACAAACTTGATTATCAACACAGCCAGTATCTACATGTCCTTAGTTTCAACCACTCAGAAAGACTGTTCCAACATCTGTCAGGCACATTCATATCACCTCAGCCTGTTGACCTCTGAACTAATCCACCTGAGAATCTGAAGCCCTTAAAATGGCGTCCAAGCACGCTTCTGATATGATCGGATGGGTCCAGGAAGATGGTCTGATGAGTGACAGAGGAAAGATTTGCACAAGCAAAAGAAACAAAAAGCAATAGCTGTTCCTAGTGTAGAATGTGTTATTTTAAAGAAAAAGAGCGTTTATGTCTTTGGAAAATCAAAAACGAAAATACAAATTGGAAATCATCCATCCTCCATGTACAGTTATTTATTAGGTGAAGATACAGCTTCTGTCTTTCCTTATAACTTCATGAGAAAAATATTATGAAACTTTCCTCAAATTCCTTAAAAACAGTGACACAGTTTTTCTCACTTGACTTTCTCACATAATGGAGTGAGCTACTGATTTTTAAGCAGGTATCTTTTCTTTTTGGCATTTCTGTGGAAAATTCCCATTTTAATATTACAGTAATATTTTCAAATAGATCTAGATAGTTTTTATAATTTTATTCAGATTTTTATAATTATATGCAGAAATGAGTTAACTCTTTCTTTGATCTCAAATAAGCAGATCCCTCCTGCAAGACTTGACTGTGATGTTGGAATTTCCAAGTCAAGTTCAGGTTTAGACTTCATCTTAGTTAGCAATAACATTCTCCTTGATAAAGAAGTTGATCTTTTCTTTTCTGTTCATATTTTTCCCACTTGGCATCCAAGATACCGTTTTCACCTGTTCTTCCTTTAGCGTACCTGAATGTGCTACATCATCTTTCATACCTGGTTAGATTGGACATAAGAATTTGTCCCTAGGTTACCATGTTTCTCTTCAACCGTCTTTGGTAAACTCATCTAAACTTCTGGTTTTGACTCATTTAGATGTAAGAAACCCCAAACTTGCTTGGTCCTTAGTCAACAACGACCTAGTCCATCTAAGACATTCACTAGTGCCTGGTATAGATAAACTAATGGTATTCTATTACTTTGCTTAATGCATTTACGTCTATTATCTTTCATCTCTGGAATCATTAAAAATTCTCTTTTTTCATCTTTATTCTACTTAACTAAGTGATTATAATTTTCCTATGTCAACAAAGAATATGTCTGAAAGCACACTGCATTGCTGAAAAAAGTTTCGTCAGAAGATACACTCTTTTGCCTTTCTACAGTTATATTAGATGTTCCATGTAAAGTGTTACTAGTTTTTGTATCCCTATCAGTGTTGCACAGAATGTGCTGGTGAATACATCATTGCTGAGTATCATCAATCCTTACTAATTAAATTGCTGTATTATCTAAAAATGGCTTATTTTATTAAGGTGTTACAGATTGAAACATTCTGCCACTTAACATGGAATGGCTCCATAGACTTGAGCATCAGTAGTAATAGTGATGACTGCCAAAATCCTCACACACAAAAAAATGAGAAAATGTTAATAACTTTAGCAGTTAAGAAATGAACTTATTTTCATTTTTGCTATGCATTTCATTACTTATTACCGAACTTGGAGATTTTGCACACATTGGCAGCTCATATTTAATATTTTTGTACTCAAGGACTATGAAGGTTCTTAGATTTTACTCTAATGACAAGCTATTATGTTGACTTAGCACTTTCCTGGAAGCTGACAGCAGATATGAGACACTTACGTTAGAGACAAAGGATTCTTTACCCACAGTGGTAGTGGTGACCACCAAGAGTCAGAGGGACGGCTGGAAGACACTCATGGATTTAGTGGGTTGTGCTACAGAGAACTGTTAACAGAACCCAACTCTTTTACAAATGGCAGCAAACCCAGTTGGTCTTTGCTCCATAAGGAATTATTATCTTTAACAAACCTTCCATTTTCTCCAGGAGAAAGATGCCCTTTCAACCTTGCAAAATTATTTGCCCAACAGCTTTCAAAGAAATTCTAAAATAAATGTAAAAGACAGTACAGAGCAAATGTAAAAGGTAGTTTAGAACAAATGCATAAGATAACCTAGAACAAACATGAACGATAACTGAGAACAGGTAGAACAGTCTAGAGCAGATGTAAAATATAGTCCAGAACAATTTAAGAGATACTCCAGAACAAAGATAAAAGATAGGCTACAGCAAGTGCACAAAGGTCTTCTAATTGCAAGAGAGGGAATTCCAAAGGGAGATGGAAAAATGTCTAATTAGACAATTATAGCTATAGATTTTGAAAGTAACACCACACTCATTTTCTGCTTTCCAGAAGTTGCACCTCATACCTCATTTGTTTATTGTGTTTATCAATTGAGAACTTTCAAATAATACTAAGTAAAAGGGTAAATACTGAAGAATATTAACTTTCTCCAGGCAACATCACAGATCAGGAAACATGTTCCCACAGGTGTGTTATCTTTTCATGCCCACAATGCCTATTTTTTTCATCAGCCAAGCATGCAGCCTTTATAGAGCATCTATAGACTTTGAGAGTCATGAGAATTCTTATCTAAATGTTGATGAGTAAAAGAACTTTTAGTAAAATTGTATGACTGTGTTGCCTGCATTCTTCCGATGATCAGAAACTTTCTAAATAGATATAATTCCTTTCACAGTTGATTTATAGATGTCTAGATATCCTCCCTTGATTTGTTTGATTTGCATTCCCATTTTAAAATGAGACAAATGGAACAGAACACCTATCACCTGTGCCTATAAATGGTATAGCCCTATTTCAACTCTACCATTGAAATTTTAACTTAGATTTAAAAAGTGGGTGATCATTTTGCAGGGAATGACTCCATCTGAATGGCTTGGTTGCCCCTGATATGTCTGCCAGATGCCTGTGAGGGGGCATAAAATGAACAAGCTCCTTATTTGGACTAGCGAAGCATGTAGACAAAATCGCTGTTGATTATTAAATCATGATTTTGGCTTTATTGCTTGTTCACATACCTTTAATAAATGGAAATATTTTATGACAGTGAAATGCATTTTATTTTTAAGGTAATAATATCTATTATATTTTAAAGGTTAAGTTAAAGTAAGTGCATTAACTAACTGAAATAAAAGTAACTAAAAGTTATGGGATAGTGGTTAGCAAACATTAAACTCCCAATAAATTTTAACTTCTTCACTTCCTTTCTTGGATGTTGATATAAGATTATTGAAAACAGAGAGCAGTTTTAAGATTATTCTATATCCTACATCATAATAGGTATTTAAGATTTTTGATTGGAATGAATGTTTTTTTTTAGGGGAAGAATTAACGACCATGTTTTCGGTTTGCATCTAAATAAAAAGAAATCCAAATGTTTGAAGAATAAGAGCTCATAAGATACTTCTTGCAAATAAAATCACTATGTGTCTTTGATTTTGAAGAGTTAACAATTCTATAATCAAGAAAGATAAAGAGACTAGAGAATGTACTTAGCTAATGTGATGGAGACAGAGGCATTGAAAGCAAACTTAGCATAGGTCAGGTTCAAAATCTCCTAACTTCCAGGGGGATGAAAAACCAGGACAGAGTTGGTGAAGTTTCTCATTCATCTTCGTTAATGTTAGATAATGAGAACGGCTACTTTCCAAGTATTTGAGGTTTGCCTCACATTTGTGTTATTCTTGGATAAGGCAGAGGTGGTTTTTATTTTGTTCACCCTATACTGTGCTTCCATTTTAATTAGATCTAAACAGCTTGTGAAGATTTAATTTTTAAAATAGTTTTAAATCTCTGATTGAGAAATACAAATCAGTTTGGATAAACACAGAGTAAACTAACCTTTACTCTGATACTTCAAATCCCTTAAGCTTTCAGTAATTACTGTTCTTAGGGAAAAAAAATATGTAATTATTCAAGTGAAAATTGATTTGGTAACACCTGTGAGAGACTTTTTTCTTATAACATAGGCATCACATTGAAAATGTAAGTTATGTTTTTCAGTTCCAGGAAAAATATTGTAAACAAATCTTTAAAAATGCCCAACGCAAAGGCATACTAAATCCTTTATGTGAATTCTTGTGTTGAACGCTACATAAAATGACTTAGCATATATTTTGGTAAGAAGATGTCAGTCTTGAGAAACCATAAATGGGTTCATAGCATGCCATAGCATGCTGGGAATATGGACCAAAGGATGGATGGATGGATGGATGGGAGGATGGATGGATGGATGGGTGGGTGGAGGTGGGTGGGTGGATGGATGGATGGATTGATGGATGCAAATGACAATGGTAAACCCAAATTACTCTTTGCAAAATGGTCAATGTTTTAAAATTGGTTAGACTCCTCACTAAAGCCAAAGAAGCAAGTTAAGTAAATAGAGCTGAATTTTAAAATTTCATTAATCCTCCAGTTGACTGCATGAGCTATCAAACCAAATGGAAGTGTTCATGCTGCCTGCTGAGTGTGGCCCAGCGCCTCGAACTCAGGTCTGTGATTGTGCTCAGTGCGGACACAGGCTGGTGGGGCAACAGTGAGCAGATGGACATCAACTACCTGTGGACTACAAATCCAGGACCTAAGGCCTTTTGAAAGAAAATTCAAATTTTCCTTTTCTGTGACTCACTGAACCATCCTTGACTACGATAACTCACAGTGACAAGGACAGTCAGGGTTGGAGAAGAATTCTGCCTCGAGTGGCGGCAAGGAGTAGGGTTCTCATGTCAAAAACTATCAGAGGAGTTAGAAATTGGAATTATAATTCAATTTTTAGCATTGAGGTGGATATGATTACTATGACATTAAAAAGGAAATTTCTTTGTATTTAGGATCTTCCACAAATCCAGTAGAATTAAATTGAAATGCAAAAGAAAAATTAACAAAGGAAATGGATAATTTTCAAAAATAAACAATATGATTTAATTATATGCGATGACATTCTACTTCGATCACAATGAGATCCACACAAATTTAAGTCAGAAAAGATTAACAAAAATGAAAACAAAATCACAGCCCTCATGTTGGGAAGGCATTCTCACACATTGCTGGTCACTACAAAAACAGCTCCTCTGCGGACAGCAATTTACAGGTAAATATACAAATATATTTGAATATATATTTGTATATATATTGCATACAAACGCATATATTTACATTTCACACTACTATAATCTGGCAGTTCAATTTGTCTGTCTACATATCCATCCACCCACCCATCCATCCATCCATCCATCCATCCATCCATCCATCCATCCATCCTTTGGTCCTGAAGGTGAGTAATGGTATGCAAGATCACCCATAGCAGCTATTTAAACAGAAGATTGCAAGTGTCCAAATGTCCATCAATTTCAGACTGGTTATCTAAATCATAACACAGCCATACAACTATATCTGATCCATAGGAAGAATCAACCAGCTCTCCTTACTGATGTGGAATGATCTCTATGGTACAGTAAGAATGATAGAAGCTCGTTGGAGACTAGGGTTTGTAATACTCTCACATGACTGTAGGGGGTTAAAAACAAAAACAGAATGGGATTCTGTCTGTTGAAAAATGGTAAATATGCAGAATATGCCTGAAGAACTAATAAGAGGACTTTCTCAGGAAAGGGGAGCTTGGAAGAATTGGCAGCTGCCATTGATATGAAAACTGAAAAAACAACAACAACAAAAAAAAAAAACAGGGGCCTCTGTGGTGGCATAGGGATTAAATCTCAGCCCTATCAAACTATCAGCAGCCACTGCAAATGGTGCAGCAGACCTCTCCTGTCTCCCCGCTGCTCCCCTCAACAGTGTATTTCAGTAGATAACCTGTTCTGCTCCCCACTCTGTCTCTGGTGAATCCTCTCAGGCCCCCATCCCCCACATCTCTGGCCTCCACCCCAGTTTTTGTATGCATAAATAAATAAAAATAAATCTGCAAAAAAAAAAAACCTGAAAAAACAAACAACAAAACCCATAGCATTTCCATTAATAAATAACTAAAGAGCAGAGATTCTTTTTTAAAATATCTGGGGTGCGGGATTATACCAGTATATTCACAGCTCATGATGGTAGTTTTCTGTTTTCTACTTCCTTTCCCTGGATAGTTTTCTGTTTTCTACTTCCTTTCCCTGGACACATCTTAGTTATATTTTCTAATAGATGTATGTGTTTGGCAATGGGAATATGAATTTTAGTATGCAAATTCCTGTAGGACAATCATCCTCCTCTTTGAATTTCTTTGAAATTACCCAGGACTATTCCACTGATGATTTCGATAATGATGACAATCCAGATTATAATAATTCCCTTGTTACAATTTTTCAGCTTTAGAACATTATCTGCTAAGAAATTTTATGATACTCTAATTCCTTCATTGCAAATGTTATCTTCTAAAGATGCCAAATACAGCAATTGAAAGGAAACCTTAACAAAGATAATTGTTTTTTCTTGTTGGGAATTTTTCCCTCCTTTAATATATTGGTCAATTTTCTATAAAAAGGAAGGACATGATGAACTAAATTATCTGGTATTTTAAAACTTTTTTCATTGACCTACAGAAATGTAGAATGCATCTCACCCAAGGACATGCTTCCATTTAAGAAGTTATATTTATTAATGGAATTTTGTTATTACAATATGATATGGGTGTAACATCATAGGCTTTTATTGTACAAAATCTAAGCTACATTAAAGCTGATTCATTTATTTATGCATATAAGAACTGGGTGTAGGCCAGAGGTGTGGGGGGTGAGAGGATTCACCAGAGACAGAGTGGGGAGCAGAACAGGTGGATCTACTGAAATATACTGCTGAGGGGAGCAGCAGGGAGACAGGAAAGTCTGCTGTGCCATGTGGGTCAGCTCCCTGGCCGGGGATCGAACTGGTGCTGCAATAGCTGGTGATAGCTTGATAGCGCTGCTTTTACACTCTGTGCCACCAGAGTGGCCAACCTCTCTAGTTGTTATGGAAAGTCTTGAGTCTCACACAGGCCACCTAGAAACATTCATGATGATGATGAAGAGTCTAAATGTCCTGTGAACCAAATTAGGTGCAGTAACTTTTGGACCTTGAGAAACTGATTGTAGAATTTTATGCCTTTGTTTCCTTATCTACAAAATGTGCATAACAATAATTGTTGGGACTTATGAGGGCAAAATGAAAATTATTACTGTAGTGCCTGAGAAGAAAATATTTGATAGCTAAGTTTTATTATTATGCTAATCATTTTTATTGAGTGTTACTAGGAAACAAAGATCTGCCGTGTCTTAAATTTATCTGTGTAAAAATGCAAATTTTGGCAAGTTAAGTCATTTTAAGTAGTATTGGTTACTTAATAATGGAATAATGGTTTCCACTTTTGTGGTGTACACAATCTTCTTAATTTGGATCAATAGATGGATGGATAGGTACTAAATAATTAATTTAGTAAACTGTTGATAGTAAATTTTATGTTTAATTCCTCTAGCTATTTTCCCAGGTAGTTGTCTTTCTAATTCTTTCATTCCTTTTCTGCATAAAACTCTACTGGTCATGAGCAAAATTAGGGAAAGATTTTCATAGTTTTCTATCAGAAAATATTAATTTCTCCTCTTGCTTTATCAAAAAAATGATCAGACATTCACTTGCAGTAAACTGGTGACTTTGAGCAACAATCTTACGAAAAATTCCATCAAATTGCCTTTGGATGTTGATAAAAGAGAATTCTGGTCTCAAAACCTGGCAAGGTGGCAGGAAGAGCACTGATACGAGGATATGTTAATAGGAGCATCAGTGCTGCTTGCAGTGATTACTTGCCAATAGCAGAAAGCTCATGAATGCAGAGGAAGATATTTCTGGCCCCAAAATGTCATACCCATCTATCTACACGCAAGAAGAAACCCAAAGCAGAACAATAATTTGATCTTCGTGATGGACAACACTTTTACATATGTTACTATATTTAAATCTTCTTTTTTCCCCCCATCCCCATATGTTACTATATTTAAATCTTACTAAAAACTGTCGAGGGCATTCCTATGAGCTTTTTATAGATGGCAAACTGAATTTAGTGATTAAATATTTGCCCCAAACGACCTGAACACAAATTTAATATCTTATGGAAGTTGGGATTTTTATTGAGATCCTCAATAACCAAATCAGGAAAAAAATAATGGGGGAAGTAAATGTGTAGAAAGAAAAATAGTCGGCAGAAATATATTCAATGCAACCTTGGGTAATAATCATGATATATAACATCCTTAGAAATAATCTAATCTCAGAGGCAGTAGGCCATGCGGAAATCATCTTTGTTGTTCCAAAATAAACTAATAATAGAAGGGTCATTTTAATTTTAGTTTTTATTTTATATGATCTGTATGATTTGCAAGCTGCTTCTGAGAAGAAAAAATTTCAACTAGAATATATTTATTATTGAATCCAATAGTTTGTGAAAAGGTTTCTGTGCAACCCCCATAGAGTGGTGTGTGTGTGTGTGTGTGGTGGTGGGGGGGTTGAAACACAGACAGATGATCGATAGATAGATAGATAGATAGATAGATAGGGACAAAAATAGAGAAATTGAGATATTGAAAGAGACATGGAGAGAGACAGAGTTTGAAGAAGATGCAAAGTTTTGAAAAATAAACTTAGCCAGCAAATATTCCAATCTGCATCTGAATTCCATGCTGGGAACATGTCAGTTAATGTTACATGGAGTTACCTGTAAAAAGCATTCATGTGAATCCTTAATTTAAAATCATGCCATTCAAATAACAGCTATATTTCCTTTGTTAATCACTTTATTTACAATTCCCAATTTAACATATTGCATCTACTTTTGCTGTTTTCTGGTTTAAGCGAGATGTACCAGAGAGAGTTTAACTTAGGAATTTTAACCTCTGAATTCTGGCTTAATTCGTTTATATCCCTGTATAGGCAGCAGGGCTTGTAAAGAAATACGCACCACACTCATATCAAACACACACAGCGGTGGTCGAGAGTCTCTGAATATAGCCCTTTTTTTCTGCCCTATTCTAGAAGTTTTGAGTTTGTATTCGATTTCATGGTAGCAAGATCAGGAACATATTTTAAATTAAATTATTAAATGCAGTTTAAAGAGGATCATTTTCAAGAACAAGAAATAGATTTCATTTTTTATATGAATATAGTGAATTAAATACATTGATAAATCTCTTTATCTGGGTTCAGTTTTACTTGCACTTAAAAGACAAAACTTTTAATTTGACATTTTACTTTATTTATACAATTTGAATTTGGCTAATAGGGCAATATTTAGTCTGATACATGTAGACTCACTCAAAAATGTGCCAACTTATGCTTCCCTTTATGGGGGAAAAGAATTGTGCTTTGAGAAAAAAAAATACCTCTCATAGCAGTAAAATGATGGGAACTGGGGACTTTTGAAGTTAATAATATAGAATTAGAGTTATTTATTTAATTGGTTCCAGTCTACTGCAGTGTTTAACAAGCTCAGATAAATGGACTAATCTTTTCCAATTAGTCTATTAAAGTCTGGTTATTTTAAAGACATATCAGTTGTAATCAGAGTGTTTCCTAAGGCATAAATTGTCTAGCACCTTTCCACTGAGAGGGCATTTCTCTTGCTGTGGAGCTGTTTGCTCTATGAACTTTGTTTGTTTTAGCATAAGAAATTCCAGAATCATAACAGATATCTGAAAAACCCCATATGGCTTCAGTGAATGAAATACATTCATTAGTTATTAAACACTAAAAGGGATCACAAGTTCCTCCTGAATCAGCATTTCCTATTTTTAAATGTGTAAGTGCAAAAAGTGTAAAACAAAGCAATGACGACTTTCAGATCGTTCTAAGATATTCCCATGTAGTATTATATTCTTGCATCAGGGCACTACATCATAGTAAATTTATTTTAAATGTGGGATTTTCATTTATTTACTCTCCGGTATAATCACATTTTTACCTCGTATAATCTTTTAGAACTTATTGGAAGGATAAAGAACACTGATTATTCTTCATTGTCGAAAATCTGACCTTTTCTTATTATATAGTCAATCAAAACAAATGTTATAAACTGAGCGAATGGAAGTCATTGACGCACTAACCTCAAGGTCAGAAGTAATAACCAAATATGTTTCTGAGTAAAGATGAAAAACTCCAAGACTAGCTGCCATGGCTTGTGATCTTCTAATTGATCTGTAGCCCTTTCCTCCACCCACCAACTTTCTGTGACCTCTGACCAACCTCTTTTGTACTCAGTGCCAAAGTTTTCCAGTGTGAAGCTGCCTCTCAAGTCAGGTCCAGTTGTTCTGTTATTTTTTCCCTCTACCCATGTGTGACCTCTTTGTAACATCTGTGCTTGGAACTTTGTTGACTAGGTTTTAAGGAAGTTTCAAACTAAACTTCTCTGTACTCTGATCACCTAGAGAACACGTGATAATTAAGTCAACCCATTCTATAAACATCACTTTATCTATCAGTTAAAATTGATAGTTTTAACTGATCAGTTAAAAACTACATTTATCAGGGCCTCCCCAGTGGCGCAGCGGTTAAGCGCTGCACTGTGGAGCTGTCGGCAGCGGCGACGTGAGTTCGACACCCGGCCGGGGAGATTCCCACATGGCGCAGCAGACCTCTCCTGCCTCGCCCGCTGCTCCCCTCAGCAGTGTATTTCTGATCTGCCTGTTCTGCTCCCCACTCTGTCTCTGGTGAACCCTCTCGCCGCCCCACGCCTCTGGCCTGTACCCCAGCTTGTATGTATAAATAAAAAATAAATAAATAAATAAATCTTTAAAAAAAAATAAAAAATAAAAACTACATTTATCAGTTAAAAACTACATTTATGTCCCTACATTAGAATCCCTCCAAATTCGAAATATATTAACCTGTAAGTTATATTAAACCTCTGCAAATTCTAAAGCATCGAATTCAATGATGGCAATTTTAACATAACAAGTGCATCCTTGGCTAACTTTCTGAGAATAAGAATTCAATTTGCGTGGGTGTTTAAATTGACTCAACAGTAAACATACTTAGAATTCGAAGGTTAACAATAAAAATACAAAGAGAAAAGAGGATATGTTAAATTTTCTATTAAGAAACATTTAAACTTGTAAATGTTTGACATTTAAATCAGAGATTTCTGATACCATGTGGTCAATTGAATTATACCTAAATGCAAAAATAACCAAATAATGGTAACGCTAAGAATAATGATAAAATGACATAACCACACTTTTAAATAAAATAGACAATATATGCATATCTGATATCCCATATCTGGTGTCTTCATCAACACCCTGTGGGAAGCACAGAATCTCATCTCTGTCCTCTCCGCCAGGGTCTCAACCAAATCATGGGGGGCGGGGGCTGGGGGTAGAAACTCAGGTACTCAGGAAAGAACTGTGTGACTCACATTTCTCTGCAAGTGGATGGGAGACCTTGAGACCACTTTTCAATAGTTTTAAATTCCCAAAGTTACCTGAATAAAATGTCTTGAGGAAAATACCAAACATTATCAAAGACACGAAGATTAATGGCTGAAAACTGTGGTGAGCAACTTTAGCACAGAGTAGGCAACGTGGTCAGAAAAGCCAGCAGACCAGCAGACAGGTAGCAGATGGGAAGCAGCAAGCTTGATCTAGCTGGAGAGGTAGGGGTGTCTGAAAGGAGGGAAACAGTCGAAGGCCACAGAAACTTCATCTGTAGTGTCCCCATTCGCCACCAGAAGCATCACCTCCATCTTTGAGAAGAGGTGTGTACACATGAAAAGTGATTAGAAGCCCATGTATCAAAATGTGAGCAGTCATTGATACTGAAAAGTGGTTCTTTGAATACTTATCCCTTATTTCTAATTAGTCTCAGCAACTACGTAGTTAATGAGAAGATGGAGATTGAAAACTCCATGACCTTTTAATCTATTTAGAGAACAAAATAAGTCATCTGACTTTTGCTATGATAACACACTGGGCCTAGTCCCAAGACTATCTCCTAACACACCAATATTTATATTAAAAAATTGATGTTTAATATTCTACTTCCCTTTTAAAAAATAATCAGTGGATCTTTATTTTTGGCCTGGCTTGACCAATGAACAGGGTCATTTGTGTATTTTCCCCTCTATCAAACACTGTGAAGGTAGTGTACGTTTTGTACATACAGCATGTATGAGATATAACTTCGGAACAAGTGGAATTAGCAAGTGCAATGTCTAGTTTGCTCTTTGGTGTCAGCCACTTATAAATTATAATGGCATAACCTTTTAAAGCAATTAACAGGATGCCCTTCTATAGTTATTTTCCCTGTGATGAATTGTTGACTTTTTCAGCCTTAAAGTTTGCATGATAACATCACTGTTACGATTGTGAAGTTTATTCATTTATTTGTCAGATAAAAGAATCTTGGATAAAAGATCACAAAAGTGCCTATTAAGCCTCAAGTTCCTCTCTTCTCCCAAGAGAGGGAAAAAGTCCCTCTGGATGGGTGTGGTGGGGGAGGGGACTGCCTTTTTTTTGCAATGTTTCAGAATTTTCTTTTTAAAAAAAGCCATGTTGGAAATAAAGTTTCTCTTCATAGTAAGACTGTTCAAAATAATTTGTATTATTGCATTAAAATATTATTTGGACAACATGAAAATGGCAGGGCTTTCAAATTAATGATTCAATTTTTGTAGAATGTCATTATCAGTTTCATATATGGCCTGTTTGTGCAAGGGGAAAGGGCTGTACTCTGGAAACAAGGACCAATATTTTAATGTTCTTCCTCACAAGGCTTCATATTTTAAGTGGATTCTTCTAAGACACAGTGTCCCCTAAAGCCTCACTTACCTCTCAGAACCAGAAGAATTCAGTTCTCAAAGTGTATTCCCTGGAGCAACACTGGGAAGAGATTATAATGCAGATTCGGATTAGCTGTGGAATGGAAATAATTGTGGAGAAAAGGATTCAGACTAACTACCTCCCACCACACCTCCCTGAAGAACCACAGCAGCAAAAACAACAGCACACACACAACCTTTTCAACATCATGTAGCTTTGACATCTTAAACACTTATCAAGGAAGCAATTCTTACAGAGCATATTGGAATTAGTTTTTCAAAATTGTTTAAGAAAATCAGCCAGGATGAAAGCGTGAATCTTTGTCATTAAACGTATTAGTAGTATTAATATTTATGTTATTTTACGATGGAAGCACAACTAAATGCTAAGTTACCCCAACTATTTGTCAAATTGAAAAATCACAAAATTTGCCTAATATATAAAATTCTATCTAATGAAATAAAGTAAAAATGTAGGGCATAACAGTAACTAAGATGACATTTCATAGCCTTAACCATTTCCATTCATAAAGACACAAATACTGTCTTCAGAATGAGTCCAAAAACATTTTAACACATAATAAAAAATAGAGTTTATTTTGTGCATCTACAAATATACCTTTATTATAGAAGTCTTTAAAAATGAATGGAATGTAAGTGTAAAACCACCATTATTAGATTTCTGGAATGTTCCTTTGTTATCTAATGCACACACACACACACACTCACACACATACACGCTTGTGCATACACAAACATTTAAACAATCAATAGTGTCATAAATAGATGGTCCCATTCCTATTGCCTAATTTATTGACTCATTTGACCAGTATTTATAATGTACCAACTTAGTCCAAAGGAGAGAAGTGCATATCCCAGCAGAAATTAAGTCTTTTCTTCAATTCTTCATGTTGAGCCTACTTGGTGAGCATACACTGCATTGTTAACTTCTCTTCTACTTTGTCCTTGCTGTGTATTATAAAGCAAGTGTTTTCTTGGTCAACATCACCCTTAACATCTCTGTCATATTTCATCGCTAGGATGGATCAGCAGGCACCATTCTCTGGAGTTGGCCCTATCTGTGGTGCCCTGGGCTCCAGCTGGCATTAGATTAGTTAATACGCTATGGCTCATTTTCTCACCCCTCCTCATGCTACCCCTTAAAATATTCCAGTGTTCCCCCCTGACTGTAGAGTGAGGACCTTGTTCCTTCAATGGCCCCGAAGTCCACCTATTCTCAGTGCTGTTCCTTGGTCTTCTTTCTGGTCATCAAAAGCACTAAGCTTTCACTTCTGGGGTCTTAAAACCAGCTTCCCCTCTGCCTGGGTGACCTTCTCACAGCTCCCTAAACACCAGCTCCTTTTCATTGTGGGTGCTCAGTTCGAAGGCAGCGGACTGCAGAGAACCCACAGGATGGACGGGCGGAGGAGCGTTTCATGAGACCCCCTCTGCGTAGCTCAGGACCCCCAGCCACCCCAAGCCCAGCTCCCCCCATGGAATCCCTGTCATGCAGGGCTGAGTTTACTCCTCTGTCTCCCGGATGACAAGTCACACAAGGTACATCACAGCGATCTGAGGGTAGAATGAATGGCTGAAGCACTGGATAAATGAAGCAATGATTTATGAAGTATTTGTAAAGGGGGATTGTTTTATGCACATTGAAATATGTGACGAAATTGTATCTGGTCAAAAAAAGACCAAACATAGAGCATCATAGTTAATGCAGTAAAAAATAACTATAAAATTTCATGTCACAAGACCTGTTAATGGTCTGTCTAAGCGCACAGATTTTTCTCTGTGTGTTTTATGAAACATGCTCAACAATGTCGTAATGTTAAGATATTTATTTCCCAGAATCATGTAATGATCAGAATATTTTAATAGAAGAAGAAACATATCATTAAGAAAATATGGGGATAATAAAACACCCTCTGGCTTACAACAATTGCTAAACAAAATTTAATTTCCCATTGATCTTTTGATTCCATCACATTTCTTTAAATCTTTCTGGAGGAAATCAATAACATATCAACTACACAGGGATACTTAATATTTTAATTTCAGATGAACCACAAATCAATATTTTCAGTGGTTCACAGTCTTTAAAATTGCAATAAAAATAATGAATTATGATAATGTCTATAAAACATTGTCAGTGGTATCTTAGGGTTGAAACACTTGCACTATTTTATTCCATGATATCAAAATAATTATTTGGCTCTGTGTGTGTGTGTGTGTGTATGTGTGTGTTTTGTCTGCCAAGCACAATAATGGGGGAAAGAAAAAGAGTTTATAAATTGCTCTAGGGTATGCGGTGGATCTAACTGATTTTTAAAATAGCATGATATCAACTTTCCATATTTGAAAAGCTAAGCATTAAGATTTTATTGTTCAATTTAATTTAAATCAAACAGTATTTCTATTATAAGCTAATTTTATAGGATGGGAAGCATGAGACTCAATCAAAATATGATTGTCATTAATGCACTCAGGAAAATGAACACAAATGCCGACTGTTACAGCTTGACTTAAAGAAGACACTGGCTATGCTTAAAGGTCAGCTTGGAAGTTGTGTCTTAAGCTTGTGACTGAAGTATAAAACCATGATGCTGAAAATGGCCCAAGTTTTCCTTCTTCAAACCTTCACTTCTAAACTTCCTCTAGAACACCTGTACGGAGAAGTCGGAACACGTCATAGCAGAGTGATGGCACCCAGTGACAGGTAACGACTCCAACAGCTAATTTCCCAGACTGCAACGCTGTGAGGAGTTTTGGCAGAACTACACATGCTATGCTTTATAGCTAGATGTTTCGTCTTGAAATGAAAAATAGATGAAGGATGGTAGAGAGTCAGAGAGTCTCAAAGAAAACTATGTGAGGGAGGGAAGGGCAAAGACAGGAAACATCTACTTCTGTTGAAAGTGATTTCAGTGGCTGGAGACGCCCTCACTGTCTCCCCCTGCAATACCCCCAACCAGTCTGTACACCATTACCCAACTGTGGAAAACTCCTGAGGCTTGGACGTGAGCTTGTAAATTCATTTGCTATTTTTTTTAGAGATTCATTTTATTTATTTATGCACACAAGAACTGGAGTGTAGGCCAGAAGTGTGGGGGGTGAGAGGATTCCCCAGAGACAGAGTGGGGAGCGGAACGAGCAGATCCACTGAAGTACACTGCTGAGGGGAGCAGCGGGGAGACAGGAGAGGTCTGCTGCGCCCGTGGGAAGCTCCCTGGTCGGGGATCGAACTAGTGTCACAGTGGCTGGAGATAGCTTTATAGCACCGGGACTTAACTCCTGTGCCAGCAGGGAGAAGATTCACTTGTCACGGTCGCTTGATTAAGGATGAGCCTGTGGGTACGCAGGGATGCTGGGGGCAGAGCTAATTGTGTGTTTCAACAGAGGTTCAGAGTGCCCTGGGGTGGGCGAGAGAAGCTGGTCGTCCCGTCCATCTCCAGCCCAAGGCCAGAACAAACTGGACATCACCCTGCCAACCAGTGACAATGACTACTGGGCTAGTCCAGCACTTAGACCCAGAGAAAGAGCAAGGTCTTAACTTGAAACCGTGTAATAAGTGACAGATGAGTAACAGAAAACCAAAGAGAAGTATGAACGTGTCTACCTCATGTGCATTTGGAGGAGACCCAGGGATTAAGTTAGTGTATTTTCCATATTAATCAGGAAAGTGAAAGGAGTACAGGGAGCTAAATGATTTTTTTAAAAGACTGATTTACGTACGCAGACGAGAGATAGGGTGTAGGCCAGAGGTGCGAGGGTGAGAGACCGAGACAGAGCGGGGAGCAGAGCAGACGCAGCCACTGAAATCCACTGCTGAGGGGAGCAGCAGGAGACAGGAGAGGGCTGCTGAGCCAGTGGGAAGCTCCCTGGCCGGGGATTGAACTCATGGCGCAGTGGCTGGCAATAGCTTGATAGCTTTATGTCTTTAACCCCTGCTCCACCAGGGAGGCCCATTACGAAATATAAATGAGTCCGTAGAGAAATAGGTGAAGGTTGTGACAGTTTTGAGGGAGCTTGTATCTGTGGGGATTGACTTCTGGTCTCCCCTCCTGTAACAAGAGTTAATCTTCCCTGGCTGAAAAACTCCATGGAAGGGGATTTATGTTCATTATGCTATTTGGGGGAATCTGTCTTCAGGCAGATAAGGGACGGGGGTGGGGGCGTCAGAGAAATGATCTTCCTGCATTTGCTATTTTCAAATATCTATAGCTCAAAATAATCATACCAAGGCAGCATATTTTGGGGTGGCATGTCTTGACTCCTGCAAATTTTGGGGTGGCATTTTCAACTACCCTTCATGTTCTCTCTAATTTTTATGTACATTGCGAAAATGCTTTCCATGGAGACAACACACAGACAAATGCCTCTTTCAAGATATTGTGCATTAAACTTTTAGTTTCTGCTAATCTAATGGGAAATTGTCATTGTGGTCATGGTTTGTGTTATTTGAAAATCTCTTCCCATTTTGATTGTGTGTGTGAGAGAGAAAATTTACTACACTTATAAGCAGTACATTGATTTTTCATTGTGTGCTAGTAGTTGCTATTTTAGGGAGATTGACCTTTTGGTTTCACTGTTTCTTCTTGCAAATATTCTCTAATGGCTTAAATATGGATGCTCATCTAATGAGCAATTATCTACGAAATCAGAATTATGTTGTTAACTTTTTTCACTCTGAAAATATTTTTTACCCAATATATTTACTTAATAATTTCACTTTGAAAACATTTACACAGTAATGTCAAACGAAAAGGACCGAATACAGGATCACATTAATATCAAGCGACCTCCACCACTCTGAAGAGAATGGACTCTTGGTATTGAAATTATTTCATGATATTAACAATCAGCCTAACTAACATCATAGTAAACTATATCTTAGCTTTTGGTTCATATTTTCTCAATAAGAACTATTTTTATGCATAAGTATTTGCATTCTTGTGGATATATGCACTTTGTCTGGATATACAGTGAACTGTATAACACATGTAATTAATTAATGCATAATTATATATTTTTTATAATTTACACATTTTATGTATATTGCATGTATAGTTAAATATACAACACATATATTTACCTGTAAAATATAGCATACATAAAATTATATAAAACCTGAACACACAGTACAATGTACCATTAAATAATGAATGTACTTTATTCACTAATCATCAATGCTGCCCAAATGAAAATGTACCTAAAGTATAGCTACTGAGTAGAACATGGGAGCTGAATTGACTGATTCTAACTACTGTAGGCCATGCTGTTCAGCAATATATCATAATTTGTAAATAATCAATCAAGTAGCTTATAATATTTGGCTATTATGAGCCAAGCAGCTAAGGCTTTTTCAAATAATATTCCGTCCCATAAGTGCAGAAACTGTCAGCTGTAGATCCCTGGAGATGAAGTTGCTGTACTGCATCGTATGAGCAACGTATTGCAAAAGTCTAGATTATATTACGAAGCTTTTATCACTACCAAATCCTCAACTTTGAACAATCTATGTAGGTGTTTACTTGTAAATACCCAGAGTCATGGAACTTTCTTCCTCAATCCTCACTGCTATCTTTTAGTTTATCTTGAATAGTTTAGACTTGTGGCGTCTTCTCTTTTCTCAAGGACTTTCCACATCTATTCCCTTTCGCCTAGAATGTTCTCCTACCTCTTCTCTATTTAGTTCTCATTTTTTCTTCTGCTGACCTCAGTTGTCACTTCTCTAGCTCTGTCTTCCTTCACCCTTCTTTTAAGATTTTGCTGGTCCCAGTTACCTCTGCAACTACAGCTATCCCTTATACTTTGCATTCACTTTGTAGTTCTATCTATAGTTATTTGTGATTATAAGTCACATATATATGGGTTTCTAAGTTTGTGTTCCCTTATCACATAAAATATTTTATTTTTAATGAAAGAGTTCCCATAGAATTTAGGTATAGATGTTCATCATAGCACTCTTGTGCATACAAAAATATATGTAAGTGAAACAAGCTTGTTTGATTTTAACGTCACACTTGAAGTCTGTGTTGTCTGAATCGTTTTTGGACTCAGAATTATCAATGTCATATTTTCTCATACAATACCATGCCACGTGCCATTAAGGGCATCGGTGATGCAGCGTTTCTTAAAAGAGTGCTCCATTATTGTCTTTTGTTCAATTTTAGCAGGAAATTCTTGATAAAATGATGTTTAACACTGTAAATATAGTCTTGTTTGATGCATTAATCTGTCACGCCAGGTCCTCATTGCTTTCAAAGTTTTTCATCGACTCTTAGCTGTCTGGCAATTTAATCTGACATCAACCCGTTTGCTTGTTTGGCCACATGCAACCCGAAATCAGGCAAAATGCGGTAGAACTGCAACTTTTGGGAACCTCACATCCTTAGGCCCCAGGACATCCATTTGTGCTGCTTTATGAGAAAATAAAGAAATGGTGATCATTCCTCCAAGGGAAAAAAAGTTCCTTCCTGATACTGGTTTTATTCTGTTCTTTGAGTTCCATTCTTTTCTGTAAACATAATACCTTTTTTGTTTTAATGCTGACTTGTTCTGTAATCCTTTAAACTATGTTTTATAATTAAATTCCCATATGTGGAACCAAAATATATTCCTAAGTTAAAAGTGAGGACTGTCTACTAAGCCCTAACTCACCCATATCCATGCAAAGTGGTAAAAATGACATCTTATTTCTGGCCTCGTTGATGACAACTACAAACTCATTCAGAGTGATGGTATATTAAAATGCAAATAGACCCACCACATATTTAATAAAATATGGCCTCTTTTTAATCCATAAAGTTTGTCAGGTTCACATCAGTACCAAAAACAAATCTGAAGGCTCAAGGAATGAATCAGTAAGAAAACATCAAGTAAAGCAAAAGATTATCATTAAGATGAAACCTAAAGTGATTCCACTTGGCTTTAATTCTTGTTATTTTTATGGAGCTTATATGCAAATCTCTTCTAAATGAGCACTTTCTGATTTATAATCCAGATATAAATATCCTTAAGTGATTGTCAGTAAATTTCAAAACCCCCAAACCACTGCAAGGAATCTCAACTGCCTTCTGTTATCCACTAAGGGAAGACGGGGGTGGGGTGGGGCTATTTCTTTACCTCCCAGGGCCTGCGCTGCTGAATAATGGCTGGAGTAGGTGAAACATCTTCCTTTCCAGAACTCCAGGCCTCATAGTCCCTCTCCTGGGATCCTGTGTCTTGCTATCTGCCCATACAAAAACAAAGTTAAGTAATCCACATAAAATACCTTAATACTAATTCTAAAAAAAAGTTTTTCCCTTCAGTAATGTCAAAAATGCTAAACTAAATAAACGAAGTTACTCTGATGAAGATTTTTTACCTCGTAACTCAGCCTCCAAAGCAAGACAAGGGACAACTGCAGGATAGTCGAATAACCCCCAGTTTGGCACTGTGAGGGGAACTGGAGACACAAGAAAATGAGGGTGTAGATGAAGAAGGTCCCAGCGGCACTGAGTAGCCCAGAGAGCCCAAGGAGGAGGATGTCAGGGGGCCTCAAACTTTAGGCCAGACCCCAGGACCCCATGAGGAGTAGCAGTTTGCTCTTGCTGCAATGGTCTCAGCCTTCTTTAAGCATTTCTGCTCACCTTGTAACCACAATACAAACTGCCAAGCACATCACAAGTGTAATTTCCTGTTGAGTGACATTTAAGAGTGTATGACATAATATTTAAGGAGATTATGAAAACATAAATATATTCCTGTCCAATCTTAGGTTATTAGAATATATTAGAAAGCTAAAATACTTAAAACAATATGGCAATGAAGTAAAACACTTAGAGTGAGCTAAATAGAATATAATAAATAAAGGTGAAAGACACCCTGATTCTATGTTTGAACTTGAAATTTGGAAAATAAAAATACATCTAACAATGTGGAAAGAGAGCTGAAAAACTTGGCTTATTGGAGAAAAATGACCCAGTTTTCAGCATAACTTATATAAAATAATTTTAAAAATTAAATATGATAGTAAAATATAAAATGATTTTTAAAAATTTCATCTGTAGATGAAAAATACCTATATAAGAAAAAATAATTTATTTCTTCTTTTAACCAGTTTTCATTTATTTTGATTGACTTAAGCTACTTTCACATTTGACTCAATAAAGTTTTTGCTTTTTTTTAAAAGATTTATTTATTTATACATACAAGGTGGGGTACAGGCCAGAGGTGTGGGTGGCGAGAGGGTTCACCAGAGACAGAATGGGGAGAAGAACAGTCAGATCGACAGAAATACACTGCTGAGGGGAGCAGCAGGCAAGGCAGGAGAGGTCTGTTGTGCCATGTGGGAATCTCCCTGGCCGGGCATTGAACTCACGTTGCTGCTGCTGACAGCTCCACAGGGCAGCGTTTAACAGCTGTACCACCAGGGAGGCCCTTGACTCAATACAGTTTTTTTATAAACTGAAATACATACAATGAAACCCATGTTTTAAAACATGAGACTCAGTGGGTTTGAGTGTGCGTAGGCAGGACAGACAGCCATAGGCATCACCTAATTTGTCATTATTCTCATTTTTCATCATCCCATCAGCAGATACTTGCTCTCTGCTAACCCTCCTGAAACCTGATCATCATCTGGACTGATATTTCCAATTTCTATGAATTTGTTCACAGCTGAACATTTCAAATGAGTGGAATCATGTAAAATGAGTCTTTTTTTTTTTTTTTTTTGGTCTCTCTACTTTCATCCAGGACAGCATTTGCAAGATTGCAAATATCTGTAATCTACATTGATCATTTTCTCTTCATCCCTCTTTACACACATATTCTCTGACTACTGGGTCATAAGGACTCTGTGATGCCACAAACACTCTGATTAATCCAGCCACCACATCTAGACTACTCAAGAGAAATTAATCCAGCTGCCAGTGCAGGAGAAATGTTTTTTAAGAAGTAAGTGTGAACGGAAAGGGCAGCAATGCACCTTCATTTATGTGTCATTGGAATTTATTATATAAACCAGATTTTTATGAAAATTGACAGATACTGTAAAAGATGTGGGTGAAAAGTTAAGTATAAAATTAAAATGAGGTTTTGACATTATCCCTGTATTTAGATGACTCAGACTTTTGCTATTTCCATGGAAATTGTATAATGGGCTCTGTGGAAAATGTATAGCATCTCAAATAGCATCTATATAACCTATAGTTAGAGTACCCCTCATTTATTGATGACGTTTTAAAAAATATTTACAATAGCCAGGTTATGAAAACAGTCTAAGCCCAACAACAGGTAAGTGGATAAAGGAGATGTGATTTATACACACAACAAAATACTACTCAGCTCTAAAAAGGGATAAAATCTTGCCAATGTGACCACATGGAAGGAATGATGCTGAGTAAAATAAGGAGGAAGGAAAAAAGCCAAATTTCTTATGATTTCACTCATCTATAGAACAGACAAACAGAACAAACAGATAGAAAAAAGTAAACTCAAACAAACCTCCCTGGTCACCTGGGGGTTAAGTCTCAGTGCTATCACCACTCTGTGCTGCCCCCCTCTGCCCCTGCTGACCCCCCCACAGAGCACAGCCCTTTGCTAGCTGCTCCCCTCAGCAGTGTATTTCAGTGGATCTGCCTGTTCTGCTCCCCACTCTGTCTCTGGTGAATCCTCTCACCTCCCCACTCCCTGCATGTTTGGCCTACACCCCAGTTCTTCTACACAAAAATAAAGAAATAAAATCGTAAAAGAAAAAAGCCACAGTGATCAAATCTTGAATAGTTACCGCTTCCTGAACACTTGCCATATGCCAGCTATTGTTCCCCCACCTTTCCACACAGGCTTTTATATAATCTCTAACCAAATCTAAGAGGCAGTTAATAGTATTTGACCTAAAAACTAAGTTTCAGAAAAATTCAATAACATCGCTATGTGACAAAACCCAAATCAAACCAATAACTGTCTCAGTTGAGTCTTGTAATTCATTTTGACATTTGTTACACCTTCAGAAGTATCTTGTCATATTTAACATTTGCATTGGTTCTTTATGACTTTGCTTTAAGTCATTGTGTATTTGAGACATAAAAATGGGAAAAATTATGTTTACCTTAAAGTGATAACTAAATCCATCCACTTTTCTAGGACTTATTTTAAAATCAAACAAAAATGCTTCATTTTAAAAAACAGTGACTCAGACAGAAAGCTTCAAACAAGTGTAATGGGGGAAAGTGAAATGGGGGAAATGTCAGAAGCCCCTCGAAGCCGTCTCCGCAACCCTAATTGCCGTCAGCTCTGGTCCACCCTGGCTAAAGGCGAGTTGTTGATAAGATGCTCCTGGTGCATTCAAACATGAATCCAGGAAATTTCAGGGTTTCAGAATCTATGTTCTGATGTTTGCTTCTATCTCCCCGAATTCTTTCTATCATTGTTACGTGTGATTAAATAGATTATTGAACTAAATCCCTTTCTGGCTAGTTGATTTCTCAACACACATGAGCGTAAGAGTTCCAAATCTTGAAAAATAATGAATGGATACACCCATCTCGCTTGGCAAGCCACAGTCTTCTTCTTCCCTGGTCAGTATTTCGGTTGATCTCTACACTCAGTGAATTCAGCATCTCAAAAAAGAAAGAAAAGAAAAAAAAAGTTAGAGAACACTGATGTATTCACAGGATGAGACAGTCTCAGAAAAGTCGACAATACGTTTCATGAACACATTCATCCCCAGAAACCTGGGCTTCCGCAGGGCAAAGGAAAAGGGAGGAGAGTAAAGGACAGAAAGAGAGAACCAGATATGGATGGTTTCACTTATAAGAAGAATGTAGGGGACCCAAATAAGGGATCAGGAAAAAAAAATAACAATAATAACAACAACAGCAAAACCAGCAGGCAACCATAAATCAGAGACATTCTGCAAGGGAGGGGGAGGTAAAGGGACTAAAACTGGGGAGAGACGCGCACAAGGGACAGCGGCGACCTCACACGGGTGAACTGGTGGTGGAAATTTACGGGGACTACACCTGAGAGGAGAATGCCTCCTCGCACACATTGTACAGAAATGAACAATGATGTAAAAGATATACATAAAAAGAAAGAAATACAAGAAATAAAAGAGAGACCCGGAGGTGTTAATGGAGCCCCGGGCGCGTGGCTGGTGTTTCTGGCAACACGCCCCAGGGACCCACTGGTTGTCACAACTACGGGACCCTCAGGTGACCAAGTCCAATGACTCATAATTTTTGGTTCGATCTGATAATCTGCCGGCGAGTTCTGGATTTCCTGACAGAAAGCAAAAGTCTCCTCGACATTCTGAGAAAACAAACAAAAACCACAAATCACCATGAAGACTTTAATTAGAAGTGAGGCTCTGATTGTCCCCAAGCACCAGCAGTGATGGCGGGTTCACAGACACACAGCGAACCCACATTTAATTAATGAACAACGGAGAGCTATGCCCTGCGCAGAGGGCACCTGATCAGGTGAGAACCTTCTCCAGCGTCCCCACCTGGGCTATCACCTCCCGATGCTCTTCTGCTCACCAACCGCTCCCAAACGAGCTGCGAGGGCTCTGTCCCGACACGTGGGCGTGGTGACAGTTGCCACGTGCTCTTTATTTCCTCTTTTAAGGAAGTTGGGCTAGGGTCCCATCCTGCCTGATTTCCAGCCCCATCCCCTCGGTAACTCGGCGACTGCTCCATTTCTGTGACTCACAGCCAAGTCATTAATCTTTTACCCAAGAGACAGCTCCGGTGCTGTTAATAAAACACAGGAACAGGAATACACTGATATGAAAGAAAGGCCAGGAAAGCCCGTTTCAGGGTGTTATTAGGCGGGGGATGTTTTGGCAGGCGCGCGGGGAAAGGGGGCTGATAGCAGCGTGCGGGAGATCTCATTACTGGCTGAAAGCGGGGCGCGGGAGTCACCCCGGAGCAGCCTGAGGCCCAGGAGAGATGCCTGGAATTTTGTTTTCAAAAGGCAAGATGAAGATGGGAAAGGCGTTCATCAGTTTGCATGCTCTGCTCCTGCCTCCCCCGCAGGGCTTGGGAGCACCTTCCTCACCCAAGACGCGGTGTTCTAAGGCGCTCCTGTGATGAAGGGAAGGGGCTATGGGCGGGCCCCTTTTCCACACAGCCACCGATTCAAACTGGAGGGAATGTCGGCCACTGGCGGGTTTTCCTCTGCCCAAGTGCAGGGACTTGGTGAAGCAGTTTCATTTGCAAATCTGGAAATAATGGAAAAGAAAAACAGTTGAAATAACTCTGAGGCAACCTGTACATGCATTTTATTTTAAAAAATTGTTCCCTATTAATTTTTTAAAATCTATTTATTTTATGACCTCGTGGGCCAGCTTTCTGTAATTACTGTTGCCCTTCGGTGCAGCCCTCTTCCGAGAAACCACACTCCTGCCACGGACCAGCCACCCTGCGACTCTCCCCTGCTCTCATCATCCTCCAGCGCCCCTGCTGCAGGACAAGGTGTGGTGGGCCCCGCGGCCTTGTCTTGTTCCTGGAACCTTGTCCCTTTCCTGGGCGAGGGCCTGGGTTGGGGACGGCAGCAGAGCAGGCTGCTCTAATCCCCAGGAGCACCTGGGAGACGCTGGTCTGGCACAGCTTTTCAGGAACCTCTTCCGGGGCAGGCGTGTTGCGTCATTCTTCAGGTTCCTTGATTTTCGAGCTGACAGGAGACTGTCCCATTGCATTGCGTTTAAAATGACAAATTCGGGCCTCCCTGGTGATGCAGGAGCTAAGTGTCAGCGCTATAAAACTGTCACCAGCCATTGCAGCACGAGTTCGATCCCCGACCAGGGAGCTTCCCACAGGGCACAGCAGACCTCGCCTGTCTCCCCTCTGCTCCCCTCAGCAGTGGATTTCAGTAGATCTGCATGTTGCACTCCCCACTCTGTCTCTGGTGAATCCTCTCACCTCCACACCTCTGGCCTGCACCCCAGTTCTTCTAGGCATAAATAAATAAATCTTTACCAAATAAATAAAATTGGAAATATTCAAGAGCAGCTGATTGGTCTCTGTGATTTAAACCATATAAGAAACTGTGGTTTTCATGCAATGACTCTAATTATTTCTGTCCATTAAGTGTCCCTGATGTAGGGGACTGTCCCTGCAATGATCTAGATTCTCCCTCGTGGGCTGAGTGTGAGGCTGATTTAGGAGCCACGACTCATCAGACAGCTGATATCAAGGAGGGAATGCACATGTCTTCTGGTCAATTCCTTTATGTTTCTAATCAGGATTGAGATTAAGCCAGGTGATTTCTAAGGTACATGTTAGAAATAAAACTATAATATTCAATGTGTCCAATTAAAAGTATTAAAATCTATCCAGAACAATATTTTCCTATTTATAACTTGTATGGTCAACATTTTTAAGTTCAAAAGGAAATGTCAACTTCAAATGATGCTTTCTGAAATGTGGTAAGTAAAATCTCAGTTATATTTTGATACATTATTTCTGTAGAACACTCCAGGAGGAAAAAAATTTCATTTCATAATGAAATTGAAACTCACTCATTTCACAATGAAATATCTACATTAATTTGCCCATGATCACCGTAAGATGTACTGTTTGAGGCACAAGACTGACGCTGTGTATTTGTTCAAGCAGGTACGGTGTGGAAGAAGAAAGGTCGGTGGAAAGAATGAAACTGGTTATTGGGTTGATATTTGTTCTCGAGAAGGGGGTAACTGTCTTCTTTCTAGTTGTTCAAGTATATTGATTACAGGTATCTTTGATTTCAAGCAGTTTCAGTCTCCTTTGTGCCTTTTTCAAAATAAAATATGATCTTTTGAATAAAAGCATCAGTTCATTTTAACTGAAAAATGGAAACACTTATGATAGGTTTCTCCATCGTCTGTCAGAGATGAATAGCTACTAAATGACACAGAGGACACCTTTACTTTTCCTGTCATAGATCTGGCAAATTAATATCTATGTAGTAATAGGAAGTCTTAGGAAACTAGGGGACAGGGCAGACACGGAGCAATTGTTTGACAAAGGATGCAGTTCCAAAGAATATCCAGCTCTTTATTTAGGTCCAAGTACACCAACATCATCTTAATTGCAGTCCAAGCTACTGTTCCGTGGAAGAAATGTGTCTGCTTGATGGATAAATAGCCGTCTCTTCCAAAAGTATTGACACCTCATTTTCAAAGATGCTCACAATTTTCCAAACTAGCTTGTTCTTTTTCTAGTTAATTGTCCAAACGCAAAGTTCACCAATTCTCCAAGCTACAATTCCTCGTCATTCTCTGTCAATTAGACCCAGATGGCAAAATTAAAGACCCATCACATCATGGTACAACAGTAATTTTGGTTCATCAAAGATCGTTACCCCATGCCGTTTTTTCACAATTAATATTTAAGTTCCTGTTGGGCAAAAGCTTCATGAACAATGACACGCACTCTGTAGCAGAGGACCCATCTTCTTGTCAAAGCTGATGGAGAAAAGAAAAGTAGGCTGCGGACATGCTAATTACACAGTGCCTGAGAAGGTGGAAGGTGAGAAGCTGCAGATGGGCGGGGAGATGAAAGGAGCCGCCTTGCCAAGAATTCCGGGAAGAAGAAAAAGACCAGGTCTGACTGCATCCAGTCCCCTCTGCTAAGGAAGGCTGGAGAAAAAGAGCTGTAGGCTTTGGTTTGATTTCTAAATGCAGTTGTTAGCAAATGACCATTTAGAGAAAGCAAGGCATTAAAGAACCAGAAAATCTTGAAAATATATCTCCCTCCACTCTTCTCTCTCTCTCTTTCTCTCTCTCTCTCTCTCTCTCCCCCCTTTCTTTCTCTCTTTCCACACAGACTCACAAACACACCAGCTTAATTCTTGGGAAACAGTGGCTTCTGACATAGACATTCCACGCGATTCATTTCACTGTGTTAGTTATTGTTTCTGGAGTCACACAAAGGAAAGTTTTCAATTGCTAGAAAATATATTCCCTCGACAAATTGACTAAGGGTCATGTTCATGTTTTTCATCAGTTTAAATAGTCATATCTACGTTAATGGAGAGTATTACCTTGGGTTTCTGGATGGCAGAGCAGTCAGCAAAGTATTTTTAGGCAATTTGTGCAAACAAATACTTGTTTTTAATCATTTCAATTTCAATTGAGGAAAAAGAACTCCAGAGGAATTCAGTGATTGACTTAAGACTCCTGGGGGGTGTAAGAGGCAGATTTGGGGCTTAAATGTTCTTCTGGCACCAAGTTCAATGTTCTTTCTCCCAAGCCAAAATTACTTCTGGAATCCTTATGAAAGATGTTATCCCCTGTGCGAACAACTTGATATTCTGTTCCAGGGATATCAAAAGAAAGATAATGTTCATTTGCAAAACAAACAAAATGCTATTTTATTCCGGGTACTTCCATGATTTTAAATCCTGGAGTCAGTCAGAAAATGTTAATGATCTTTGTTGAAGACAGTTCTATAAATAGGAATAATGTAGCAATCTCCAAAGGAGCTATTTACTTATAAAATAAAAGATATTTGCCATTTTTATACACATTTTAAAATAAACTAAAAGAAAAACGATGCATGTTATGAATGAAATGATCATTTGAAAATATGACTTATTTGAAAGAAATTAAAAGATAAAACAACATTCTTTCCTTATTCTATCATGACTGACTTTTCAGGAAATAAAAGATTAAGTAGATTTTCTTGGTGTTTAGAAAATATAAGTTTTTCTTGCTCAGTTCATTCATATTAACTAACTGGATTATCATGGAAATAGTGATGGTGGTGGTGACAATAGTAAGGATAATTATAGCAGTTAATGATAGAACAGAGCCAAGAATTATGCATAGAAATCCACAAAAAGCACAGGAATTGCTAACTTTCTTGCCCTCATTTAAATGAGCAGGCAAAGGGGTCAGAGATCGTCACCTAGTGTGATAAATTAAGAGACTGTTTGGTCCCTGGGAGGAGCAGAGCTTAATCACACCCTTCGTTCTGTCTCTAGAGCTATTCTTTTCCCCGCATCAAGATTTGTATGTAAAGCAATACACAAAAACAATCACTTTACTCAAGAAATACAATTATCTGAACTGACCTAATTATGACTTAGCAAAGTTGAATCAATGGAGTTTTATTTGACTTTTCCTCTTTATTTGGTATGTTAGCAAGACAAACTCATACACGTTGTTGAAAGCTATTAAGGATTATTTTATATTATGTGGTTTAATTCAACAGCAGAACAGAGAACTTTGTAAAAAGATTATTTTAAGGAAGTTTTAGAATCATTTGTTCCTTTTACTCGGAATACTCTTTTGCTTTCATTGGCAAAATCTCATCATTTTTAATGACTTACCAGCCGCTGCACAATTTTACCTCCATTTCCATTCTTTGCTCTAGTGTCCCCCAAGAGTATTTTTTAAAGATTTATTTTTGCATGCAAGCTGGGGTGCAGGCCAGAGGTGTGAGGCGGTAAGAGGATTCACCAGAGACAGAGTGGGGAGCAGAACAGGCAGATTGACCGAAATCCACTGCTGAGGGGAGCAGCGGGCGTGGCACGAGAGGTCTGCTGCGCCCTGTGGGAAGCTCCCCCACCAGGCATCGAACTGGCGCCGCAGCTGCCCACAGCTCCACAGCGCTGTGCTTAACCTGTTGCGCCACCAGGGAGGCCCCCCCAAGAGTATTTATTTACCTCTGCTCTTGAGCTGAATTTACGTTCTGATTGCTCTTGTGTGTTAGTCCATCACTCCCTTAACCCTCCTTAGAACTGCTCAACTATGTATGTAGTAGCTTACCTGCTGGAACATAGGGGCTTGTCGAGATCAGCAAAGATGGCATCTCCCACCCGTTCCCAGGGCCATTACAGTGATTCCCAATTAGTTAATTTTTTAAAAGATTTATGTATGTATGTATGTATGTATGTATGTATTTATGCTTACAAGCTGGAGTGTAGGCCAGAGGTACAGGAGGTAAGAGGATTCACCAGAGACAGAGTGGGGAGCAGAACAGGTGAATCCACTGAAGCACACTGCTGAAGGGAACAGCAGGGAGACAGGAGGGGTCTGCTGCGCCATGTGGGAAGCTCCCTGGCCGGGGATTGAACTTGTGCTGCAGTGGCTGCAGACAGCTTCATAGTGCTGAGACTTAATTCCTGCGCCACCAGGAAGGGCCTAAGTCTATAATAATTAATTATTAAAAAATGTTACTAGTTGGTTCCTTGAAAACTTTTTATTTTTATTTTACTTTAAAGATTTATTTATTTATACATACAAGAACTGGGGTGTAGGCCATAGATGTGGGGTGATGAGAGGATTCACCAGAGTGAGGAGCAGAACAGGCAGATTGACTGAAATCCACTGCTGAGGGGAGCAGTGGGGAGACAGGAGAGGTCTGCTGCGCCCTGTGGGAAGCTCCCTGGCACGGAATTGAACTCGTGCTGCAGTGGCTGCGGACAGCTTCATAGTGCTGAGACACCACCCTTTGTGCTACCAGAGAGGTCATCAACCACAAACAGCTTTTCACAAAATACAGGCTTGTGAAAGACATGTTAAACAGAATATTTCACTGCTTTTAATTTCACTATATTTTTATATCCTTTACAATATTCTGTTCAATCAGATATTAGTAATTTTACCTGTTGATTTTCTTACATTTTTTTCACTTTTCAATTCTTATAAAACATACAAAAAGTCACAGGGAAAAATATATTTCAAACTTAAATTGCAATGAACTAGACCATAAGAAAGAATGGTAGGACTTAATACTTACAGGGATAATTCTATAAAGCTGGATTTACTTTGATATTAGAGAAGTTTGATTTTTTTTTTTTTTTGTCTCTAACCACCACCCTCTTGGGGAAAAAAAAAAAAACAATAAAATAGTCATGTTCCGAATAATGCAACAATTTAATTTTGACCATATTTATTCTGTAAATTTCTTTGTATTCATATTTGAGATTACCTCCTTTCCAGAAGTTGAGAATATAAACTGGGGAACTGAACACATTGACGGTTCACATCATAATGAGAAAGAAAAAATAATCATGTCAATTTCTTCAAATTCTGACAAAAAGAATCAGGAGAAAGATGCGTCTATGTAAGTGTGTTTTCAAAGTCATTTTTGAATTATGGCCTCTACTTCCTTTGTACCTTGATGCTGAAATATAGAGAAACATGAGTTCATTTTAACCCAACTGAAACCACATTTCGTATTAAATCGTGTAATCCTTCACATTTTCTATGGGGACTTTTCTTCCCTAAGTAGCATGTAACTACATCTTAGTTTGCCTAAGGTGAAGAGCGCTGAGATCTGGCCAAACATTGCCTGAGACCTAGAGATACTTGTTTGCATTTTTAAAACAGAGAGTTAAGGCTGTGAGTTCTGGGATCATTTAATATATTAATTTTTAATATGTCACATTTAATATGATAATATAGTATGTCTTGCAGGTCAAATAGTGGATCAGGATGAAGTAGTGAATTAACTTAAATAAAAATGACCGCATATTAAAACTCTGTATCAAATCTCTATGAAATTTGATTTTGAAGCTCCAATGCGGCTTAATACATAGCAGAATGTTTTTGCTATGGGTAAAAAGCTAAGAAATAGAAAATCTCGAATTATCTGCTTCAAGTCTAGTCTTCCCGTTCTGGTGATTTGACCTACTACGTCTTACCCTCTGCTTAGGAAGACAGGCTTAGAGTTTTCTCATCTTGGCCAAAAAAGGCAGCGCCTGCGCCACTGACTGGCGCAGCCCTCAGAAAGCTCTTTGGCCTTCTTGGGGCCTTTTTGTTTCTTTGCGGCAGCCCTGACGTGTGTTGAGTGATCAGACTTTGGCCACAGAGCAGTTTTCATCTCAGCGGGACCAACGGCTTGTCCATGGGACATGATGTGGAGACCGGGGGCACTCAGCACGCTCATCAGACAATTCCAAGCCCAGGGTTCTAGCGCGATAGATGAATCACCACGACGAACGCGGAGCGCGTGGTTATGTCTGTTCTGAGGGCCGCAGTGCGAGATTAAGTGACGGTAAAAAGGCGGCACGCGAGTCTGCTGGTCCAGCGCACAGGGCATGGCTGCTTGGGGCGATGACAGGCTGGCTGACTGCATAATGGTGGAAGCACCGTAAGGGCGGGGTGGAGATGAAATTGGACAAGGCATCAAAGCAGACCCCAGGTACTGAAAGTTAGAGTGTGTCTGCAGCAGGGAAGGACGATGCGGGGTGGAGAACAGGAAGGAAGCTTGGGTAAATGAAAGCCAGGTCATCGTTCAGAGGTCAAATTCCTTGGAGCCAGAAATGTGCACTTTTTTCGTAGGTTATTAAGAACATGTAGTTCACTTTTTAATTGGCATAACATTGCCTGATAACGTTTTATGGGTTTCAAATGTGCATCACTGAAGACCAACACGCACACACACTCTGCTAGGTTCACCGCTAGAAATCCAGATCTATCCACGTGTGAAAAAGCAATGCTGGGCCCCCCTGGTGGCACAACGGGCACAACAGGCCAGCACTATGGAGCTGTCCAGAGCCACTGCAGTGTTCGATGCCCGGCCAGAGTTCGATGCCCGGCCAGGGAGCTTCCCACGGGGCGCAACAGACCTCTCCTGTCTCCCCGCTGCTCCCCTCAGCAGCGCATTTCAGTGGATCTGCCTGTTCTGCTCCCCACTCTGTCTCTGGGGAACCCTCTTACCCACGCCCCCCCCCACCACGCTGCTGGCCTACACCCCAGCTTGGATGCATAAATAAATACATATTAAAATAAATAAATGCATAAAAGCAACCCCGAGCATGAGTCACAGCACAGACATCCTGGACCGGGCCTCCTAAAGGGCCCTTCCTCTCAGCCCACCCCTCACCACACCTGGCTCATGGGAGTGAAAACAAACGCGCCCCCTTGCTTCATCTCTAAAATCTGTAATTAGAGCGCCCACGTCTGGAGAAGAACCGGGTGGTCGTTACTCCCCCTCTTGCTGTCCAGCCCCCACCTGGCTGCCTGAGCGCCAGGCCCTGCTACCTCAGCTCTTTCTGGTGGCCATTGTCTCGGCCTCCTGGGGTGAGCGGGGTCAGCCTCTGCCCAGCAGCTCCCCCAGAGCTGGCTGCGACTGCAGGAGAATGCCAGGCTGCGGGCAAGCCTGGTTCTTTCCTTTTTTTTTTTTTTTAAAGATTGATTTATTTATACATACAGCTGGGGTACAGGCCAGAGGCATGGGGCAGCGAGAGGGTTCACCAGAGACAGAGCGGGGAGCAGAACAGGCAGATCAGAAATACACTGCTGAGGGGAGCAGCGGGCGAGGCAGGAGAGGTCTGCCGCGCCATGTGGGATTCTCCCCGGCCGGGCGTCGAACTTGCATCGCCCCTGCCGACAGCTCCACAGCACAGCGATCAACCGCTGTGCCACCGGGGAGGGCCCTGGGTCTTTCCTTTTTAATGTTGACATCGAGTCAGGGAATATGGACACATTATAGGACATAATAATTCCCTCTTTCCAGTAATCACAATTTCTAACATTAAAAAAAAAGTGCACACTGATTTTTATATAGCAAGAACAGGTATAAATACGAGAGTGATGATCTATTAAGAAAAAAAGAAGGAAAATAGATCTATAATCCACCTGATGGGGGTAGGCTGCTGCCGTGTGGCAGAGAGCTGGGGCGGGATGAGATGCGCTGGGGGTGCGGGTGTGGCTAAGACGTCTGCGTGTGGGGCCTGGGATTTGGCGGTGCGGTGAGAACCACGTTTTGGGGGGGCATCAACATAGTGTTGTGTGGACTAGCTCGGCCGCCTAGAACGCGCGGGGTGTGGTGTGCGCTCCTGTAGCCGGGTGTCCTGCACGTGGGCAAAGGCAAACCCAGCGGTGGGAGTGCTGAGCGGTTGGGTTTGCGTTTGTTAATTACAAACTTGACCTTCCTCACTAATGAGCACCAAAATGGCAATTCCAGTTGGGATTCATATACACAGATCATTCGAGGAAGTATTTTTTTTAAAGATTAATTTATTTATGCATACAAGCTGGGGTGTAGGCCAGAGGTGTGGGGGAGTGTGTGTGAGAGGACTCCCCAGAGACAGAGTGGGAAGCAGAACAGGCAGATGGATGGAAACACACTGCTGAGGGGAGCAGCGGGGAGACAGGAGAGGTCTGCTGCGCCCTGTGGGAAGCTCCCTGGCCGGGGATCGAACTCGTGCTACAGTGGCTCTGGATAGCATCATAGTGCTTGGCTTCACCCATTGCGCCACCAGGGAGGCCATCGAAGAAGTTATTTTAAATGGCAGAATGAAAGCTCTAAAGAGAGATTCTCAAAAAATGCAAGTGAACATTTTTTTTTTTTTTTAATTCCCCGTCTGCATTTGGCTACCTGCCTCCTCTCTCCCTGCCCGGACAGAGCGAGCAGCGTCTGCACTGGCTCCAGGAGCTAGGCTGGAGCGCCAGCGCGGTGTGGCTTTCTTCCCCTGATTTTTTTTCCCCTTTCGTTCAGATGATTATTATTTTTTTTAACCCAGCATTTCTCTGAAAACGTAAGGTTTACTTTCACACTTCTAACTGGCAGAGGAAGGGGAGAGAGCGCGTGTTCCCCGGCGGTGAGGTGCAGAGGTGCAGTCTTGAGGACGCACCTATTCATAACGACTCATTTGTTTCCCTCTTAAGAAGTCCCAGCCCTTCAGCAAGACTATCGCGAGCGCGCAGGAAAAGAATAATTATCATCTGCTTTTGAAATGTGCTTGTTGGCTGGATAGCACATTGCTATTCGCGCTGGCAGCTTGTTTTATCCACGTGTTCTCCAGCTTCTGTTTTTCAGGGCCTTCCAACTGGGCAATAGGATTGACGATGCAAAGTTCCACCTACAGGGGTAGGAAAATAACCTTCAAAGATCACGTGGCTGGTGAGTGCTTCCTTTACATATTTTTGCTCTTAGGGCTTGTGTTTGGAAAAAAAAAATACCATGTTTTCTTAAAGGGAGCCCTAACTCTATTTTGGACTTTGTTTTTATTAAGAATTTTATGAAAATAAGTTGAATGTTCCCAGGACTAAATGATCATTTGATTTTCAATTTTCAAAAACAAACTTAGAAAAATCAGTCGAAATGGCTCATCATTCTTTATTCCGATGGAAATGTTGGAATGAACTATCCAAGAAATACTTGTTGTGGGTGACAAAGACAAGGTGAGGTCCTTAGAATGTTTTAGTGTGAAAAGATGCTACTCGGACAACAAGTCGTAATGATGCCCAAGACTGGACATTTTTGCCTTCTTTAAGGGAAGTAATTCAGCTCAGCACAAGTTGGGTCAGATCTGTCGTTGATGGGGCCTGTGAGAGAAAGAATTACTTTTCAGCATTTCAATACAGGGGGAGAAAGAGAGCTATTGTGGTCCAGATGATACGCGGCTCGCTGTGTGTTCCACAGCTGCCCTAACAGAACCCTGCAGACTGGGCGGCTCAGATACAGGTGTTATTTCCAGAAGTCCAAACTCAAGGTGTCGCTGAATGGGTTGTTTCTGAGGATTGTGAGGAAAAACCATTCTATGCCTCCCTCCTCGCTCCCCACCTGAGGTGCCCCCTGGCTTGTGGATGGGGTTCTCCTGGGTCTTTGCATCATCTCCCTTGTGTTCAAACTTCCACGTTAATAAGGATGTCAGACATATTGGATTTGGGCCTACTGAAATAGCCTCACTTTAATGTGCTCAGCTCCGTGTACACCTTCTTTCTCAGTTACGTTATAGTGTGAGATCCTGGATATCGGCTCTTGAAGACATCCTTTAGCGGCACACAATTCAACCCACCAGCAGAGCTTTCTTTGGACGTTGTCAGACATAAATACTTAGGTCTTAATGTCTCAGAATCAGCATCGTCCTTATTTTTATGTAAATATTTAACCTTGATATGGAGGCTGAGAATTATCTTTTGTAATTAGGAAAGGTTTCCATTTCCATTTCTCTGATTCTCTTCCTCTTTCTTATGGAAACAGGAAAAGAATGTATGTGTCTCCTCCACTCAACACATTCACATGCCGTGTCGTCGGTGCATAGAAGGGGCTGTCCCAGGGAGCCAGAGACATGGCGCTTCGTAAGCAGGCAAAGGGCGCTCTGTATAGGTGCTTGTTCCTGTTGCAGACAGCTAGTGAGTTACACGTGGTTTGGTTGTTAAACTTCATCTAGAGGGAAGATAACCTTCATCTCATCTGAGACATATTAAGTGAAAATAGTTACATAAATGTTGCAAATGATGCTCTACCAATTATTTAATCCTGACATGCGATATTATCAGAGACGGAGGATGATTTTCAAGAACAAGTTATAGTTGCAGCCTTTCTGTCTCAGAGCAGGAAGAAACATTTTTAAGCAGTCAGCAAACAGTTTCGTGGCACACCTGCTCATCCTCACTTCATGGCTCTGGAGCGGGGGTATCGCAGTCTGCAAGCTGGGGGGCGTGACGTTCCCCATCGTTCTTCCCGCGAAAGCTCCCGCCAAAGATGCTGTGATGTGTCTGTCTGCCAGTCCATCCATCCATCCATCCACCCAGCCAGCCAGCCAACTATCTGGTCAAATCAAACAACTAAGGAAGAGATGTTTTTTAAAAGATTTATTTATTTATACATACAATCTGGGGTACAGGCCAGAGGCGAGGGGCGGCGAGAGGGTTCACCAGAGACAGAGTGGGGAGCAGAACAGGCAGATGGATGGAAATACACTGCTGACGGGAGCAGCAGGCGAGGCAGGAGAGGTCTGCTGCGCCATGTGGGAATCTCCCCGGCCGGGCGTCGAACTCGCGTCACCACTGTCGGCAGCTCCACAGCGCAGCGCCTAACCGCCGCACCACCGGGGAGGCCCTGGAAGAGATATTTTTTGAGAAAAAACAATTCAGGGCCTCCCTGGTGGCGTGGCGGTTGGGCGCTGCGCTGTGGAGCTGTCAGCAGCGGTGACAGGAGTTCGATGCCCGGCCGGGGAGATTCCCACATGGTGCAGCAGACCTCTCCTACCTCATCCGCTGCTCCCCTCAGCAGTGTGTTTCCATCGATCTGCCTGTTCTGCACCCCACTCTGTCTCTGGTGAATTCTCATGCCACCCCAAGCCTCTGGCCTGTACCCCAGCTTGTATGCATAAATAAATAAATATTTTTAAAAAGAGAGAAAACAATTCAATAATGCATGCAACTGCTAGTTTTGACCAGTTCTAACACAGAGTGTTCCCGTCTTCTTCATGTAGGGCCCCTGCCGTCCTTACGGATCCTCCTCCTCCATCTTAACTTACCAGCAAGAGCGCTGAAAGACAGAGGGACTGGAGAAGACCTTTTCCCATAAACCCAAGCACTCAGGGCTGAGCCCCATGTCCACAACATTTTTCTCATCAGGATCTGCCCCGGGGAACTTCCGTCCCGCCCCCTACCTCGCCACATGCACAGAGTTTGAGCCTGAGACTTGGTTTATTTTTACAACTCTGATCAGTTGCAATTATTTGTATTCAGGTTGTTCTGGAGATGGATATCCGTTGAGGAATCCAAAGAAAAACTACATATGAAAGAAGTTCTGATATGTGAACAGATCCGGGTAACTCCTGCTATCATGGATTTTGAAGTTCCTCCTTTCCCACACAGTGACTGGACAGTTCTTTTCCTAGGAAGGTTTGACTTGCCATATTTCTAGCTGTCATTCCCATTAAAGTAGAAACTACTTAATGGACTGTTCTAGCTCACCCTTCAGGGGACCCACAGTTACACCTTTCCATGGATTCCCTAAGACTCGGAAGTGTTCTCAGGACAGAGGTCACGCTGTCCCATGGGCAGATGACAGCATTGTAATTACGAAGGATGTGACAGCTTCCTCGGCCGCTGTGCTTGTGTGGTCATTTGTTAACAGATTGACAAGGTATGATTCAGATTTTCAGAAAGCCCTGGAATTACCACTCGCCACAGTCAGCAGATTGTGTTGTGCATTCCAAAGCTAGACCCCAGCAGTGTGCCAAACCAACTCCACATTAGGCTGCCCCCCAGGGCTTATTCCTTCCCCTATTATGTCTGCTGGAACATGTCATTCCTACTCCTCTTGCGAGCATGCTGTTGAATATTTTGAGGATGTTTTGCTATGAGATTTAGAAATCGGAAAAATAATTCATTTTATTTCCTGTCGTCAAAATGATATGGGTAGTTATTTTAAGGACACATTTTAAGTAAATGGTTTCTGTGAGCCATTTCTGAATGATCTAAAGCAACGAGGGATAACCAATATGCCTTGGTGGTTAAGAGTCTGGACTTTGGGGGCCTCCCTGGTGGCACAGCGGTTAAGCGCTGCGCTGTGGAGCTGTCGGCAGTGGCGATGCGAGTTCGATGCCCGGCCAGGGAGATTCCCACATGGCGCGGCAGACCTCTCCTGCCTCTCCCACTGCTCCCCTCAGCAGTGTGTTTCTGATCTGCCTGTTCTGCTCCCCTCTCTGTCTCTGGTGAACCCTCTCGCCACCCCACGCCTCTGGCCTGTACCCAGCTTGTATGTATAAATAAAAAATAAATCTTAAAAAAAAAAAAGCCAACGATTAAAAAAAAAAAAGGAGTCTGGGCTTTGGAGTCAGGACACCTGGCTTTGAAAACTGGCTCCTCTGTTTCAAGAGCTGTGTGACCTTAGAGAAACTGCATAACCTCTCTTTGCTTCAGCTGCTCCCTTTGTAAAATATTGACGGTAATAACAGAACTCATGCCACGGACAAGGTAAACGTGTTAATTCTTAAATAGACCTGCAATATGAAAACCTAGTCTCAGTGGTGTTGTTATCCTTAAACCAACAGTATTATCTTTTCATATTATAGAGCTGCGGCACCAATTGGCTTGGGTGTCTCGGTATCACGGGAGATGCATGGCGCTTTCGCAATGTCCATGGGAATAAGGGGTGTGGATCAATGGTCTGTGTCCCTCCAGAATTCCTGTGTAGAAATCCGAACCACAAGGTGATAGAATTAGGGCAATTCGTTCTCAAAGGCAGAACCTTCATGAATGGCGTGAAGGTCCCTCTATAATAAGTGGGATTTAACCCGTCAAGGGGTGCAGTCCCTGTGACTAAGTGACCGTGTACAATGACGAAGGTCTGCTGAGACCCAGCAGTGCTAACTTGATGTACAGGCTCAGGAGAAATGCCTGAGAATTGGACGAGAATACCAAGATTAAGCCCGTGTCTTTCACATGGATACTGCGTTATGATAATTTTTTTCTGAATGTTTGCTTATTAAATTCATAATTTATTAAATCTGCGTCAAGAACAAAGACAAATATGTGCTGGTGTCACTAGTATGTGGGGTATGGAGAAATCAAAGGGTCAGAGGAAGGAAAGCTAAAAAAAATAGCCCTTAAAAGCTGACTGTGATGCTGAGGGCCCCAGAGGAGGGGGGGGCAAGGCTGGAGGGAGCACACGGATGATGGCGTTGACCGTGCATACTACGGCACCGACACCCGAAGGCAGGGACTTTGTCCTTCCAAAATGCAAATGGCAAAGCAAACGAATGTCACCCCCATAAAACATTTTTAAAATATGTTTTCAATAGCCTTACTGCAAACACACACACACACACACAGACACACCAAGACACACACACACACACACACCCCCCAAAAGAAGGTGAAGACCAGGGTATTAGTTGCTATTTAACATCAATAGCATAATTTTAATTTTATTGCTTTGGTGAACAGATCATCTGCTTGTGCCAGGTTTTGCAAGCCCAGGTGCATCCCCGGGGGTGGCAGATGCACCAACTGGCCACACCCTACCAAGGCAGTGAGACCCAGTGAGAGCCCGTCTGCCAGGGGCGGAGGTGTCGGTCACCCCTGCACTTCCAGGAAAGGGGCGCAGTTAATCCAGCTCTGCTTCCACCCCCTGACCCCCTAATCTCTCACGTTGGCGTTGTGTTCGTGCTCAGAGTCGGGCCTCGAGGAGGCTGTAGACCAGAGGAAAATAGGGGCTTCTCCGTGGCTGCTTTTAAGAGTGGCCTCTGGTCTCTCGGCCCAGCAGGTGGTTCCCCGGTCCTCCCAGAACCTCGATGGAGTCCCCAGAGATTGTCGCAGTCTGGGAACCTCACGTACTTCCCTCTGGGCATCATTCCGGGGCCTCAACCCCCAGCTCACTTCTGGGGCAGCTCCTTCCCTCTCAGGTGGGCTCCCCAGAACCCAAAGGGACCCCAAGCTAGTCCTGTCCTTCGGGGAAAATAGGACGCATCCTTTATCCTGACATATTCCAGAAGTTCATTCCAGCACAGACGGAAGTTCTCTGTTTCCCCCAACAAAGCAGCTGTTCAGCGGGCGCCCCCTTCCCTTTGGCTGCTTTGGGGAAATTAAGCCCTTTTCCAGCTTCCTTGATCTGGCCAAGTTGCCATATTACATGGGGTCCTCTCAACAGAGACTGGGCCGCACAGAAAAGAATGGGGACAGCACTGCCTCTCTCCACGCAGCCTCTTCTCTGCCCTGCGGCCCCTTGCTCCGTGTTTATCAGACGAAGGTGCTGAGACGCCGTGGAAATGGCCGCTGCTCGCTCCTCGGCGAGTTGTGCAACTTGGTTCATCACTATTCTCGATTTTGCAGGAGTCACTAATAAGATTGTGCATTTATGGAAACATTTTTTAAATATAATTTGTATTTGATCTATTGTTGCTGTCAATCAAGGGTGCATTTTGCCCTTAAATATAAGCCAGCAATGGGGCTCCTTGGTGGCGCAGGGGTTAAGTCTCAGCACTTTGAAGCTCTCCGCAGCCACTGCAGCACCAGTTCGATCCCCAGCCAGGGAGCTTCCCACAGGGCGCAGCAGACCTCTCCTGTCTCCCTGCTGCTCCCCTCAGCAGTGTACTTCAGTGGATCTGCCTGTTCCTCTCCTCACTCTGTCTCTGGTGAAGCCTCTAATCACCCCACACCTCTGGCCTACACCCCAGAACATGTATGCATAAATAAATAAATCTTAAAAATATATATAAGCCAGCATTATCCTAAACCTTGTGCTTCACGCAGTTCAATATTTATTGAGGATCAGCTCAGTGCTCAGCCAGGTAATGCTTTGCATATGAAATTAAAGAAGGCATATTATGCCCTAATTATAACATATGCTATCCTAAAATTATATGATTTTTATATATTACATTTTTCATAAATAATTATAAAATATATATATTTTTAAATATCTCCTTCCTATATCTATTATCTACTTTATCAAGGACGTTTCATGTTAGCATATATTTAAGATGAAAGTGATTTGATGCAAATATGAAAAAAATGTCAAAGCACTCTTATAATTATGTTCCTCTTCAAAAGGCAATTTTGATTTTGTCATCTGGAGGCTGTCGATTGTCACTTTTTCTCCCAACACTTCTTTCCATTCTTTTGCTTTATCCTACTGCAAGATTAACAGTCAATATTGTTTGGTGTCCTGTATCTTGAGGCAAGTTTCTTTGCTCTTTCATTTTTGTAGTACATACAGTTTCCTCCATGGAATTCTCTGTCACTATTCTTCAAGATTTAGGATTTGATGAGATGAAATGTACTTTATTTCTAAATACTGCATTCCTGGAAACGACCCACTACTCCTTCTGTTTTCAACTACGTTATTGCATCCCAAACCTAATCCTGGTCTTATATTTCACTAGGCATCACTGGGAAAGTTAAGTAACTAGGAGGAGGGAGGAATTTTGTCCTTTCATTTTTGGCCTTTTTCTCAATTTCCCATGGCGAGCACCCTTCAAATATTTTCATGAATTTTGTGTATGTGATTAGAATCCTTGTTCCCATCTCTATTTTTTTCAATATATATTTAATCCTATATATATCTATATTATTTATAAACCCTTCTTTGAATGTCACCCCAAATCTTACCCAGCACTTACAGATGTACCCTACATAGTCAGTGACCATTTCACTCTTTAAGAGAGGAGTTAAGTTGTGGGATTTCAGTCAACTCACTGCTAGTTCAAAAAAGTAGTTTTGATTTTCTTTTCTTCATATACTAGACTTCCAGGCGTGATTTTAGATGTACCATAAAATTCCTCAACACCCAATCCCTCTAGGGAAAAGTAAAAGTCGAAATGATTTTGGTCTCTAAAATTAAGTCCAAATATGTAGTTCATTATTTAGCTCTGTCTGAGGCCTGTCCCTGCGCCACCTCGCTCCCTGGATCTGTTTCAATCCAAAGTCAACAAGCCAATAAACACTTGCCAAAGTCATCCGCTTAACTCCATTACCCAACCTTCAGGAAAAATCCCACATTCTTCTCTACCTTTTTAATTCCTATAATAACAGCTTCATTTAAATTCTATAGCCTGTCCTGATCACTCAAGCCAATCTGAATGGAATTCCTGAAGCTCTTCAACAACCTTACCATTTATTTCCCATTTGTTAGCCCTGATATTATATGTTGAATTGTTATTCATCATTTCATATACTAGTCAACATCTCACAGTAACTTCCAGATCTCATGGTAGAGTGACATGGAATCTTGAAGCCCATCTTTGGGGGATGGATAGATGAGTGTGTGTTTTAGAATAACAGCACAAAGGGGAGAAAAACTTCAGTAAATATAATAGATTATGACTGACTTTAGCTGGAAGTATTTTCAGAAAGTTGATTCGAACATGCTAGAAATCCCAAACAAGAATTCTAATTCATTAAAACAAGAAAAGACCAAATTCAAGTACATTTTGATGTTTTCGTTCATATCACCTTCTAAGGGAAACTTTTTCAGAGCCCAGCTCATTGGGGTAAGTACACTATGAACATCTCTAAATGCCTTTAGTATAAAAATATCTCCAGAAATGTATCCCTGCACTGAAATCCACGTCTTTATTAGAACTTGGACTTTGTGAGAACGAAATGGAACTTATTACTTAATGTATCCATAATACCTAATATTGTGCTCACAGGAAATGTCCTAGAAATATTTGTCAAATGAATGAATATTCATAAATTCAATGAGATTTGAACTGGTAATTTTCAACTCAACATACTAGAAATTTTAATGTACCTTCATCCCTAAAAAAATGCAAATCCTTAAAATAGATCACCACAACGAAGTTCTCTCCGTTTTGTTTATATTACACAATTTTCATATTTTCTCTACACTTTATCATCTGATATAATCATCGTGCCAATGAGTGAAGGCTTTTAACAAATTTTTGTTTTAAGAATGTTATGCATTCATTTGGAATACTATAATCTTTCACTTTTGCGTTTCTAAGTCTAATATGTTTACATTTAAAGTATTAAAGATAAGCCTAATTGCTGTAGGTTTTCTCTCAAGTGGATTTCTAATAATGTTTTTAACATTTGTCATCATTATACATTGAACTCAAACGGGACTACTTCTGTTACAGGGCAGGGCTATTGACATACACCTCCTGCCATCTATCCTTGGGTTTTTCGGTGAAGAGTTGTAATCATTCTACAGACATTGGAATAGTTGTTTACCCAAGGGTCATACTCCATCTTTCATCAACAATGAAGAAGCATATATATTTAGTCAAAATTAGACATGTGGATTTTTATTGCTTTTCTTTGTAATATCTATTTTCAAAGCATTTCTTCAAGCACTATATTAGGACTGAGCAGCTTGGCGGTTATAATAGCTCTTGTTCCCTTTTAATGTTTGCTCTTGACAAGCAAAGGTCAACAAATATTTAAGAGAATAACAAGAACAGAACGAAGCAGTGCATGTCATTTTGAAAGCAACTTGAGAAGACTTCAGAGTAACTTGGAATCGTACCCTGTAAGGCTTTTTGAAGTCTCATAGTCAATGTTCAGCTTTTTCTTGGCATGAAAATCTTTGTAATCAATATTGTTGACAGTTTTCTCCTAGGCTTGGATAGAGGTAATGTGTTCTTGATGTCCAAACTGAAACTGTCAACAATTTGTGGCACTCTATGATCAAGTGGCAGCTTGGAAATAACTTTTCCTGGAGAAAACAGAAGGTTTTCCTTCTTTTATTTTCTAGGAGCAGCTTGGTTTAGTCTACGCTATTATCTTAGAAAGTGTATTGTCTGAGAACTCACCAGCAGTGGACACTACAATATCCTTTGTAGTGAAATATCAATTTTCCCTCAGTTTATTAAGAGCACAGCTATCGATGAATCCAGCACAGGATGCGTGGGACTAACTTATGGAAACCGGTATTTAAATTTCTCTTTAAACAAACTATGTGACTTTGAATCAGATCAGCTTTTTAAGAAATAAAATAAAAATACAATAAACAAATCCAGTAAAGTAAATCAAGCATGTGTCAAACCAATTTAGGTTCTGAAACATAATTATCTTCAGTGGAAATATTAGAATAAGAGACTTTTTCCAAAATATTTTCTTTGTTTTGTTTTTGTTATTATATATTTTATTATTATATATTAATATATATATATAACTATAACTATATATATTATATATTATTATATATTAATATATATTATAGATGGTATGATATATAATATACATAAAGTATTTATTGCATATCAATATACAATGTATTGATATGTATTATAAAATATGTGTGTGTGTGTACAAACATACAACTGCTCACACAAGAACCCTTGAGCTCTATCTTTCCCTCCCAGAACAGCAGACTTCTCCGCAATCTGTAAGCACCACAGCCATCTACAGCACTAAGTGTCCCTTCATAATTGAATGATTAAATAAAGCTACAATCTGTTTCAGTTTCAAGTTTCTAAGTGGAGATAAATGGGTAATGTAGGGATTCTTTTCCTCAATATTTTTGCCAGATGGAATGCATTTTAATAGACATGCAAGTTCCTTTGGCAAGTACGATCCCTGCCCTGTGACGCTTCCTTCAAAATAGCCTTTCAACGACCTTAGCAAGACCACCTTTTCTTCAGCCCTCCCTCCATCGTTTGTCCTGCCCTGTCTTTCAAATGTATTCATTTCCTATCCTTGTGAGCTATCTCTCAAAAATCTCTTACTTGATGCAATCCCTTTTCATGCTGTCTTTACTTCACTTCTGGGATTTTAATATTATTCCCAAAACACTTAGAACAAAAGCTGATGAGAGGCGACCAGGAGAATCACATGCTTGTTCAGTATTCGGTCTGAAATGCATGCATTTGTGCAGTCGCTAAATGTAAATTATTACCCAGACACCTTTCTTCCTTGGAAATTTTAAAAGTCAATTACACGGTGTAACTATTTTGACTGAAGTGGCTGAAAAGAGTAAAAATTTGTAACTCAAAGTTGAATTTTTTCCTGAATAACTCAATGCTACTGGGTGGTCTTATATGTGTAGTAATAGCCATGATATTAATAATTTATATTTTCAAAAATAACTTTGCCTAATAGCATCTGCATCCTGCTGGCTCACCAGATGAAAATGAATGGTCTGTCTTGAGCAGACGTGGAGAAGCTCACTTTTACCTAAAATGAACCTATAAACATTCTCAGTTATTAATGTATATGTGGGTAGAATTAATTACGCTGACATAATATTGAGTCCAGTATTTGTTAATATTGTCTTGAACATAATTTTATGGAGTGTTTTTAGACATATTTTCAAAAATTCTGCAAGCGAGAAGCAATGCTTTGAAACAAATTTTATTTATTTATTTTCTTACATCATTGTTGGTTTTTGTACATTTTACTTCTCCCCTCATGTCTCTGCAGATCATGGAAATCTTTTACCTTTTTCAGAACCAAATTTTAAAAGTGTAATGATGTATCCTTGAGGTTTAAAATTGGATTTATTTTAGAGAGAAAAAAATTAGCAGCCAATAATTACTGCTGCAATTGGATAATTGTGCAGCCAATTGAGCAATTCCAATTTCAATTGGACACTTGCCATGTATCTTTGGGTGTAATTAACCAATTTTTGGTATAATTGTTTATACCTAGGCTTTTAGACTTCTAAATGTGTCTACCGCATGCTTCAAAAACTTGTTACTTTGTTTATTATTTCTTATTTGGACTGCCATGATTTTCTGAATTTAAGGCAAAACTACCAAAGAGAGTTCCATGAATATTAGTTATTTCCGAGCAGAAATGGAACTCCTTAGCCAACTAGTGCCGCTAATGTACATTCAAAATTGTTTTAAAAGAATTGACTAAACTGAGAAATTAACTATATCAAACAACAAGCCATTTCAGTCTAAACATTTTTTTTTGACAGAATTGATTTCTTGACCAATTATTTAGCTGAACTGATACTTTGTTTTATTTAATTTGCCTGTCAGTTTTGCAGCAATTCTCTGAGACTCTAAGTACGTTACTGTCAAAATCCTGGTTGTAGGGAAATGAATCATAAATTCATAGGACAATATGTCACGTGAAATATATGAATATATATTTATATATATTAAACGTACATATACATATTTAGAATACAACTTCTAAATTCAGTGAAATATCTAAATTTGATATTTGGACTAATTACTACTGCTATAGTTAAAAGTTCTGTAGATGCCTACTAGGTTTTCTGTGGCAACCAACTTCATCATCATTTTTGTGTAGAGATAATTTAGTCATATTATTATGCACATGGCATGTGTAAATTTTCTAGACAAGTATTCCATCTCTTTACCCAAATATCCCAAATGTCTCATGAACTTAAGTCCCAGCTCATGTCCAAAGCTTAGTAAATTTTGATCTTCACTCTACTAAACAAGGTCAAATACCTCTATCTTATTCATCTTCCTCTCAAGTATTTCAGCTGTTTTTAACTAATACAAATAATACAAGATTTTTAAAAGTGGAAGAGGTCTGTGAATCAATAGCAGGGTATCAAATGATAACAGATATGGTACAGTTGACCAGTCTTAAGTTCCCATGGCGGGGTGGGGGGGTGGGGGGATTACATGTTGTCATAGGCAACTAATAGGTGGTTGAAGGGAGGGTCTACCAGCCAGAGTTGGAGGGGCCGCCTGAGGCATAGGGGGGGCCCATAAACATTCATGGTGTCTCCCTTTGCCCATGTCTACTCTCCCAGCTAACAAAGGAATGGGAGATAGGAAGACTGGCGGGCATTCCGTAGGAGCCTGAGCAGAGGAAATGCTAGGAGTCCATCTGAAAGTCCAATAGCAAGGAAACAACCACATCACCACTATAGCTTCCTCTAATGTAGATTTTTCTCCTAATTTATTAAACTTAGCTTCCTTTTGCCCCCTCCCCATATGAATGACAGGTCTACTACCTTCCTTCCCCACTGACCCTCGTGTGGGTTCTTTTATGAACACTTCCTTCCTGCTAGAGCCATCTTCAATGCCTTAGGAATATATGTCTTGGTTTAACAGTTTAATAGAAGAGTTTGTTTTGGGCCATGAAAGGTAAAGAAAATATAACATTTGTCCTAATTCCCTCCTTTGTCTGCTCTACAAAAATTAGACACCCTTCATTTTGTGAGGTTATTATTTTACAAGTGAAAAAAAAATACATCCTATAATGTAAAATATTCATTTGGAATATGTTTCAAAAGAGCAATAAAAGCTTGAATGTTTTTCCATCCCACAATTTTAATAAATAAAGTAAAAACGTGAGATGCCAATTAACTCAAACTTTCAGATGACCCCTATTATGTTAAGGAAGACTCTGAATAACTAAAGATCTAATTATAACCTGGACAAGACTTCAAATCTAAAGATGATTTAGAGAGTCCTTGGTTATATTTAGTACCATGCGGCTCCTACCATCTCCCCCTTACATAAATGTTAAAGCAGATTATGGAAGAAGAAGAAGTTGGAAAAGAAGGAGGAGGGAGAAGGGGAAAGGAGGTGATGGACAAGTGTGAGAAGGGGAGGAGGAGGGAGCAGAGGACAATAAGAAACTCTGCCTAATGGAAGCCTTCTGATTTAGTAATTTCCTTTTTTGTATTCTCATTACAACACTTACTCTAAGTTATCTATCCATATTGGATTTGTATTCTGATTTCTCTGAATGTTCGATCTCTTGGAAGTGCAAAAGCACATTTTATAATAGTTCGACCTTAGCTTTGTCCATATTATTATTGTTAGACAAAGTCTAACTGAAAAGAGCTGATGTTTGTCCTCATGAAATTTTGACAGGACACCAAAGGGCATTATTGACTTGCTTATTGGTGAAATTAAAGACTACCCAACAAGAAATTGGCTATGAAGGCAGATGACTGGATTTTCAAGCCATCATTTTATTACCATAGAAGACGGCATGGAAAAAATGCAGGTTGCTAAATAAGGCCATATTACATCTCAACATTTCTAAGGGATTTTACTAAGGGATATATTTACATATAATGAAGATGCAGAAAGTATTTCCAAATGATCTTCTATATAAAATAAATGTATTTAGCTTTGTTTCTTTAATTCCATTTGGAAACCAATAGTCAGGTCTTCTTCAAAATGCTAAAATGCTGTTGGATTCCACACATTATAATATGGTGTATTTACAGACTTATACGGTGTTAAATAAATTATTGTGAAACAACTTTCTACCACAATTTCATGAACTCTAAATCTTATAAGATAAACACTTGACATTTAACGAAGATGTGTTATTCCATTCCTATAAGAACACTAATACAACTCAAGATACATCTCTTCCTGGTGAGAATAAGGTCACTCATCATGAAATTGTATTTGCTGTCTAAAAATTGATATAGAACCATTGGAAAAGTAAAACCATTTAAAACTTAAGATATGTGATTGAGATGCTGACCTTTTCTCCTCGGAGATACAAACACAAACACGCACACACAGCATCAAGTTACTCCGTTTTCTTCAAGTTATATGTACTGTCGGAAAAGACAACCTGTGACACTGATTTTACCCTCTCACTCAAATGCATTTTAATTTTTATTTCCAATACTCAATTATTTATTTTTCTCATCTTATATTCTAAAAGATTTCCCATTTCTTAAGAGATTTTGGACAGCTGCATTTTTACGGAAATGTTTCTTTCGCTACTCCTTCAAATCTACCATATCAAAGAAAACCATAACAACATCTGCGTGTCTCTCAATCGCCACGCTCTTAGAGGCAAATGCAGACACCCCCATGTTAGACACTGTCCAGAGCAGCAGAGTCAACTACAGATTCACTAATGTGAACAGTCAGGCGCAGAGCAGCCCTGGGCGGGCTTTTGCCGCACTCCTCTATATTCTGTGTGATTCTCCCATCTGTACCTTCATCGTGTGTCAACATCATTCTCACATCGACCCCCTCATAACAGTGAAGCTGTAGAGGCCACAACTGCAACCCCCCCCCAGAAGATGCTTCTAGATTCTAGAGCAGGAGAGAGCACATTCCGCCTCAGAACACGCCAGGTGTGAGCGTCAGGTGTAGACACGTTTGGGAACAAACTTAGGGAGCCCATAGGGCATTGGTCTGGTGGTGTTTGCTTCTGGCTGAACTCCTGGTGTCGAGCTGGGCTCTGCAGCTCAAGAGGTCTCCATGGTGGGGCCTCCCTGGTGGCGCAGCGGTTAAGCGCTGAGCTGTGGAGCTGTTGGCAGTGGTGACACGAGTTCGATTCCCAGCCAGGGAGCTTCCCACATGGCGCAGCAGACCTCTCCTGCCTTGCCCACTGCTCCCCTCAGCAGTGTACTTCAGTAGATCCGCCTGTTCTGCTCCCCACTCTGTCTCTGATGAACCCTCTCGCCGCCCATGCCTCTGACCTCTATCCCAGCTTGTATGCATAAATAAATAAATCTTTAAAAAAAAAAACAAAAAAAAGAAGTCTCCATGGGAGCTGATGGTGCCACACTCATGTCAAGTTGCACGTCCTCAAGCTTTTGTTCCTTCATAGCACCTAAAAAGATGACAGGAGAGTTTGATTCTGTTCTGACAAATGGTAGGATTAAACACAGTTAATTTGTAATAAGTTGGTAAAAATCTAGTTATTGGAGTGCACAGACAGGGGAAACAATTCCGCAAGTAGTGCAGTTGTTCTGAGGAGCTTACTGATGGCTCGTCTCTCTGATGCGGGGTGGGCTGTGCCGACGTGGGTGGATCTTTCCTGGAAGCCTGACCCAAATCTGCAGGTTCCTCGTGCCTCTGTTTCTCTTAAATGTACTTTGGAACCTGGTAAGATGATCAAAAATGTCCATAAAGCTTTCTAGTATTATGTGTGGCTGCTAATTGATATAATACATCCATTTGAATTTAGGGTGGATTTTCATCACTATGACATTTTAATTATAAGACCAAAATGAGAAGTATAGGATAGAGTACTTTGTGGTGTTACTGAAAGTGTCCAAGGTCAAATAAATAACTTCTCTCCTCTAAAAAAAAAAAAAGAAGAAGAAGCCAAATGTGATTTTAATCTTCACTTTGAGATTGGAGAAACCCTGCCTTCCTATAGCTTAGCTATTAGAATTAAAAAAAAAAAATGTCCTCTGGACTGGAATTTATTCTTTTTTTTTTTTTAAGAATTTATTTATGCATACAAGCTGGGGCACAGACCAGAGGCATGGGACAGCGAGAGGGTTCACCATAGCAGAGCGGGTAGCAGAACAGGCAGATCGACGGAAACACACTGCTGAGGGGAGCAGCGGGCGAGGCAGGAGAGGTCTGCCGCACCATGTGGGAATCTCCCCAACCGGGTGTCAAACTTGCATTGCTGCTGCCGACAGCTCCACAGAGCAGCACCTAACCGCTGGGCCACCGGGGAGACCCTGGAATTTATTGCCACAAAATTTCTTGCCACAAAATATAACTGTAAACTAGTCAATAATGTCATTGTTTGCTGATGGAGTACTCTAGTCGCTCCATGTTCAAGACAATATTTTGCTGCTTGGGGCAAATGTCTTCTTCCTCAGGACAATAGATCTCGGACCTGTGCAAATGACTCACTTAAAACACAGTTCATTGTCCAAACTTGTTGCAAGGTCTTCACCTGGTCTGCCTGCTACTCTTAAATGAATGCATCAAGTTCTTGGCCCATCTTATGCAGAGTCCCTTTGACCACAGAAGTTCTTCTGAGATGCTACGAAGACTCAGCCTTTCTTTATGCAGTAGGAATAAGATCAGCTTTCATAATCAATGGATTATTTAATGGTGTTTGTGAAAATCAGTCCCTGGCCACTTTGACTAAGTCATGGTCAAGGATTCAGTGTAGAAATTACTCTTCCTTTCTATCCAGACTGAAATATATCAACCCAGGAGAATGAGATTATGCTCAACAACCTAACGTTATATATCTATATTTAATTCTCAAGTACATCACAGTAATTCTTTCAGTCATTTAGTGAAATCCAGGCAAAAGTTTAAAAGGAAACATCTGTAGCTGCCACAATTTTAGCTGAACATTTTTAGGAATCATAAAAAACAAGAATGCCAAATCTAAATTCATTTTACTGAAATGTTATTCTAACTCTTTTTAAAAAAGATTTCAGGGTGTTAATTCAAACGCTATGTTGGTTGATTGATTTATAGTCACTCTTCAAAATATTATTTTGGAAATTTTTTTCCAACAGTCTTTTCTTCAAACTAGAATCTCAGATATTAGCCAAAAAATAAATTGCATCCTCTCCTTGAAAGCATGGAATCCATTTGACATATAAAATACATCAGGTTCGGGTAGAGACCAGACTTGAAATGTTTTCACTCATCTTTGCTATTTAAAAAGGTGAACATGTCACCTAATAATCCTTGGTTTTAGAATTGCTGTGAAATGTATTGTAAATCAATAAATAAACCTTAATGTGTGTATATCCAAATTGGGTAGCATTTTTAATTATTTTGAAGCATGTATTTTTTTTTCTAAATGCTACTTCATATTTTATGGCTAAAATCACATAACAAGCATCACTATAATAGCATTATATAAAAAGTGAAAAATACTTAAAAAATAGCAAAGCTTCTGTCTGTCCCCTTTCCCCTAGTCTCTCTCAGTATGCACCTTGTACCCTGTCTATTTTTTCTGCAGTCATGATGAATTGATAACATTCTTTTGGTCTTCGGTTTGCCTTTCAATGTGAGGGACAAACAGTATGCTGAATATTGTTGGAATAGAATTCAATTTAAAAGTCAACATTTATTTAAAATTTACGCTGCCAGGGAGAGCATTTTATCTCTGCAAAATACTCAATAGACCTCGTACTGATAATCTGTATGAATTAAATGTCGGTTTTGTCAATTAAGTTTACATAAAACAAGATGGTGCTTAAAAAACTAATAGCATTTTTATATAAAAGAGATTTCAAAAAAAATATTTCCTACCTCTAAATTTATGTACCTTATTTTTTCAAATCTTTGAACATTGCCTTAAAACATAAACAGTGAACATGGTTCTGATGAAAGTATTCAAAGTCCAGGGTTATTTTACAAAACTCTTTTACTTTGTTCTTTCTTTATGATACTGTCAATCAACTATCTAAATTGTTTTTTCTCAAGATCATTTGACATTGTCATAAATTATAAGATAACTGCTATTGCAAATTATTTCCTTTTCCTACTAAGAGCCAGAAAGTAATAAAGTTGAATTCTGGGAATCGCCTTTATTTCTCATGGGGTTGTTTGATACATATGATTTTATCATCTCTCGGAATAAAATTTACTTAAACTTACTAGGGAAATAATATATGACAGAATCTTCAATAATATCCTGACAGTAAAAATAAGGAAGAAGATTTCATTTCTAGAAAACAGCTTTCTTCCCCTGCCTTACCTGACTCCTTCAAACTCACTCACACCTTACCAGCTGGCTAAGTACTGAGAATTATTATAGGGGACTTATTAGACTTAATGAGAGAAGGTCTCTAATATTTTGAGACAGGAACTATTTTGAAAGGACTAGACCTTCTAACTCATTTGTGTGTTTTCACGTGACTGACTCAGATGAGAACTCACCATAGATTCCCCAGTAAAATTCTGAGACATTAAACCCCAAGGTTTACCTCTTTTATTGTTTAAGCTCAATCACAATATAAAAATATGCAGTGGGCAATGGGCTAGATAAGGGTCTGTTTGGCTTTCAGGGCCCTCCAATTTGGCTTCATTACTACCCTTAATAAACAGACTCTTAAATTAATGAAAGGCGTGAAAACAAGTGGCAGTATTTGTTTTTACTGAGTTGAGAAGCAATTCTTTTCATTTATTTTAAATGCATCCAAGGCTACATTTGGGAAGAACTTCCATAATTGGCATCTGTTAATCATTTCAGAGTTAAATATGACAGGGAAGGCAGAGAGGGGGATTTTCAGAGGAAATTAATTTTGTTTGGATTCCTTGGCAGGGACATGATTAGGAAGAGAAGCTTAGCAGGAACAGTGATCAAAAGCAACATTTCTTATTAAAGGGCCTTAACAGACAGTTGGGAAAATACTCAAGAAGACTGAAGTTTAAGGTTTTTAAAAAAAAAAGTCAAACAGTTTTTAAAAATTGTGATAGGAGGAAGATTTCCATAATTTGAAATTGTATTGGAAATATGGACATGTTTTTCCTCTTGGCACAAAAATTCAGACACAGTTTTAGCTGCCTGCCTGTTGAATACTTGGCCTTTCCAAGGCAATCCATTATGAGTAATGTGCAAGCGATGGCAAATGGTAACTATCATTACCAGGTGCTTATTTGCAATGCAAATTCTAAACCCTAACTCATGGCTGATTGGCTCTGACATTTGCCAAACAGCTGGGTTTTGAACCCTAAGTCCATAGGATCCTCAATGCTATAATTTCACAAGAATTTCTCTAAACATATTATTTTTCCCAATGTCATTCATCATGATTATCCACAGGACCTAAGAGCCCAATCTGATGCTAGAGAAAAAAATAAAATTGATTTGGAAGACCTCTCCTTCTTCCTTGGAAGAGAATTTTAAAAAGAAAATAATCACATGCAAAATTATTTAGAATGGGCATTAATGTATTCAGCTTTTAAAAATTTAATTTTGCTTCTATTTGTCATATAAACACTCCACAATTACTCTTGGTCTGGTTTGGCCCTGCCACCCTAGTGAAATTACCTCCGTCATTACCAGTGATCCACTGATCAAAATACCCCCATTCCCCATTAGCCTTCATCCTTTTTGATCGATCTGCTTAAACTGCTATCGACCCTCACTTCTTTCTTGAATTGTTTTCCTCCCTAGCTTCTATTTTACTAAATTATCCTAATACGCAAAATCGCGACTACGTAGTTCCCTGCTGGCAATATTCTCCCCTTTGTCTGTGATGGATTCTCCCCTAGAATATCCTGTCAATGCTCTTACTTAAACTAATTCGTTTAGCACCCCTATCCATCTCTGTGGTCTTCAGTGCAACTTGCACGAATAAATAATAAATGCTCAGCTTCACCCCTTAGCCTCTGTCAAGCGACAAGTTCTATCTTTCAACTTTAATTCAATTTGGATGGAAATAAAGGGCTTTCTCCAAGCCTATCCAAGATGTCCATATTTCCCCTCTTCTGTCCTGGTGACACAAGTTCAATTAAGCCAGGATTCATTTATTTGTCCACTAGACTATCCTATTTTTAAAATTTCTTTTTTTCAAAGATTGATTTATTTATGCATACAAGAGCTGGGGTGTAGGCCAGAGGTGTGGGGGGGGTGAAAAGATTTACCAGAGACACAGTGGGGAGCAGAACAGGTGGATCCACTGAAGTATCCTGCTGAGGGGTGCAGCGGGTGAGGCAGGAGAGGTCTGCCGCGCCATGTGGGAAGCTCCCTGGCTGGAGATGGAATTGGTGCTGCAGTGGCTGTGGATAGCTTCATGGTGCTGAGACTTAACCTGTTGCACCATCAGGGAAACCCTATGCATAGAGTTTTTATTGCTAAGTTCCTACGAGTTTAGGAAAAAACTGTCATCTCCTATTAGTCGATGTTAAGAAATTTACACAGCATCATATTTTCATCACTAGATGATACTTAAATTTAAATAGTAATAATGCTATGCACGGCAAGGTCGTGACTTACTAGGAATCAGCAATGAAACTGGGGAATCTGATCTTTTTGGAGACCAGCTCCGAAGCGAAACTGCTGTAATTGCAGAACCAGGATTATGAATTTGGGGTCCGATGACACTCAGATCGACGTATTTTCATTTCCACAGTGACATTGCTTTGTCACTGGTGCAATGCTTTTCCTAAGTGGAAACTGATACCTACATGCTTGAAACAGGAATAACCCTCAAACATCCCGGATTGTGTTTTGCTTACTTGCTTTGAAATAAAAATATGTAGAACAACTATCACTTAGAGTATTCAAAGGTCAGTAGTCATTACCAATTATTAAGAGATTACCTTCCTGTATCCCTGATTTTAAAACCTCTTAATTATTTCATTAATTCCTTACACTGTACCAGAATTACCTTTCCCACAAGGCTATGTGTTTGTGGGATAGGAAGGCCATTTTTATTCACTCCATGGCAGCACTCAGCAAGGATTCTGTAAGTGTGGAAAGGAGAAGGTGCAGAAAGAGTTGTTGAGTACACATTGTAAGTAGCTAAATGCGACAAAGACACATTATTAATGGCAATTATTATATAAATATCAATACATTATTCAAGTTAAAAATGAATCCTATATTAATTGCTCCACCAATCACTCAGTTTTCTCAATTTTTCTTATTAACATTCTTCTAGAAGAAGTAAAATCAACTCACCAAGACAGGAATTCAATTTCTCTATATGGCTCTGAAACATTGATTTCTAGGTAGTATTTAGCCAGTTAATCTATAGAGTGTCTCGAATTCCATTTTAAAAAGTTGACTGCATTAGTTTTTCCAAATTTCATGGAAATTCCAATTAGTATGTGGTGAACAGATTACCACTGAGGTGTTTTGAGTATAATAGGCAATTAGCACTCCAGCCCGACAGTGGATGTTACCGTAGGACCATTTGTGTTTTCAGAGGCATTGTAATCAGAGGAGAGGCTTCGTGTTAGAAGCATCTTTGATCAGGTGACCTAAACAATTGAACCGATGGCTACAATTAGTCTTTAAAGTCCTCTGCTCCAGCACGTCCACCTGCTGTTTGGCCTGTGAGGACAATGGTTTTGGAGTTCTCAGGTGGGTGTGGAGGGGGCTTCCTTATCAGCGAAACAGTCTTCCTGCAGCACCTTTTTGGGGGAGAGAGCCAGAGGAGCGCTGGAGCGCTCGCTTCTTGGTCCTGGACTGGTTGAAACAGACGTGGGTGAGACACCATGGGAAGGTGACAGTGGCAGTTTGATCTTGATTTTGATTTTGCTCTTTTCCTCCCAGACGTGTCTGACCATTTCTGACCCTTCTCTGGGCCTGAAAGTTGCTTTAGACTTGGGGCAGCTTTCGGGCCTTGTTTTTGGCTAATCCCATTTGAGTGGACTTTTACCCACGAGGGGATGGGTAGCTTTGGGTGCTTGATTTGAAAACTATATTCTTTGTCTTTTCTGTATTGCACACTCATTGTATTAAGGCCTCTTTCCACTAAAGGTCTTAATATGTTTTATAGTGATGCGGCAGATGGAAAAACCTACCTAGAACAGGCAGGTTTGGGGGTCCTGGGGTGCCCCTCTCCCTGCCCTGTAAGAAGGGGAGCAGAGGGCAAGACAGAGAGATCTTCTGCACCATGTGTGGGTTAGCTCCCTGGCTGGGGATCGAACTCAAGTGCTGGTGACAGTGCTGAGACGCAACCCCTAGGCCACCAGGGAGGCCCTGGGAAAATAATGTTTTGATGTTATCAACAACTGATCCCTGTAGGATGAGATATTACAGGAAATTACGTTGCCTAAGAAAATCCTGTAGAAGTGTCAGTTAACCTTCATTGCTTTGCAACTACCTTCTAAACAAGACCTCCGTGTCTGGATAGCCACTCATTTTATTTTACATTGGTGCAATCTGATTATCATCAATATAGAATATTCTGGCATATGCCACCCCTTTTTTTCTGTTCTATTTTTTCTCTTATTTTCTTAAGAATCTCTTAATTTTTCCAGTTTGTGTATTAAAACGTAACTTTAATACAGGAAAGAACTTAAAATATTTGAAACCAGTAAAATAGCAAGCTTTAAAATGCACATATTGTTTAGTAAACAAGCCCAGTCGGAACACAGCTCTTCCTTGCTCATTATTTTCTAATCACTGATTTTAGCATTCTAAGATAAAATTATTTCCAGTTGTCCCATCAATCAGTTCCATTTCAAATGAGCTGCGAAAGACGGCTGAATCCCAATACTGGAGGCATCTCCAATGCACCGCATTTGTTTTCTTCCAGAAATTCCCATCCTCTGTTCAGATACCTTTTAATGTCAGTCAGTGGGATCTTTGAACAGAAATATTTGAAAAATGCAGCACAATGATGGGTTAACAGAACGAGAAGAAGTAAAAATCTTTATAACTTGTGAACCAAATACAAGTCCTAAATTAGATCGGACCCCCCCAGGGTTTCTGCGCTGCTGCTTATTGCATAACATCTACAAAATGAATGCTACTGGCCTCATATGTTTTAACAGAGACCTAATGCTTTCAGTATTTTGGATTTTTAAAAATTTATATAATGGTCTTCAGGCCATACATAAAGTGGTGCTTAGTTTTATTAAGTAATTAGTGTTCTTTTAAATAAAGATCATTTTTTAAAAAAGCAGTTCTCAATGATAACTTCAATTTCATGTCAGATAAAAATGAATTTATCATTTTCTCTAGAGAATTATGATGTCATCCAGCACAATTTTTGCCTATTTCACCTCCACTGGCATTACACACACACACACACACACACACACACACACACACACACACACACTCTTTAAGAACCAACTGCAGAAGCAAAGAGAAGTAAAATTATGGTTTCATCTTGAAACTAATGCAAGATTTCTTAGCTTGCCATGGGCTTTTCTATATAAAAAAAGATACAAAATCTCAAGATAGACATGCAGTCAAAATGATTCTCAGATGTTGACAGTTACACTTTTTTAAATGAATATAAATCTCAGCAGATAAATGTCACACTGAATTTGTATCTTGCGGAGAGCCGGGGTACCCAGAGATGATGTACTTTGCCAGGTATGAGATTTGGGGTGGGACAGGCAGCTGCATTCAGTGAAAAACAGAAGAGTTATTCTGATCATGGTTGCCAGGGAAGACTGAGAAAATATTTTTTTTCTTTTTTTAATCATCCTACATTAATCTGTTTACCTTCCTCTGAGGTAATGATAGGATTGCTAAAGCGACACCAGTCATTAATGGAAGCCACGCCATACATGTTTCCCACTGTAAAGGCAACCTGTTTATTACATTTTGATCTGCTCTGAGTTAAGTTCAAATGGAATAAGTGTTATATCCCTGAAGAAAAATGGGGATTTATTAAATTTGTGAACATAATATATTCTTTAGTTATTTTAATTAGTCTGCTTTCTTCAAGGATGGCTCTCTTATCCTCTGCCTGTCTCTAGCAGCATTGTGTCCAATTAAATTATCTTTTTCCTTGTGTTTCAAAACAATGGCAGGGAAATTTTTTTAGCATTTTATATTGAGAGAAATTCCACATAAATTATAATGTTTGCTTAATGTACTGCATTTAGGTGACTTTATGCAGTATAGATTTGGCTATTTTCATTGCTTCTGAGTGGAAATATACACGTGTGTGTAGACACACACACATATGCACACACCTACACGTATACAGAGATACACACAGACATGATGTACAGATACACAGCCCCTACAGATACACACACACATCAGCATTGCGAATTGCATGATAACAAGTCTTTACAATTAGTCCTTAAATTAAATGAGAAAGCTTTATTTTTATAAACAAAAAGTAAATCTTGTTTGCACCCAGACATCACTGCATGGGGTGAACTAACTCCCGTGAGCTACACACATCTCCATTGATTTATACAGGAGTTTTTAATTTGCATCAAACGGAATTTCTCACGCAAGTAGGATGGACTTAATTCATTGTCTTCCATTCACAATGGAGCTAGTGCCCAGGTTTGTATTGGAAGGAAAGTATAATATATATAACATATTCTCTTTGAAATGCATAGATATAGCCCAGAAAGTGAGTTAAGAGAATAAATGGCTAGATGAAGTCTCCAGCTCTCTCTAATACATAATAGCATATTTAGCATACATGTTTAGCATAGATTCTGAGGTACACCCCTTCCCACAAAAGCTTGCTCGAGTTAGTGAACTTGAATGGATTTTTTATTTTAAAGATTTATTTATACATACAAGTTGTGGTGTGAGCCCACAGGTGTGGGGAGTGGGAGGGTTCCCCAGAGACAGAGTGGGGAGCAGAACAGGCAGATCTACTGAAGTCCATTGCTGAGGGGAGCAGCGGGGAGACAGGAGAGGTCTGCTGCGCCCTGTGGGAAGCTCCCTGGGTGGGAATCGAACTCGCGCTGCAGTGGCTGCGGACAGCTTCATAGTGCTGCGCTTCACCCTCAGACCCAAGCGCCCAGGAGGAAGCGCTGCTGGCACCTGCTTGTGCTGAAGGACTTTGTGCCTCCGCAAGTGGCTCCAGTGTGCGCAAGAGGCAGCGCGGAGGTGGGCCGGGCTGCCTTCTCTCCCACTCCGGCTTTTCAGTCTCTTTCTCCTCCCAGAGGACAGTCCCAGGGCTGGCGAGGCTGGCCCACAGCACTGGGAGCCCCCGCCGCAAGCGGAAGAGAGGAAGGCTGGGGCTGTGGGCGCCGCCCGGCTCCGCGCAGACACCAGGCAGCCCGAGCCCCCGCGGGAAGCGCGCAGGCCCGCAGCTCCCTCTCCCTCTGCCTTCGCCACCCTCCGCACCAGGAGCGCCTCTCTCCGCTGGATCGACCAGGAGGTCCTGAGGGACTGCGCCTCAGCCTGCGGGCCCTCCGCCCTGCCCGCTCCGGAGGGTCTCTGCCACTCTCCGCACGTGTCTCGATGCGCCCAGGAAAGCGTGGCGCGGGGTGCCCGCCGACAGACCCGGAGCCGCTAGCCCCCGGAAGACCCGCACACCCCTCCACCAAGAACCATCTGGTCCACCCTGTCAGCGACTCCGGGGTGCGAGCTTGAGAGATTTGGACAGAAAACGCGGAGTGTGAAGGCGATGTGGCGGCCGAGGAAGCAAGAGGAGGAGAGAAGATAGAGGAGGACGCACGCCTGATGGATGCGCCGCGCCTGTGCCACCTTCGGAAGCCTGCAAGGACAACCTCTAACGCCAGCAGATCCCAAAGCGCCTTCTCCACTCACAGGCAAAGCCTCTTCATGAGAACAGCAAAGCGCCGCCGGACCCCACGGACAGAGAAGCGGCAGCGGAAGGTCGATGCCCTGCGGCACACCTGTCCCCCCTGATGAAACGCCACCGCAGCGGGTGAGATGGCACTGTCCTGCTGCTGTTGAGCTTGCTGTTGACACTCAAGAAAGCGGGTGTGTGTCTAAGACATTGCAGCGCTTGGTATTCGCTCGCTGATGTGGTCTGTGCTGCTATTCGTGGCCAAAGGAAACACTGAAATGAAATTACCGAATGAAACGTTTTTGTTTTTTTTTTAAAGATTTATTTTTTATTTATACATACAAGCTGGGGTACAGGCCAGAGGCGTGGGGCGGCGAGAGGGTTCACCAGAGACAGAGTGGGGAGCAGAACAGGCAGATCAGAAACACACTGCTGAGGGGAGCAGCGGGCGAGGCAGGAGAGGTCTGCCGCGCCATGTGGGAATCTCCCCGGCCGGGCGTCGAACTCGCATCTCGTGCTGCCGACAGCTCCACAGCGCAGCGCTCAACCGCTGCGCCACCGGGGAGGCTCCGAATGAAACGTTTTTTTCTTTTGCTTCTAATCTACCCTAAGCAGTCAATATTACCAGTGTAAAAATAGACTATGTTTTAAATAGGAAGCAGTAGCCTGCTAAAAACAAACTCATGCCTTCAAATGAAACACAAAATTAACTTGGGAAGTTGAACATAACACAGTGGGCTACTGAACTAAGAGAGATCAATTAGAATACATCCCTGTAATTACTATTGTAGCACCTGCTTTATGGCTAATATGAACTCAGAACTATTTACTTGTTTTGACACAGAAGAGGGGTCATATTCCTTTATTTAATTTATAATAGAATACATTATTTAGAATTAAAATTAAAATATATGCTGGCATTTCCAATACCCTGCTATCCGCTAAAACCATAAAAATATCTAATTTTAAAAATTGCACATGTAAGTATATATAGTCATATGCTTCTTTTGCTTAGGCAATGACTATAATTTTGTCAACATATTATTTCAAAATTAGTGAATTATTTATAGTCAAGAAATTTAAATTTTCATTTTTCTTTTTTGAAGAGTGGTTTATGGATAAGAAGGTACAAATGCAAATCAGAGTTGGATATGAATCTGGACATATTATAATCCAGTAAAAAATAGTAAAATGTTTAAACATAATGCATTTATTGTTTGTCTCATGTATATTCACAACCTTTAGGATTTTCTTTTTTGTTGTTTAATTGTTTTAATTATTATTTTAAAAATATTAAATAGCATTTTGCTACAGTAGACTAACAATGTTTTCTTCTTGATTTGGTTTTCTAATCATTATCTCTGAATGACTGAATAAACTGATGCAAACTGAGCCTTAAAATAGAAGATTCTGGGGCCTCCCTGAATCTCACAGAGGCTAGATATAATACAATAAAATTCTTTTTACAAACCTCTAATAAACCACATTAAGGCAAATCGTTACCATGGATCCTGAATATTGCATGTTTATTGTAACTTTTTTTTAAAGATTTATTTCTTTAAGCATACAAGCCGGGGTACAGGTCGGAGGTATAGGGCAGCGAGAGGGTTCACCAGAGACAGAGTAGGGAGCAGACCAGGCAAATTGATTGAAACACACTGCTGAGGGGAGCCGCGGGGAGACAGGAGAGGTCTGCTGCGCCCTGTGGGAAGCTCCCTGGCCGGGGATCAAACTCGTGCTCCAGTGGCTGCAGACAGCTTCATAGTGCTGAGACTTAACCTCTTGTGTCACCAACGATTCCCATTTATTGTAACTTTTGAACCATGTCAATAGGAAGCTCGGTCAGATGAGGTACATTTCAGAGTTCAGATTAGAGGAGGATGATGTTTATCTGACCCTTTTTCTTGTTTTTCTATATTCCACACATAAGTGACACCATCCAGTGTCTTTTTTCTTTGAACTTATTTTATTTGGCATAATTCTTTCCTGCTCCTTGTTGCCATAAATGTCATGAATTTATCTTTTTGATCACAAAGTAGTACTCCATTGTGTATATATACTCCATCTTCTGGAGTCACTCATCTCTTTTCTATACCATCCTTTTAAAGTGTTCCTGAAATTTTAATTCATGATATCAGAAAGTCAAATTATCTCTTTAGCTAAAATGACCTTAAACAAAAATTCATTGTTTCAACCAAATAAAATCTTGTCTCTACCCGCAGAGGAGACCGTAAGTAGTGACTATCTCCTACAATCACTTCAAAGTATGGGCACATCTCTGTGCAGAGAAGACGAAAGACATTGATTTCTGGAAATGATACCAAAACTGTGCCTGAGCTCTGGAGATTATGATCCACCCATAAAAGTCAGATTCAATCAAGTACTTGCTAAATAAAGCGAGTCAGAAGAGTCAGGAAGAAAAAGAGACAGTGATTTATCATTCAAAAACCAGACTAGTCCTGTATCCAGAAAATTCTTGTAAACATTTCGTTCAATTGAAATTAAAGCAAAAAAGTAAATCTATAAAATTATCTAGGGGAGAATCTCTTTCTTTTGCATTCTTACCTGAACTTTGTGTGGGTAAGATGCTAAATTACAGAACAGATCATGGACATACAACAACACAGGAGCTACATGCATGCCCAGTTCTGAAATGGACATAAGGACAAATAATTTCGTTCAATGCTTAGCATTCAAAGCATAAAAGGTCACCTGGGGCAATTCCTTTGGACACATTTTGGCCACAAATCAATGCCAGAGAGAAGAGCTGATTGCAGATTCTAGTGCTTTTTACCATAAATTTCACCAAACTTCAGCACAATTTTTTTTTTTTTATTTAATATACTTGCTTTGTTTCCCAAGCTGATGCCAGTTTCAATTTAGGGTAAAATAGAAAATCTATATGTTGGCCCAATTATTTCACTGGATGAAAATGTGAATTTGCCTCTCGTGGGCAGTATAAAGACATCATTCACCACAAAGGGGTTGTCTTTGGTTCTTTACCTCTACTGGTTGCAGCGAGCATTTAATGAAGTGCAGGTCATAAACCATTATATGGGATGTACAGTATCAACTCCCAAAAGGAGCATTTACCTTCATTATGTCCTTCCCTGCACTTTTTTACCTATTTTTAACTTGTCGTTGATAAGCAAAAGTAGACCAGAGTAGATTCTAGTCTATGAAGATGATGAACCAGGATTGATGCAATGACCAATTGATTTCCAACAAAAAAAATTAACTGTGATAACAGTAGAAAGAGCATTCATTAGTTTTTAAAAAAAAAAGTAATAGGAATCAGTTGGTATACAGAGAGCAATTGTATTATAACATGGAATTAAAACTAGTTGGGGTTTCTGGGTGGATGGTTGGAAATTTAGGACTAATAGTTCATATATTTATTTCTCAGAATGCTCTTTGCGATTTCACACAGTTAAACTGTATTTACACAGCACAGCAGTAAGGATAGAATTGGGCTTTTAGTGGTGAACTTAATGCACAACAGATGTATGTTGCTTTTCGATGTACACCTGAAATTTGTATACTATTAAAATGCAATGCTACTTCAATTTACAATGATAATTAAATTAAATCGAAAGACATTACATTTTCTTTAATTCATTTTTACTTAAATTCTGAAAAGGTGATTCAGCTTTCCAATGTTTGTTTCCGTGGAAACATTGTTCGCCTTATTCAAGCGCTGTTACAAATAATGGGTTAGAGGTGTAAAAATGTAGACGTAATATGCTTTTCCTAATATTAAAGTTGTTTTATGTGAAATTTGATGATCTGAGTTTTTGTGGCATCATAAAAAGTGAAAAGCATTTCAAAAAGCAAAAAGAAAGAAAGAAAGAAAGAATAGAATGAATAAAAAAGTCTTCAAGAGTGAAACTTCTTACTGAAAGTACACACACCGGGTGAATGACTGTTCTAGAAAATGTTTCTATTTCTTCTGTCTCATATTAACCAAAAATTTAGGCCAGGGTTTGGCAGCTGTCCTCACCGCCTGTTTTTAAAGTAAATTTGACTGGATGATAGCCTTTCCCATTGATTTGCATACTGATTATGTCTGGCTTTGTGCTATTCTAGATGAGTTGGGAAGTAGCTAAAAGTCAGCATCTCATCAAAACTGTGCAACTTTACAATATACTACAGCAAAGGAAAGGTGTCCAGCCTGGTAAAGATTTGAAGACATAAATAATGGGCCTTCCCTCCCTCCACCTGATGGCAACCCACCTTCTACCCACTCCCCCCAAACACAGACACAGACCCTTCTATTTTTTTCCTCTTTGCTTTAAAATTAAACATTGAAAGGTAGGAATTAAAAATCAAAAGAGATGCAAGAATAGAAGCGGATGGCTAAACTTTCATTGGAAGTAAGTGGAAATAGATTGCAATGTTCCCACTGAGAAAAAAAAAAAGAGTATAAAAAGAAAAAAAGATAACTCATAAAATTTCCACCACTTCTCTGCTACTTTTTGTTATCTTTTTGAATTTTCTCCTAAACTACTTTGCTGTAGGGAGTCCCGGAGTGTATCCTTATGAAGGCTGATGAGCCTCACATTTTATTTGAAAAAGGGTAAAAGTTTTCAAACGATGGGTGAAAAGGACACAAAAAGTTAATTTTGGGATTCATTGAAGATTGCACTTACCAGACTGATAATTAAGAGCTTTAAAAGGAATTGAAGTCTGCAAATCTGGACCTTGACTTGTACTAAAATAAGCCTTTTTGTTATATTCCTCATAGTGGCTTCTGTTCCATGTGAAAGATCAGATGCTCAGGACAATAAAGGGCCTGTTCTCAGGCCAGTGTAAAAGATGGTCATGAATCGGGGGTTTTTACAGAGAAGGGCAAGCAGGAGACTATGGGAGTGGTCAGAAGGAACGGAGACATCTCATCTGAGTCTTTGAGAACGGACAGAAGGGGGTACTTCTCTCAGGAAATGTAGGCTCTGTAGGGTCTTTGAGGTTAGGAGCTTGTGGGGGTAAAATATTGGGCATGGAAATTCCCCAATCATTTCTGTTTTCCTCACCACCGCACTTAGAGATAATCTCAACACAGTTTGCAGACAATGTTATGTGAAATAATAGAACAAATACACAATAAAAACATAATAAGTCTATTGACCATTTTTACTTTAAGTCAAGTCATATATTTGTAACATCATGAACCTTGATCCCATTGGTTAACATACCACATTTAATGAGAATTTTGTAGTGAGGATGATAAATAGTGACTGAAGTCCAAATGCATTTCCGTGGCCCAACTCAGTGTTCATAGAACTAAGAATTAATTCATTGAATGATTGTCTTGTTTGAAATGCTCAGAAAGGTAAACTGGGAACAGGCAAATTATTCTCAGAATTTTCAAATGATATATTTTTTAAAGATTTATTTATTTATGCATACAAGCTGGGGTGTAGGTCAGAGGAGTGGGGTGGGTGACAGGATTCATCAGAGACAGAGTGGGGAGCAGACCAGGCAGATCGATGGAAACACACTGCTGAGGGGAGCAGCGGGGAGACAGGAGAGGTCTGCTGCGCCCTGTGTAAAGCTCCCTGGCCGGGGATCGAACTCGTGCTGCAGTGGCTGCTGATAGCTTCATGGTGCTGAGACTTAACCCCTTGTGCTACCAGAGAGGCCCTGCAATGATACTGTTAACTGAAATACCCAAGAGGCCATTATAAGGCCAAGTGTATTTGTTTGGCATCCAAGAACTGCAATTCAAGGTGCACAGATTCAGTATGAGATCTAACTCGCGCCCTGAGGAGGGAAAATAATCAGGGCTTTTTAATGGAAAGAGAAGCAGATGAGGCAAGTGGTTAAAAAAATAGTTAATTGTTGTTAACAAGCTTCAACTCCTGTTGGCTATGTGTAACTGGTTACTGATTCTCTCCTCTGACAAAAGGTTCATTATCTCAGCCCCGTGGTTAAGATAACTTCTCAAACAATTGTTTGATGATTTCTTAAAATGCTTACTTTCCCGGCGTGATACACAGGTGTTTGGTCCAGTTCAAAGGAAATGGATACCGAAGTTTCTCTGTCATGGCCACCTCACTCCATTTGCAATTTGGCTCCACGATATCAAAATCTCACATTATAATATAGTTCTATATTTCAAAGCCTAAAATTTTTGCAGTATGCAAAATGTTTCCAAGACTTAATGGAGACCATTCAACATAAGCATTGTGGAATTGAGTCTAAGAGTGGCTAAAATAATACCTTCCTTTTTCTCTCGACATATGAGGACACTTAAGAAGACAATGCTGTTTCAAAATGGGGACAACTATACTGACGCTTGCTAACCAAGGGATTATACTTATTTATTTATTTTAATTGAAGTAATATTGGGACTTTATTGTCATGAAAGGTGAAGTATATTTCTTTTCTTGAACTTAACTTGGACCAATGTCTTGCTTTATCAACAGAATATGGTGCAAGGGAATCTATAGAAATTCTGTTCTCTGGCGTTGAGAAACCTGGTAGATTTTCTCCATCCTCTCTGGCCTGGAGATCACCTGGAAGGAAATTGGGCAAGCCTCTGCAGGATGGGAGGTCATGTGGGATAGAATCCAAGATTGTCCTGCGACTGTCTACACCAGCTGTCAGGTCTGGGAGAAAGTCTCACCGGACGTCAACTCCTATACTGTCAGTGGCGAGAGTAAGGTCAGCAGCATAGAACCACACAGCAGCTTGCTGAATGCTGAGAAAGTTACAAATCACTGTGATTTTGAGTTACTGTTAGCGTATTTTAATGTAACCATGGTTACCTGAAGCATCTACACCTAGCAGATTTACTTGAGCTGAAGTTGATCCATTGGAAAACAATCATTTTAGAAAGTTATTAAATATCATGTATTGAAATTTGACTTGCCATAATTAGTTGGCTTGCCATAATTTTGTACTTTCAAGAATAATTTTCATCACATAGACATCAGCCTTGGGAAAAATACCTAAAAATGTTAAATCTATATGTCTATATACACATCTGGTATGTATTTTTATCACCCATTTTTTTTAAATTCTATATTATAATATAGTTATGGGCAGGAAAAGTGACCCTCCTACTTGTATCATTTTCAAAGCTACAGAAAATAGTTATATTTGAAATGCTTTAGGTCTTACTTTTTGATTAATATCAAACTTTTTTGAAGTCAAGAGTTTGCTTCTGACCCACCGGCAGCTCCCTGCCCAGGGGCCTCTGCCGGATGGGCACCCAGCTCTGTGAACCAAGAGAGTTCATCAGCTACACCTGAGTGCTTTCCATTGCCTTCATCCAAGGCCATAATTTAGTCAAAGGCATTTTTTGTAGTTTATTAAATTGGCTTTTTGGCCAGTTCAGAGCCAGTGAGATACAATGCTAGATAATTGCCAAGGCAACCTGAGAAAAGTCATTATTCAGTCCAAAGCCAGTAGAGGAAGAAACCTTTAGTTCAAACTTCCAGTCACTCTCAGACTCAAGTGCCATAGGTGTATGGCCCCAAGTGACCTTATGTGACATGTTACATGTGTTTGACATCTTGAATCTGCTATGTGTGTCATGTGAAATGCCTCCTCTCAGGTAGAATGCACCCACAAGCCAGAGAACACTCAGGCTTCTTCCCCTGGTGGGTGTTTGCCTGTGTGGGAGGACAGACAAGATGGCGGCGGAAGCATCCGAAGTTTAAAAATCTCACTAAGCTGTTTCTCCTGGGTGGCCTACATGCGGCTGAAAAATATTTGTCATTCTTGTTTGATTTTTTTATTTTTTGGCTTGATAATGAATTTAGAACTGTTTAAGATGAAGTAAATTGGTCCCTTAGGTTTCTAAATAAGACACTCTTCAAGACACATTCAATGTCTGGTTTGTATCTTTTTGTGAGATGTTGACAAATGGCTATGTTTGGGGAATGTAAATCAACTTGAATGACAAATTTTAATTTCCCAGATATGTTTTGGTGTATTTTCTTTCTCACAGAAGTGTGTCTGCATCTTTACTGCCTTATGTATATTTAGTTCCTGGTGCAGAAAATCGACTGCCTTATGGTGAAGGCACAACAAATCTCTTCGGCTGTGACCATCGTTTAGGACGTGAACATTAACGGTTGAAATGTTCAGAGTGGTTTTGGTGTAATTTTCTTTCTTCTTTCCATTTTTAAAAAGGTTATTTACAATTAGCATAGATAAACTACTAACGAACTGGTGTTAGGTTGACCTTGATGGTGCACAGGTTTTATTGATCGGGTGGGGTAATTTTAATTTAATTTTGTTTTTATAACTTATTTTATACCAGTTTCTATTGCATCGTCTTTGAGATAAGGGCACATGCTGAAGATCTTATCACTTTGGAAATAGAGTAACGGTCTCCCTGTTTTAACAGGAATATTTCTAGTGAAGACTGTTCACCCTGACAAAAACCATGATGGGGAAATTTCGAGAACATTTTCAGTTTCAGGTATAAGCAAGGCATTTTACTTCCCCCGAGCAGTATGTTTTATTATTGGAAGAAAAACAGAGCTTTTCCCTAGAGAAAGAAAGTGAATCATGTAGGAGAGGAAATTTTCTTTTATAATTAGATGATACTCTTTTAGTTGTTGAGACCTTGCCAGACTATAAGCCTGAATTCTTGGGCTATAGACTTCTCTGATTTTCTACATCTACAACCAAGTTGCAATTAAAAATTGAATTCAATTTAATTGGATTCAATTAGGTTCCAAAGATATTTACTCAATATACTGACATCCACAAGAAACTACTGAAACGCATCAAATAATGCTGTGGATTTTGCAACCAGTACTCGTGAGACAATCAAGTGTTTGTATGCTTAGTTTCTGAAATGCATGTCCCACATTTAAGGTATTATTCACTTATTTTAAAAATATATAGGATGTGCCTACAATTTCATCTAGCCTAATATTTAACAAGCTCTATTTAACACGCTCTGTATCTAAGAGAACACTTAACTCAAAAGTTACTATAAATCTAACAATTTATATGTTATCATTTAATACTTCAACAGAGAGGTTCACATATCATGTCAAATATTAATTTATTCTAAGAATTTTTTAACTTTAATTCTTTTAAGTCTATATTAAGCATATAGAATTACTGGTATACAAAATACTTGTTTTAGTTTGCAAGTAATTGACATCATGGAAAGTCATGAAAAAAATAAGCAGTTGTAGAAAATATGAATAGTTCTAGTTCTAGAAAATAACTATTACTGAGCCATAGAATTAGCCATAGAAGCTCAAATTTTTCTAGTTATGTTTTCATTTCATAATAATCTGAATATATTTGTGTTTTTGATGTAGACTAATTCTAGTACCTTTCAAAAAACATAGAGAATGTAAAGCTATGTGTATCTAAATCATATCTATACTTGTATCTTTTTCTATGTCTATAGTTTTAACATGTTAGACCGATGTCACTTTGCAAAACTTGGGGAAATTTGGGAAAGCAGAAAAGAAGTTTGAATTTTACCAATTTGTATATGTTAGCATCCTGCTGAAGTATAACCAACCATGAATCATTTCTAAAATCTCAGTGCTATGCTCCTGACCTTGAAATTGTGCCCCAAACTTCATCACACAAAATGTGATGGAGGAGTCTGGTTGCCTAAAAGTTCTAAATAGTCTGGACTTCCCTTAGAAAATAATCTTTCCACCGCTAAGGCTGTTTAGCTCCCTCTTCCTTGCAAGGGTATTCGGTAAAGCGTTACCCAGCTAAGGGAAATTTCTTGTAAACACCTTGATGTCTAACTATATCTACTACAATTCCTGGATGGAGTTTTAAAAGCAATGTGGTCAAGACAGATTTTATTACATATTTTGCATGTAATATCTCATTTGATCCTCACGAAACTCATATGATGTAGATTCTTGCATCGTATTCAGACCATTGGAAGAGGCTAGGTTTGAACTTCCGCAAATTCTCTCCTTATTGTCTATCATAAGACCCTACTTGGAAGATCACTATATAAATAGTTTGCAAATAATGTTTTTTTAATAAAAAGGAAAACATCGTACAGCACCATTTTTATACCTATCATTTTTGACATATTACTTAGACATCACTGACCACTTGAATAGATAAGATTTATCCGACCTCAATTTGAACCTTTTCTCTGAAACTTATCTTGTTATCTCTGAAAGTTAAATATATGTCATTATTAAAGCAATGTTTTTCTATACTACACTTTAAGAGGTTTTTGATTAATTACCAACAATGTCTCAGGATATGGTAGAAAAAACAAGCTCAATGTAAAAATTCAATAAATAATTGATAAAAAGTTAGTTATGTATGCCTGTGGACAAATGCTCAGTCTCAAACCAGTGGTTTTGGTGACATAAATTAGCAGAAATTTCCAAAATAATATGCCAGAACCCTCAGACTGTCAGTACAATCAAAATAGGTCCCAACTGTATTATTATGGGACAGGAAGAAATGCAGATACTAGAAAGTTACAATTTTGACATTATAATGGCTTACAGAAATTGTCAAACTGTCCCTATGAGACAGAAAATATAATCAAAACAGAATTAGGATAGAAAATGATCAAGAAATTTTGGTATTGCAGTCTTGTCCAAGGATTCAAAATCGAAGAAAATGAAAACATCAGTTTGTTTTTTTTTAAGATTTATTTATTTATGCATACAAGAGCTGGCGTGTAGGCCAGAGGTTTGGGGGGTGAGAGGATTCACTAGAGACAGAGCGGGGAGCAGAACAGGCAGATTGACTGAAGTACACTGCTGAGGGGAACAGCGGGGAGGCAGGAGAGGTCTGCTGAGCCATGTGGGAAGCTCCCTGGCCAGGGATCTAACTCTAACTCGTGCTGCAGTGGCTGCAGACAGCTTCTTAGTGCTGACACTTAACCCACTGCCTCACCAGGGAGGCCCCAAAATGAAAACATCTTTGATAAGTTTTGATTTACAATTATATTTGCTAAAGACAGATATTAAAATGGAGGCAAATTTATATTAATTATGAAGATATGTGGACTGAAATACGTTTTAAGAAAATCAGTAAAACAAGCAAGCCTTTGGAAGGTGTGCTCTCTTCTTCGAACTGTTTACTACCAAACCTAGTACTCTGAGCAGGCGGGTTCTGCCTTAGAATATGAATTTGAGCTTCTCACCACGAAGCTGTGATGCTGATTCTTTATTGAAGGATCCCAAGGAGGGCGTCTATTCTAATACAGTCCTGAAGATCTGCTGTAAGTCATTTTTGTTTAAAGCACTCCCTGCCACAATTTTCAATTCTTCCTTTAGAGACTTGATCTCCAAAGCAATTCATATGCTCCCAACAAACATCGGCTGATGGCTAGAAAGAACCAGCACGTTTTGGTCATTGGGTAGCCTTCCTCTTCATGCGCAAGTCAGACAGTCCACATTCTACGCCCCTTTGGGGAGCTCGGCCCTACTTGAAACAATGACTCAGTGGCTCTTCAACAGGGGGTTCGAATCCTGTAGGCAACACCTCTCTCTCCTCTCTCTCATGCAAAGGGGTACACGTCTGTACATGTGTAAATTCATACACACATATGTATTTTGTGTATTATGTTCATAATATATAAATAATAAATTGTACAATCTAAAATATGTATTATGCATGTATCATCTTTGAATCTTTATTACCTTCATTTACACAACTAGCCCATAGTTTGTTGTTTTACAGGTATCTGTCCTGTGAATTTAGCATAGTCAAGCACGAATAAGACTTTTAGCATCTCTCCAACAAGAATTTATCAAATGGGTATGATATTACTTTGTGCAAAAAAATTAACCTTCCTAGAGTTTGTATGTGTGCCTCATACATTATATATGTGTATGTATACGTGTGTGTGTGTATATGAAGTGTATTTTAGATTCAATGTACGTATTCTAAATACAGAAAAACTACTGCTTTAAAATAGAAATAGAACAAACTGTCTAATTTTCTGTGCTGCTAATGGCTTAATTCTTAAAGGTTAAAAAAATAACTAAATTAAAATACAAATCTTTGATCTCTTTAAGTGATTTAGCCAAGATCCCTAAGCTTCCAACCAACACAATGGATATTTTTAGCTTTAAATAAAATGTATCTAACTTAATCTTACCCAAATTGTTTAGAATATGAGCATAATCAAATCTTTTAGTCTCAATTCATATAAAAAATACAAGGATTTTAGACTATCTCAGAGTCAGAGATGGTAGATGCTACCTGAGTAGAAAGTATTCCACTCATATGGCAAATTCATTTGACCCATAAATTGTTTGTAGGGTTGATAGGGCAGGTGTTCTTTAGAGAAAAGCTTCTCCTTAATCAAATTTAATGTCAGTTAGGTCAAGCTTGTTTAAATTTTAAGTTACATTGTACATCCCTCAGGGTTCACTGCTCCTTTTCTTATAATGCTGTATGTTTGATAATTCAAATTAGCAGCCAAGAATATGCTTTCCTTTCTGCACTGATATGCAAATTAGTTAAGACTTCATTCTGAAAACCTTTTGTGTGCATCTTAATTCTTTTGTCTTTCCAAGCATTCATGAAGGATGGCCAAAATATGGTTTCCGTTGCGAAAAACTGATGCCAAGTGTTTCAACTATAAAAAAGTGTTTCTACTTCTGTTGTTTTTCCTGGTTATGCTATTAAAAATTATCTGAGTTCTCAAAGCACATGCCTCCCAAAGCGAGTAGACCTAATTAGGCAGAAGTTAGATGATTGGGCTGGTGACCTTGGATGGCAAGTTTTAAACAAGTTTCTTAATCCAATTTCTTTTTCTCATCCTTTTAAAGTAAATCTGAATTAAAAAAATAATGATGACTTCTGTTTACTGTGACAAATATTATGGTACCTGTTCCTTCTTCTCACTTTCCCTCCCTGCCAACTCCACCTGAAGAAGTGCATGGCATTATTTTAATTTGTCACATTTGAAATCTTCATACAAATAAGTAGTCCATGGCACATAATTTTGCAAACACCACTTCTGTGGCTTTAGGATCATCACACAGGAATAAAATATTTAACATTTATCCAATAATAATCTATAAGATGAATACTATCTCACTCTGTGGGAAAAATGACATTTTTAGAATGTTCATATCTATATTTAACAAAGCCAGAAGGTAGTACTTGATTTGAGACTTTGGGAACATAAAAATCATCTATATGTGGTTATTCAAAGGACAATTCTTAGAAAAAAGGGAAGAGGAAATAAACTGCCTAAAATAGGAGAGATGGAAATGGACAGTTCATGTTCAAGAAATACCTGATGGACCAGTGGATTAGTAAATTCTTTGACTTTCTAGTGGAAAACAAATGATTGACTGATAACTGTACTGACTTGATATGTTAGTAGTTGTCTGTATCTCCTTCCATCACGGTATGATTTTAGATCCAGACATTGTGACTGCACATATAATGGATTTCAGAAGAAGGCATTGGGAATCAAGTTGCCCTAAATCACAAAACAAATGAGTAGAGCCAAGATTGTCCTCAAGATGTTGTGTGCTCTGACTTCATATTTCTTTAGCTGGAATCCAGCCACTGGAGCATGTGACCTTGCTAAGGTAAGGTCAGCAGGTGTGTTGGGTCCAAGGGGTAGAGATACTTGAAAATCAAAACGAACTTTCTCTTCCCCACTGGCACTCATTCCTGGGGGATGTTTTTACTCACTCTTTCACAGGCTCAGTTCTACATTGCCCTAGCCCCTTTATAATTTTAACATCTTTTAATTACTTTACCCATTATAATGCTGAGTCTTGGACAATTCCAAACCTGTTACTTCCTATTTTAATTTCATCTCTTCTTAAACAGAAACCATGAGAGGGTTAGTCTCTTTTTAACTCTTTCCTCTGCTACTCAGGAAGAGCTAACAATCAACTCATGAAAACCAGTACATGATTTTATGTTAGAATCTTACCCACAGAACAGTGGTTCAACAATTTGGCTGCACATTTGAAGTAGGTAAAGGGTTTTCCAAAGTAATAAATATCCTCAAGTCTCACAGATTTCTTCTTAAATTGACTTGGGTAGCAAGAGATAGGGCATGTTAAAGCTACCGCCTTGGCTCTAACATGTAGCCAGGGTTGAGAATGATTGTCTGGTAATCTAGCCGATCACCTTTATATCTCAACCCTTCCTGGCGTCCACCTTTTTATGGGAAGGCACTGGAGATGCCCTTTTTATGGGAAAGCAACTTTTTCTTCTAATGTAGAACTGAGCCTGTGAAAGAGTGAGTAAAAACATGCCCCAGGAATGAGTGGCAGTGGGGAAGAGAGAGTTGGTTTTGATTTTCAAGTATCTCCACCCCTTGGACCCAACACACCTGCTGACCTTACCTTAGCAAGGTCACACTAAAGTATGAAAAAAAAAAAAACAATTGTGGAAAGAAGGAAAGTACTTCAGAGAAATGAGAATGCTCAGAAGCACTGGAACAGCATACTCAAGTCCGTCAGGGAAAGACAGATTAACAGGAGAAAAACAACAGAAGTTCAATAACAAGGATACTGCCTGTACATCAGGGAAACATGTAGAAAAACTGAGTAAATCCCCAAAATGACTTCAGCCACCATCTTCAGCTAAGCACAAGTAAAGATGTTGGGGGAAGGATGAGTCAGTTTTAGAAGGTTTTAAAGAAATACACAATAAACAAGGGTAAGGTTGTTATACAGAGTTAAGTCTGTGCCTTTCCCATTGGTGAGACTTTCAAAGAACTAGTCACCCTTTACTACCTAAAATGAGAGGGAGACACCATTTAAAAATAGAGATTTGGGCCTCCCTGGTGGCGCAGCGGTTAAGTGCTGTGCTGTGGAGCTGTCGGCAGCAGCGATGCCAGTTCGACGTCCGGCCGGGGAGATTCCCACATGGCGCGGCAGACCTCTCCTGCCTCGCCTGCTGCTCCCCTCAGCAGTGTATTTCTGATCTGCCTGTTCTGCTCCCCACTCTGTCTCTGGTGAACCCTCTCACCGCCCCACGCCTCTGGCCTGTACCCCAGCTTGTATGTATAAATAAATAAATCTTTAAAAAAAATAAATAAATAAAAATAGAGATTTTCTTGATGAATATAAATGTTACTTACAAAAGTGTTACTCACACTTGGTTTTCAGAGCTTTTCCTCTATCTGCTATTTCATAAAAACAACTCCTATGCCAAAGAGGCATATTTGAGGAGTTTATTCTCCTCCCCTTCAAACTCAATAGAGTTCTGTAGTTTGGGGGAGTTTTTCAATATACATTCTTGGAAAGAATCTAATGAGACATCATCTGGGGGTAACATTCCCAAGAATTTTTTTAAAATATTTATTTATTTATGCATATAAGAACTGGGGTGCAGGCCAGGGGTGTGGGGTAGTGAGAAGATTCCCCAGAGACAGAGTGGGGAGAACAGGTGGATCTACTGACGTACACCGCTGAGGGGAGCAGTGGTGAGACAGAAGAGATCTCCTGTGCCATGTGGGAAGCTCCCTGGCCAGGGATCAAACTGGTGCTGCAGTGGCTGTGGACAGCTTCATGTGCTGAGACTTAACCCTTTGCACCACCAGGGAGGCCCTGAGAGTTTTTAGCATACAGCAACTTTTTCTTCATGCTTCAGGTCTGTATGATATTTGTTAACTGTTATCAGTTTCCTTTGGGAACAGTGGTGTATATCTCAGACTGGGAAGAACATTGATATAAATGGGGTTCTAGTCTCACTAGAGTCTTCTTTCACCTGTGGGTGATTCTACATCATTGCATTCTCAACATTGTAGTTCTCAGTGTTATGTAAAATCTGATATCTCTAACTTTTAAGGTTAATATAGCATCCTGATGATATTAACACATATTTTAATCATCACTCGTATTGTTCTACAGAACATCTCACTCTTCTAAAGCTTTATTAAAATACTACAAACTATAGAACCAACAAGATGGAAATGAGGTTTCTAGAATGTAAATTATAATTAAAGTATTTTGCAAAGACCTGTTGCTAACCTTTAGCAAAGCATTACCTCTGACAAAGGAAAATAACACAGCTTTGTACTAAAATAATTCTTTCAATTTAACAACTCAATGGTTAAAATAAATATGAGTGAGGCTGGGATTAAAATTTCAATTACAGGGCAAGCTCTCTGCAATTGGCAAAGAAGGTGGGAGTTGAATGCGTTCCATACATCTGAAAATAGGTGATTGACTTCTACAAACCCCAAACTAGGGAAGCTTGTTCAAAAATTACATGGGGGTGATCATTTATTCACTTCTAGTAACTTGGAGGTAAATGGAACATTTTTTTGGTAGCCTCTGATAAACTCTGTGTCCAGGTAGATGGGAGACTATCTAGAAAGAGAGAGAAATGAAGCAGGCCTTTGCCCCAGAGTATGGGGTTTTCTGAGTATCAGCGCTTCATTGGTGCATACCAGCCTATTCATCGCTTTTGCAATCGTGATTGTCTTTATCCCCCGGATCTAAATGTTATACTGAAGAACGACCCCTTTTCCTCATAGTGAATTCAATGCCACGTCGATACACAGCCCCTCAATGACCACACGTGGAGAGTTCTACATGACTACTTTTGATATACTTGGGGGTGGGGGTGGGGGTGGGGGGTGGACGTCGTCTTTGCAAAACGTATTTATCTTCTATTCACAGAAGCATAATACATCGTATTTTCCCTTCCAAGAAAATGCCAGGGCTTTTGGGGAAATGTGGGCCATTTGTTTACTTCAAAGTGAGTTACCTGAATCTTAATGAAGCAGAGTCCCACCTAAGACACCCAGCACCCAGCACCCTTTTAATCTCTTACAATGGTGTGGGCTGTGATGGTCTGTGTTTTGAGTGGCAACAGGCTGATGAAGCTTCTCCCAGCAATTCATTAAAATTAGGAAATTCTCAGGAAGGCCCCCGCAGGGAGGTAGGGCTTTGCTTTTAAAGTCACCCTCTGTCTAACAATAGGTGTTTGGATAACTTTTTATGCTCTCCTTGGGCTCAGCTGGAAGACTTTTTTTCACCACAAAGGAAGCCTGATTTTATGCATGTTTGGCTTAATTCAGAGGGATTTATGAATCCCACAGTAGCCTGTGTGGATTGGCTGTAAATAATATGAGACAGATACCTTTGATTTCTGTGCAAGCTGAAATATCTGTTTTTTTCTAGTAACTCTTTTTACAGAAACAGACATTGCAAATACTAAGACTCAAGCATCAGGCATCTTGATATGTTCATTTTCCACGCACTTTGTGAAATATGTGAGAAAGGATTTTTTTGCAAAGGCAAACGCTTGCATACTAGGAAATCAATGTGGCTGACGGCGTCCAAAATGTGGTGCCAACTCAGGCTTAATATTTTATTTTAATTCATAAAATAGCTAAAATGAAACAGTTGTGGAAATAAACTATGTCAGAGGAACACCCACACATCCACAACTGATATTGGGGTATATGATTTAATTAGAACACAGCCAGTATGTGGTGTTGAGGCAGAAATTGGCTTGGTCATCCATTATATCCACCCTAGTTACATTTTAGACCTAGTTAGGTCTAATTAGGTCCTAGTTAGACCTAGTTCGGTCTTTATTGGTTCAAAAGTCATGATAATAGGTATTTCAGTAGCATAGTTTTTGTTTTCTAGCACTTTTAACATGTGCAGATGACAGCGAGGTACAGGCCAGAGGCATGGGGTGGCGAGAGGGTCCACCAGAGACAGAGTAGGGAGCAGAACAGGCAGATCAATGGAAACACACTGCTGAGGGGAGCAGCAGGCGAGGCAGGAGAGGTCTGCAGCGCCATGTGGGATTCTCCCTGGCTGGGCGTCGAACTCGCATCGCAGCTGCTGACAGCGCCACAGCGCAGCGCTTAACCGCTGCACCACCAGGGAGGCCCCCTAACGTTCTTACTGTTGGACATTCTTAGATTTGGAATTTGGGTTAGCAGAGAACAGGGAAAGAGCAAGTCTGCAGAAGATCCCCATGAACGCCCTTGCTGGAACTCACCGATGGTCAGATCCTTGTTGAGGGTGATCTGATGTCCAGGTCTGCTCTGGGAGGTGTGGAGGTAAGGAGAGATGCAGAGGCTGCTCTAGATATGTTCCTGTTACGGGCAGGACCCCCAAACTTCTGCCGTCCACCCCATCAAGACAAAACATACTCTAGTAAGACCTTTAATGAAAAGGAACTTAAACACAATTAATGTGCAAAAAAGGGAAGAGAAAGGAAAGAATAAATAATAGCTTCCAAATAGTTTCAACATTTTGGGGGCCTCCCTGGTTGGCGCAGGCGTTAAGTTTCAATGCTATCAACCTATCACCAGCCACTGTGGCTTCAGTTCGATCCCCAGCCAAGGAGCTTCCCACATGGCGCAGCAGACCTCTCCTGTCTCCCCGCTGCTCCCCTCAGCAGTGTGTTTCAGTGGATCCGCCTGTTCTGCTCCCCACTCTGTCACTGCTGAATCCTCTCACCCCCCACCTCTGGCCTACACCCCAGTTCTTGTATGTATAAATTAATAAAAATAAATCTTAAAAAATAATAATTTCAAGCACCCAAAATTACCCAGCCCCTCATGGGTAAATGTCCAGCCAAAAAGGATTGACCCAAAGCAGGGCCACTGAGGCCAGAAACATGTCCCTGGTCTAAGGCACCTCCTGTTGTGAACCGACAGAAAAGGGGCAGAAGGGCCCAGCATATCTCGGGCAGAAGGAACACAATCAAATTCAAGACCAAAGCTGCCCCTGTCCCCTCCCCACGGGGCTCTCCCCCACGCCTGTTTCGACCAGCCCAGGACCAAGAAGCCAGCGCAGCTTCTCCACACGTCTCTGCTCCCTGCGCCTCCTCCAGGTCTCCTTCTTGGGTCCCATTTTTCGCCAGTCTCCTCTCCAGCTCTCCTCCTCCCTGCTCAGCCCCACCCTCCATTGCGTGGGGCAGGGAACCTGGAATGCCCCCTTTTCCTGGGGACCCCCCTGTTACGGCCCCGTCCTGAGAGGGGCTCCCATGCAGAGGGTGCTGAGCCTCCTTTATGAGCCACACAATCCCTACCTTGAAGCCCCTCTGACTTCAAAGTCACCAAAAAATACCGTGATACCCTGGGCTTTGAGTAATATGTTCCCTAGGATAATTTCAAGGTCTTCAGGAATCCAGAATAGACGATAAAACAACGGTCAGACACAGCACATATTCTAGTAAGAGTCACATGCAAAAGAAAGTGAAGACGTGGTCTTGTCTCAGGTATGCCGCGGTGACCTTAATTTGTGTCAATCAGATGCATGAACCAAGAGCGTGGCTTGAAAAGGTCTTCCCCTTCACCTGCCCTGCAAGCACTAACACGATCCTAAGATGATCCTTTTTATTAGCAGTCACCTTGGTTGTTTTAAAGAAGAAGAAAAACGTTTTAACAAAAATATTTGCCTACATTGGCCAAATTACAATCAGGGGCCATAGGAGACGCCGCAGACATGCCATTTGGCATTTCACAGTTGGAGCACACATGTGGGGACCTCCTGGAGACTGTACTTATGCTACTTAGGCACCAAATCCATAAAGGCACCCACAGGTGTCAGCTCCTCTTCACAATTCCTTCCATTATAAGAAATGTTCCTTTCCGGACGCGTGTGTGAGTTTTGCTGTTAAGAGATAATTATGCTTTATTTTCTAGAGACTCTCATTTAATTACTGGTAAATGAAAATTGTATCTTTTGCAAGCAGCACTGAAGCAAGTTGTATTTTAAAATAAAATTAAATTAATGTGCGTTATATGCACACTGTGAGTGTTTGCATGTGCCTCTGTTTGATACTCACTGAAGCACCGAGTTTCCTGGGATATTTTCTGAAGACTTAATAAAATGTGAAACTTTCATCTGCTGTTGAAAACTTAATAAAACTGGGATTCATCGTGGGAGAAAAAATGTCTGAAGTTAATATCTCAACTCTTGTACGTGACATTCAGAAGATGATTATAATTCGTTCTGTGGATGGTCTAAAAATTAATTTTCTGCTTCTTTATTTATTAGATTTTTTTCTTTCTTTCACTGTTTAGACAGGTGTATTTCTGGGCTCTTTTATTAGTGCAGAAAAAGTAAAGAGCCTAAAAAAAAAAAACTTAGTCAATGTTGAATGTCAGTCCTTTTTTAGTACATTTTCAAATAATTCCAAAAAGAGGAGTTGAAGTTCCAACACCATCTTAAGCACTAATAGGATTTTTCCTTATTTTAGGATTATTTTTCAGGCCATTGTTTCCAAAGAAAGAGTCTCAGGAAAGAGGATTGTTCCAAATGTACTTACTTGAAAAACAGGTGAATTTCTATGATTATTTCTCTTCGAATTTAAAGTAAAGATATTGTTTGATAAGATATTGTCAAGGCAAACATATCCTCCAAATGATGCCGCAGGTCTGCCCGCCAACTTGGTCACGTGACCTTGTGCTGGAGCAGTGCAGTACTGGAACATCCACAGATTGCTGTGCAAATGACCTTGACTCTGGACCCCGCACGCTGGCACCCGGAAGTCAGGTGCCCCAGTCAGCAGGTTGTTTCACAAACTCCTGTTCTAGTACATTAAGGGTAAAATTTCCATCTGCTTTACATGGGTCAAAGCTTCCATTCCATTTGAGCAGATTCCGGCCTATGATTCAGTATCCTCATCTTTAAAATGGGCATAATACTTATTCCAAATAATTAATGGAAGGACTTACATGGCTATTGCCAAGGAGATATCATCTATGCCATTTATCACATCTTTTTATTTATTGAACAAAACATGAGATATTTCATTTCTCTTCATTTTGTTTATTTCTCCATTATGACCCAACCATGATGGGAAGTTAAAACCATTTAAATTCAAGTAATTTTGTTGTACAATTGAGGAACAAACTTCAGGAGATGAAGACAAGAATAGTTAGAAGATGCTGATGGGCAGAATTTCTGAGTTGTCAATATTAAGCAAGAGCTGTCTTGATTGCTACCTGATTTCAGATGCTTACATCTCCTCAAGTCATATTTGAGTCTACTCCTGCAATCAAGTTATGCCTGTCAAGTGTCACTAATGAAGTCTTTCAGATGGACTGACTTTTAATGTCAGGAGTAGGAAAGACAGAAGGAATCCTGTTGTAATTCTATCCTAGAATAGTCAAAGATCTCCTAACTAGAAAGGAAGAAAGTGAAGGTATCACACATGTGGATTTTAAACTATACTATTAAGCCATAATAATTAAAACAACATGGTATTATAATAAAAATAGATACACAGACCAATGGGATAGAATTGTGATTTCAGAACTAAAACCACAAATGTATGGAAAACCAGTGTATGACAAAGGAGTGAAGTATATACACTGGAATAAGAAAAGCCTCTTCCATAAATGGTGACGGGACAACTGGACAGCCCCATGCAAAAGAATGAAACAATTGTCTCACGCCAATCATGAAAATCAACTCAAAGTGAATAAAAGACTTGGATGTAAAACCTGAAACCATAAAGTACATAGGCGGCAACATAGGCAAAATACTCCATGACATAAACCCCACAAACATCTTTGCAGACTAATCTCAACCAGCAAGGAAAACAAAAAAGAAAATAAACAACAGGAGTTATATCAAAGTGTACAGAGTCTGTACAGTAAAAGAAATAGTTGCCAGAACAAATACACCTTACTTAATGAGAGAAAATATTTGTACACTATACATCTGATAAGGAATTGATATCAAAGATCTACAAGGAACTCAAACAACTCAAGAAAAGCAAGTCAAACAACCCAATCAAAAAATAGACACAAGCGCTAACTAGGCATGTCTCCACACACACAAACAAACAAAACAAAACATGCAGATGGTCAACAGATATATGAAAAAATACTCATCATTACTTATCATCAGGGAAATGCAAAATAAATCCACAATGAAATATAACCTCACCCTTGTGAGACTGGCCCCCACCATCAAAAAATCCACAAACAAATGCTGGCAAAGGTGTGGGGAAAAGGAAGCTTCTTACAATGTGGATGGAAAGGCAGACTGGTCCAGCCCGAATGGAAGGAAGTTTGGAGGTTCATCAAAATATTAAAAATGGATTTACCATATAACCCAGCAATTCTACTCATAGTTATCTATCCAAAGATCACAAAATCACTTGTTAATTGGACAGATTATCTGCTTTGTTCTGATAACTAATACCAAAGGAGAGAAAAGCTGAGATACATTTTCCATAGTAATAATCATAGAGAAAATAACCATGGTGTATTAGAATAGGTTGCCTACTGTAAGAATTATATTTTAATGTAACATATTCACATTTAATATAATATATTCATATTTTTTTAATGTTCTAGTTACAACGTATGGCAAAACATTTTTACCTGTTAAGTAATACTAAGAAGATGACTACAGGAAAGGAAAGTATGGGTATTATCTTCTTCCTAAAACCTTTAAGACCGTATTCTGTTGTGTGTTTTTCAGGGTTACTTTGGCAGTTTTATTTGCCAAGGTAACCAAGCTTAGAGAAAGTGGGAGAGTTTTGACATGTATAAAATTATTATTAAAAGTAACACGTATTCATTGTCCATTATGTGGTTGTTGCTGCTGTAGAAAGAACAAAGAAACGACAGCAATGCTCTTGCTTTCTTGGAACTTATATTCCAACCAAAAAGAGAGAAAATGACAGCTTAAACATTGCTGAAAAATAAAGGGACGAGGAAGCCAGGGCACACAGAAAACCAAAGTAAGTCAGGGGAGGGGGTGTTTGAGAAGCTTGGAGTCTGGTGAGGAAGGACTATCTCAGGGAAGATATGGGAGCCAGTAGGACAGACAAAGGGACAGCAAGTGCAAAAGCTCTGGCAGGTGAGGCTGGACGCCTTCAAGCACAAAATGGGACTCGGTAGTGTGTGTGATGGGGTGGAGAGAGGAAGGGGGAACAGAGACAGCCTCGGCTGGAGAAGCAGTAGCATCCGCCCCTGTGGAGACATGGAGAAGCCTTGATAAACTAGATGTGGTGGAGCTTCCAACAAGGCAATCAAGTGATGCGCTTTGTGCTGGGAAATGAATAGCAGGCAAATGAATCTTGCATAGCTGTATTCACACGCACACCCAGAATGACAAATACAAGATCATGGCTGTGAAAACGGCAAAGCTGCTTTCATCGCCACTACTCACAATTTCAGATTTACTTTCATTGTCATGAATAGTAAGAGACCAATAGAATCTTTGGAGAAATCAAGTCTAATGGAAAGATAACAATGGGAGCCAATCCCGGTGCTCAAAAATCCTGCAAAGCATCACCAAAATGTAGTATGGAAAAATGCAGTTTTAGAAATAATATTCAGATTCAATTAACTCACATGTGTTAAGTGCCCCTAAAGTGGCTTAACGACGGCGGCTATCTGGGTTGTACCCCACGAATGTGAACACGGCTTTTGGAGTCAGCCTCTGAATCCCCCTAATGAAAGACTAATAATAGAATCGCACAGCCTGCGTCCATGATTCAGTATTCCTTTTCCATGAAAACTCACTTCGCCATGCAGGACGACTTTCTTTAGAAAGACTACAAGTGATGAATTTTGGAAAATTAAGGAAATACGAACATGACAGAACTTTTAAGGGAGTCAAGAATCGAACTCTTTCCAAATGCCTTTCTCCAAAAAATGAAATATATTTTTCCCATCAAGGGTAAGAATTGATGTCATTTAATATTTAGAATTCTTATCAGTGTTTTGAATCTTAATGATTATTACTCAAGAATGCTGCCAAAAGAACATGTGTATAATGATGATGGATTTATGAATGAAATTGGATAGCACTTTATCCCAGTAATAGTTTTGCAGAGTGATTGCTAATAAGTGCAGCCTGGTCTTTGCAGCATTGCTCAAGAATTTGGTAATGCATGTCCTGTTAAAGTTTGCATGCTGTGTAGAGTGGAAACTGCTCCCAGAAAGATGTCACGTCCCAACTCATCTCGGGTGACTATGTAAACCTAAGTGCAAAGGGGGCTTATAGATTGCATTGAACTGAAGAGCTGGTAGTGGGGATACGTTCTGATCGGGTTGGATGGGCCTGGCAGAGAGGGTGCAGACATTAGAAAATGGGGCAAAGGCGCCAGAGATTGGACTGATGAGTCCATAAGACAGTAGATGCAGAAGCTTCTAGAAACTGAAGGCCACCCTGGAAATCTTCAGAAGGAGCCAGCCCTACTAACACCTTGATTTTACACTTTAAGACTCATTTCAGAACGGTGATCTCCAAAACTGTAAGTGGGTACATTTGTGTTATTTTATGCCACTAAAGTTTGTGATAATTTTTATATCCAAAAGAGGAAACAGACACCCTAAACTGTGTTAATAGGGTAGAGACGAGATGAAATTCTAATATGTTAAAAATAGTAACGATATCTAACCTCAATTCTGCAGAAGAGTTGGGGGAGATGAGCTAGGCATTGCTCGGGGACTAATTGCTGCCTATCTGCCAGATAAACAACTTATCAGACTTGCGGAGGAATTTAATGGGCAGCAAACACAGCAGCTCTCTCTCTATAAAGCAATCAACTGAAATTAACTCTGAGGGGCTTAGAGAATATTAATTTCAGAATCGTGTTTATATTCTTCATTTACTTTTCTCCCTTGAATATCTCGGGCGTGTGAGTGTGAAATACGTCATTCAGGAACCTTCCTGAAGAACCAGCTTGTTTGACCTGCATGCACATCTGGGGGGCCGAAGCTGTGCCTTAAAGGCAAAAGGCCCTTCCCGGGTGTTGCCTATGGAGCGGGCGCATCTGGGGGGCCTCTGATCCTGAGGGGAGCTCCTCACATCGTCACATGTCACGTGTTACGTCCTCAGGGGCGCTGCATGCTTATAAAGCCTTCACCGCCGCCTGCGCAGCGGGACTACCCGGGTGGATAAAGCCTCTGCACGCACTGAAGTGTGGTCCTATTCTTCAGATCACTGCTTTCAAGCCTGTATCCCGAATGAAATAATGAGGCTCCGTTTGGCTTCGGGAATATGACTCTTTGTCATTGTAACAACTCCGAGATCAAATTCAAGGAGCCTTTTTTTTTTTTCTATTTTCTTTATAATGTGCAATGTTCACTTTTTCTTTGAGTTCCAGCTGTGCGCGGAATTAACTTTCAAAATAAAGAAAGTGGCAACTGCAGCTGGGGACCCGGGTTTGGGGGTCCACTTGAATCAGGCACAGTTGGGGAGGGAGGAGAGATGGGGGATACCAGTCACTGATTTTGGGTCTCTGCAGGAGGCGTTTGTGGCAGGAATCTAAACATCATTCTGTCTTCCCATATTCTGAAGGAGGGGTGGCCTGGCACGCGCAGTCTTCAGTACCATTCTCCCGTTGCAGAGGACAGCAGACCTTCCCGGGAACCCACAATGGGATCAAACGTCTCAGCCACCCCCGACTTTTGACCTCCAAGCCTGAAACAAGAACTGACGTGGGTGCATTTCCTAGTGACTAGTGTCCACGGATCTTCCAGCTGTGGTGTGCAATTATTTTAAAAATTATGTTCTCATGCGTCTAGGAATTTCCAGTACCAGGCACACTCACTAATTAAATGCTGCAGCGAAATTTAATTTTTGCTACTGGTGAAAATATAATATTATTTGCAGTATCTCCAGAGGTGGTGATTATGCACCTGTGTTACTTTCAAACAGTAAACAACTTATTCTATTTGCTCTCAAGCTACGTGAAATGAGGGGGAAAAAAAGGTTCATTTTTATAATGAATTTATTCTTTGTAGTGAATTTATTTTATAGTGAATTTATTATCTGCAGTGACAAATTAGTGCATTTTCAGTTGAGTACCTCTTATAGACCCGACACTGTTCTAGGCCAAGGGCATAGTGTGGGACAGAACTCAGGATGTCCCTGAGCTCAAAAGAGTTCCTTTCGCAGGGGGAAATCTACAATATGTTAGGAAGGCAATAAGAAGATAATCACAGAGAATAGTAAGTCTGACAAAGACAGTAAGCCAGGGCAAGGTTGTTAGACAGTGCAGGATGAGGGGAATGAGATTCATCCAAAAACTTCTTGGTGGACACCAAAATGCTTGCCCCCCAGAGACCCCAGGACTCCCTATCCTGGGATGTAGCAAGACCTGTTAGGGTTGGGCTTTGTGTTTGGAAATCTTGGTGGACAAGAGGAAAAGTTGAAGGAAGAAAGTCTGTAAGACTGGCAGTAGCTAGATCAGTAAGTTTTGTATATAGTAACCGCCTCTTATTGTGGTATCAGTTATTCTTTGCAGATCTCAGGTACAAGTGATTTTGAGAGGGAGAGATCACACATAACTGGGACAGTGAATTCTTAAAATTGTACTGGCTTATTATTATTGTTGATATCTTATGGTGCCTAATTTATAAATTATATTGTATCATGGGGATGTACATATTGAAAAAAACATCAAAGTATATGAAGGAGCTGGTACTATCCACACTTTGTGACATCCCTGGAAACCCTGGATTTTATCCCTCAAGAATAAGGGGGGGGGGCTTCCCTGGTGGCGCAGCGGTTGAGCGCTGCACCGTGGAGCTGTCGGCTGCTCGCGATGCGAGTTCGACGCCCAGCCGGGGAGAATCCCACATGGCGCGGCAGACCTCTCCTGCCTCACCCGCTGCTCCCCTCAGCAGTGTATTTCTGATCTGCCTGTTCTGCTCCCCATTCTGTCTCTGGTGAACCCTCTCGCCGCCCCACGCCTCTGGCCTGTACCCCAGCTTATATGTAAAAATAAATAAATCTTAAAAAAAAAAAAAAAGAATACTCTGAGGATACTGCCTTCAGGGAATTGTTAAAAAAAAAAAAAAAAAAGGAATAAAGGGGACACTGGACTCCTCAAAGGATTCCTCACAGGCAGATGGCATAGGTAATATAGGCATTCTCCCCTAAATGCTTGTTTTTCATTCATTATTTTTGGAATAACCATGGATCTCAACACTGTCTATGACTTAGGGGTACATGTTCACACCTTTTCAGATGTATGTAACCACACCGCACACACCATCAGTAACCGCACAGTTCTCCGCCACACATGTGCCTCAGCATCAGTTGGGTTAATCAAAATATCATGACGTTATGGTGATTTGATTTTTGTTTCCTGAAGCGGGTCTCAACTCCTCAGCCCTCAATGACACAGATGACAGATAGCTTCGGTTATCTTCCCATCATACTGTAAAACTAGGACTTGTTCGCTTTTCCCTTAAGCCTCCAAGAATAATTTTAGTGTTATCCAAAGATACTTGCAGCCTCATTTGCCTATTGTAATAAAATGTTCTTCGTCGACAATAACATCGTTCTGATGAGAATCATAGAGTCGAGAAAAAGTAAAGCTGACATGTGTCTTCACGCTGACCTTTCCTTGTCATCGAGCTGAGTCTTGTCCCCTTTACCTGCTACCTCCCACGTATCATGATGTTACATTTCTAGCCTGATGCTATCTCCCACATCATTAACCCATTCATCTCATTTTCAGTTGCGTATGATAAGTTGCAATCTTCAGCATCAAACTGTACTAAAACTTGTTTGTGCTCTGTTAATGGAATCACCTATTTTAACTCATCACTGCAGGTAAAAACCATTTCCCAGATGTTACACACCCTTAGCATGACTCCTAAGATGCCACCTTGGTTACATACTATCTAGTTTGCATTTGAAAGCAGAATGTCAGTTTACTATAAAATAATTCTTAAAATGCATGGAGCTACTCATCAGCTAGTCTCAGCTGCCACTGAATGGATAATTCCATGACAAAGAGCCGGGAACTGTGCAGGCAGTCACAGAATCTGCTATTTTCATAGCTCTCGATAAATTAATTAGCTTATCTTGTGATTATGTGACTCTGTTAGAAAGAACAGAGTATTTCTGGAATACCTTGTGATAAACAGAACCATACTGAATTTTCTTTCTTCCTGTTTTTAAGGATATTGGAAAACATTAAATATCTTAAAAATAGAGAAATCCACTAATATTTCATATTCTAAACATACTAATCAGTTAAGTTGAAATCTCAGAAATGGCATTAAGTGCACAGTACCCAAGAACATATCAGTTACTGCAGTGAAATGTGAATACATTTGTGATGAGTTGATATTGGGTACCAAGTAATGCATTGGACAATTGAAGCTCTGACCTTATGATTAACTGCATTGTTGTATGGTTATAACCAGAAATATGTTAATGTGGGAGGAAAATATTTAAAAGTGGAGAAACAAGTAAACAACTATATATGTATTTATATATACACACATGCATACATGTAATATATGCACACATAGCATGACCCTTGAATATATAATCTTCCATATAATCAGATTACATGTAAGTGTGTGCACATGTGTATGCATTGCATTTATGGAACACACTACATATGTAATTCGTGGATGGGGCATTCATTTGTAATGTTCTGTCTGCTTGCAGCTGATGTATTTGTATGGAAGTTTATTTATTTTAGGGAATTGATTCCTTCCCAAATAATTCTTAATATAACACTGTGCAAAAATATGAAGATTCTAATATTTCTGTCATGTTGTCATAAGAATCACATTCTAACCCTCTCCCTTGTAGCAATCTTTTGTACTCTCTGTGAGGAGACTTTTATGATTCATTTGTGCAAGAAAATAAGGTGCTATAATTTCAAAATGTAGTGGAAAACATGAAAGAAGGTTACGACCTTAATTCATTCCAGGAAATTTTAAATATAGATTCAAAAATATGACCAAGCAATTAAAAGAGAATAGCACTGTGGTAGCACAGATACGTGAGAGAAAAGGAAGAATTTGGACATAATGCTTAAAAGCTTGATGAGAAAAAAAGATTGCGGTCAGCAGCAACCCTCAGCTGACTTGGCCCGACCGAGAGCTGGCTCACTCTGAAGGCACAGAATCCCTTTGCAAGTCTCCATTTGAGAAATTTGGTTATTTCCTCTTCCACACAGCTTTCCAGAGCAAAGAGCAGTCGAGCATTCCCATTTGATTTGCTTCATCTACAAATTCACTGGCATTTGTAATCCCCACACCGCCAGGAAGAGAGTGAGCGTCGCTTTCCTGCTCCTTGAGGGCCCGCCAGTTAGAAGAGTTGACACGAGAAAGCAGGAAAATCCAGCATGGACATGATGAGAGACTGACCATGTGTGTGAGGAGGTGAACTGACCAGTGGGCACTGTGGTAGCCAGCTGTGTCCGGATGTGGTGGAGCTGGAATATGGAAGGAGCTAAAGGCAATGAACTTCAGAGATTGGACCAAGGACAGAAGTTACAGGATGACAGAGTAACTTCATGTAAGGAGTGAACACGTACATGGAGAGACGGAGTTGAAGAAAAGAACTCCACAGATGTGAAGACCCTCTATCAGGGTATCACAAAATGGACCAGCCACCATGCAGAGGGCTGGGACGCCAGAGGGTATAGGGCGGTTCTAAACTGAAGAGTCTGTACTTAGATTCAGGTTGGCTTTCCCATTATCATTTTTCAAATTCTTTGAGCCAATAGAAGTGTCAAATTAAGTTTAAAATTTTACTTGAGCTCTAAGGTAAATCTTTATCTTAGCAGAAAGAGAGACAACACATACTCTCAAATTAAAATGACATTAGACAGTTAACACTTTTTTAAAAATCCAGATTTGGTGAAGTTATCAAGGAATCCCATGTATGAACCCATCTGAGAAGAACAAAATACACTTCTCTTGTGTACTAAAATGCAGGTGGGATTTGTGCAGTGTGGGCCAGCACACCATGAGTCCCGTCAGGCTTCCTAAGGGCAAACACCTGGTCAAAGTTGGCCTAGCCTGATGTTCAAGAGTTGTCAGCAGTTGGGTCTCCCTGTGGGTGCAACAGGTTAGCGCAGCGCTGTGGAGCTGTGGGCAGCCGGCATGGGAAGTCGCTGCCCGGCTGGGGAGCTTCCCACAGGGCGCAGCAGACCTCTCCTGCCTCCCCGCCGCTCCCCTCAGCAGAGTATTTCAGTAGATCCACCTGTTCTGCTCCCCACTCTGTCTCTGGTGAACCCTCTCACCACCCCACACCTCTGGCCAGCACCCCAGCTTATATGCATGAATAAATAAAACTTTAAAAGAAAAAGGTTGTCAGCAGTTGTTTATTTAAACTCAATGTTGTTTTTTGTTGTTGTTGTTTTGTTCTTTTGCTCTCCAGACACTGGTTTGAAAAGTTGTTCAGTGACAGTTTTCTTCCTTGTTAAATCTTTTTTTTTTTTAAACTTTTTTTTTTTTTAAGATTTATTTTTTTATTTATACATACAAGCTGGGGTACAGGCCAGAGGCATGGGGTGGCGAGAGGGTTCACCAGAGACAGAGTGGGGAGCAGAACAGGCAGATCAGAAATACACTGCTGAGGGGAGCAGCGGGCGAGGCAGGAGAGGTCTGCTGTGCCATGTGGGATTCTCCCCGGCCGGGCGTCGAACTCGCGTCACCGCTGCCGACAGCTCCACAGCACAGCGCTTAACCGCTGCGCCACCGGGGAGGCCCCCTTGTTAAATCTTGTTGTTGCTGGGAATGTGTGAAATTACCATCTAAAGAACATTCAGTGAAATGAAAACTTGTACGCAAATTCCAGGAAGTTAAAATTCCTAGGATTATATATTTTCCAATCCATCCTTAAAACACCCTGTTCAATCCGGACAATTATCAGACTTTTAGAATATGGGAAGCTTGAGCATGAAATAGGCTCGACTCTAATACACCGGAAGACTAGAGTCTGACGTACTTTCAATGACCTTTTGTTTCATTTTAACTAAATTTTGAGGAAAGAAGTCTAATTCTATTTGTAGAATGCAAAATAGCACCTTTTCTTGATATATTTAAATTCCTTAGGCTGTTTCTCACACCATCTAAAAAGTGTTTTATTTTTGACTATTAGTGATATCGATGTTATCTATGTTCATTGAAAGGGGATGCTTTGCTTTGGGGTAAATTCTGACAACGTTAATTAGACGCATTGATTTCTAACAAATCATCTACTCAATGCAAATATTTCATACCATATAGATAAAGACCAGGCTAAAGATGTGACCCAAAATATTCCAACTCATCTTCATTTGCACCAACGTCTTGAGGGTATATGCCTTTAGTTATTTATTTGGAAAATGGCCAAATGTATTAGAAACTAATTTTTTAAATCTACATATTCTACATTAAAAGGATATGCTCAACATACAATTTGAGGGACTTGAAATTTTGAAAAAAGTAGATACAAATACAAGGATGTCGTTTTCTAGAACACACCAATGAAGAGTATAAATACAATTTTGTTGGGGATTGGGCAGTATAGTCCCTCAGATCTGACTGACATTTTAATTTTTGGACATATGCTTGTGAAGAGAGCTTCTCGGTTAGTCCCACTTTTTTCAAAGCTTTCTTTTATGTAGATGCCAAATCAATTTTATAGCAAGCTTTTCATCTCTTACTCTGCCAAGGGAAAGTATGAAGTTTAAAACAAAACTATCAGTTAAGGAAATGAAAAAGTCACCCAGAGGGCTTTGTGGTCTTTGAAAATTAGTGCCTAAAAATTTGCAGATGTCCCATCTTATTAAAAAAATTACAATAAATATAAACAGAAGGATAAAACTTCTCCAGTAAACATTATGGCCTCCAGGCTCATTTGGGTCATTCCTTTGGATAATCAAATCTAGTATTTTTCAGAATCCATAGAGTATGCAGAATTTACCTTGCAAAATTCTATGTTCTCTTTCTTCCCCCCCTTGAGAAAGAAGAAAATTATTTAAAGACTACACTAATAAGTCCTTTGTTTTCTCTTCCGATGAGTAAATATCTACTGATTTTTTTTAAAGACTCATTTATTTGTGCATACAAGAGCTGGGGTGCAGGCCAGAGGTGTGGGGGAGGGATGAGAGGATTCACCAGAGACAGAGTGGGGAGCAGAACAGGCAGATCTACTGAAGTACACTGCTGAGGGGAGCAGAGGGGAGGCAGGAGAGGTCTGCTGCGCCCTGTGGGAAGCTCCCTGGCCAGGGATCAAACTCATGCTTCAGTGGCTGCTGATAGCTTCATAGTGCTGAGTCTTAACCTGTTGTGCCACCAGGGAGGTCCAGTAGCTACTGATTTTTGTAGAAAACTAACAATATCAGTGAAATGTAAGGTGTTGAGTTCACTTTCCCAGCCCTGTGAATCTTGTTACCAATCCCAATTAACTGGGGATTTACACCCCTCAGGAGTAACCATGAGGCACTGAACTCCTGTGTATTCCTGGGATCTTGTTTCTGAGAACCTTAGTGCTGGAGGTTAAAGCTCTCACCTCAGCAAAGCCCATAGATGGAGAAACACATTCCCACTGCACAAGTGATGCTGCTCCGTTGAACTGAGTATCATATGAAGACGTACAGGAGAGAAAAGTCAGCTGTGGCAGCCTCCATTTTACACTATTTCCCAGTTGTCTGAAGGCATGTGTCTTGTAACAGCTGCATTAGCACCCCAGAGCTGCTGAAGCAATCAATACTGCAGGCTTGGAGAAGGGGATGCTTAAATAACCAACACCTATTTTCTCACAGCAGGGTAGGCTGGAAGCAGATCAGGGAGTCTTCAGCTGGATTCCTCCCAAGGCCTCAGGGAGGGATGCCCCAGACCTTCCTTCTTGCCTTACAGAGAATTGTCTTCTCCAGCATCTATATAAGGTGGGTATTGTGGGTCCCTCTCTGTGTGTGCCCAAATCCGTAGTCTCCTAACTAAGGATGGCTAGTCTCACGCCTTGTGTCCTGAAGACCACACTGGATTTTAGTTGCTGCCTTGAAGAGTCTCTCTCCAAATACAGTTGTGTTCTGAAGTGCTGGGTGTGGAACTTAGTGTGACTTGGTGGGGGAGGGCACACAGCCCTGAGTAATCGCCCACGGGCTAGAACTCCATCTGCGTTCAGGGTTATAACCTGCTTCCAACATCTGTTCGATGTTTTGGTGTTTGTAATAGGTAGGGAGATAACTCAAAAAGAAAAGCAACAGACCAAGAGAGCAGAGTACAGGTAGCCTAAGGTCTCATCCAGATTGGATCCATCTCAATAGAATACTTGAAATGAAAACCACTGAATTTGTTTTCTCTTCCATGTTTTTTCTCATTTTTTCCCCAGTATCTGCTCTCATTACCTCCTGTTCCCAATCTCTGTTTTTGTCTCTGCTGTTCAAAATCTGGTGAGTTAAAACCTTATTTTCACAAAACTGAAAAAATATCCAAAAAGTGTCTTTTTTTTTATTAATTATCTTTGATTCTGGAATCAAGTTTTGCTGTGCCTGTACGAATGTTCTGTTATGGTAGAAGCATGATTTTAGTGCAGAAATTGACTCTATTTCTACCAAAGTCTAATTGGTTTTCTCAGGGCTATCGACTTAGCTCATGTAGATTATCTCCCAAATCGATAAAAAGTTGCCAGAAGGCAACGCCAGTCCCTTTGACGAACGCCCTTATCCCAGGCAGCCTGTGGCCCACACACTCCCGACAAGGGTGCCTCTGTAAGTGTGTCTTCACCAACTTCACATCAGGGCACGATAATCTTTCTACTGTGCTCCTCGGTTTACGGAGGCTGAATCCCCTCCAAAGGAGTAATGTGTGCAGCCTTGTCTTACCATATCTAAATTGATCCAAGAAGCCGATTTTTCTTGATATATGCCTCCAGCCAAGTGCTATTATGGGAGTTAAATTATTGGTCAGAGATGTTTCTTGGACTGTGTCTATCTTACACAAACACTCTCATGTATTGTGGGTAAGAATGTATTCCCTCTCCTCCAGCAGGAGTTACAAGTCAAGCCTCTGCCTGCATTTCGCTCGGGTTATCATTTAAGAAGCCACGCAAAATATGCCCTAGATTTCAGGCCATTGTCTGTATAATCTCTCGGTGTTGACGTTTTCTTCTCTAAAAATAAGTGAAAGGAATATATTGCTAAAAGCTAAAGTAATTACGTTGTAAGTGCCAAATTCTCACTAGTAGCTAAACCACATGTTAGTAGTGAATTGGGCACTTGCAAAAATGCAAGGAAATATCTATATGCACAGAGTAAGATTTAGCATAATTTCAACCTGGTGGTATTTTGACAGATTTACTCCACTGTCAAAATACTGAAAAATATCCCATCTATGTTATGATCAAATCTATCCTTAAAGAGTTGATTGCAGATTAAAATACCTTTGAACATTAACAATTCCTCATAAAACTTCAGGTGCCATATGGAAATGCAAGTTTTGGGGCAAATGTAAATGTGACCACGGTTGTATCATTTCTGAATTTCCTGTATTTTCTGTTTTGTCTTAAAGGTTTGGCACATATTGTTAAACTTTTCCATGGAGAATTTAAAAAATATTTCTGTAAAGACATTAGTTTAATGGAACACCATCACCCAACTTGAACAAGACACATTTTGCACATGTATAATTATAAACCCATCAGATTGTTTGTGTAGAATGGGAATTTATTGACTAGTTGTTCAGTGGGATTTATTACTCAATTAAATTCAGTTCATTAAAACTTATTTAAATTTGTCTAAAATGCCTTTAATATTTGTTAGTATCATAAAGAAATCTAGGGAGAGCTTTCATCAGCCACTATTTTCTTTTTCCACCAGGTTATAATGCCATTATATCACAAACTCTGTAACATTCACTTATTTCCCGGGAGTTTGGTGTAATGTTCAAATCATACTTTTTTTTTATCATATTCTATATCAGGAGCAATCAGGTTGGAAAAGCAAAGTAAGGGTTGTTAAAATCTTGCTCTTTCATGTACAATGCAAGAAAGGAATATAATGCGCTTTATAGTCATGAGAAAATAATAAGAATTAGCCCACCGTCCTTACGCCCAGATAGAAGTTGTGTACTGTATCTGTTCTTGTGTTCACATATTCAACCAAAAAGTGTGCAATGCTTTCTGGTGCTCACTCCCACATCAAGCACTGGGGTGACAGTTTCAGTGCAGACAAGTTGTGATGTCACTAAATAGAATGTTAAGTGACTCCAGGGCACTGTCTTAAGGGAATAGAGGGCTTTGCAGGAACAAACTAGGAATCTTGTCTGAGGCCAGAGAAGTCTTTCTCAAGCCAGAAAATGACACTGAGCAGAAGCTCCTCAGATGGGCAGCTTTCAGGGGGGCTGCAGCAAAGCCCAGGCAGGGACAGCAACGAGGCAGCCAGGAGAGACCTGCCTGAGGACAGTAGGTGCAGGCTGGTGAGCCTGAAGCGCTTTAAGCTCACGAGTTGGTGCATATTCTCAATGCCAGCGTTTTATTTTATTTTTTTAAGAATTATTTATTTTTGCACGCAAGCTGGGGTGGAGGCCAGAGGTGTGGGACGGTTAGAGGGTTCACCAGAGACAGAGTGAGGAGCAGAACAGGTAGATAGACCAAAACACACTGCTGAGGGGAGCAGCGGGTGAGGCAGGAGAGGTCTGCCCCGCCATGTGGGAATCTCCCCGGCCGGGCATCGAACCGGCATTTTAAAGCGGCTGGGAAAACATGACTTCCCCAAAGTTTTTTTTCATTTCGGAGCGGAAAATGCACTGAAGTTGTGTGGTCGGCAGGCAGGAACACGGGTTCAGGAGACTTTACAACTCCACAAGAGAGGTATGGTGGCCTTTCGATCAGGGGGTCAGTGCCGAGCGGATAGAGAGAGGAGGATAATGGCATAGAGAGAGCAGACCCCCTTTCTCTCTCTCTCTCTCTCTCTCTCTCTCTCTCTCTCTCTCTCTCTCTCTCTCTCTCTCTCTCAACTAAATATGGAATAAAGTCCGGTAAAGATAACTAACTGGCCCAAAAAAATATGGATTCCAGCTTTTTTGTGATTCACAGTCCAATTTTTTAATAGTATTTCCTTTTAGGAAGGTGCAGTTGTCTGATGGTGTGTTTTTGTGTGTGTGTGTTGTTTAAGGATAGTTTTTAGATGACAGAAGTGGATCTCAACCTGCACTGACTTAATCTTCTGCACATTTTCCCCCAATAATCTTATTCAACTCCTCGATCTACCGTCTTGCTCTTAGCCTCTCCACTGCAAACCAGACATTGAGAAGGCACAATGCAAGCAGGAAAACCAGCACCAAAGCACTCGATTTTTTTAATGTCTCCTACCTAATTAAATAGTGCATTTGAATGTCTTCTATAAATGAGATTTCTCAAGATGTGTATGATCTTAATCTCTAATTCCCAATTTCTAATTTCCAATTTAAAATATTGTCCTAATGACTTAATGTAGCATTTTTAAAAGATATTTTTGGTGTTTAAGCAGCTATTTTATATTCAAGGATCTCCAAATAAATGACAATCTGGAAAAGTAACATTTATATTTTCACCCTTAAATTTATTTCCCCATCAAAAGAATACAGTCGTGTGTGTTGATTTGGAAAAATGGCAACTAAAATAAGTGGTAGCTACAGCTGGTTCCAAGAACTGGTCAATTTAGGTTAAAGGTGAACCAAGCTGGTGAATCGATTCAAACAAATGAGGTTGATCATCAATAGTTATGTGCTATGTGACTAACTTGAAGTTTTGCTTGGGTTCCAGAGCTAGGTGAGAAAATTACATCTCCCTGTTTAATTTAGTTTTACTTCCAGATTTTATTTAAAGGAATAATCAGATTTCTTTTTCAATGACTTCTATTTTTGATTTCCTCTAGAAAGAAGTGTATTTACACAGAAGCCTATGCATAGAATTTATTTGAATTTGAATTAAAATGCGGGATGGCTCCAAAGTCTGTCATATTTACATTCCTGGCAAAACCTAAATATTGCTGGAAGGCACACATTTCTTTGTGAACAGTGTAGGGATTTGAGGGAACTGATGTTCTAGAGTTCTTTTTTGAGGTTGTGAAAGCTTCCTGAAGGAAGTATATGTAGCTTTACAAATCTGAAGGTGAGAATCCCTTTGCTGTGCCAAGCGCGCCATACTTTTCAGCTGGCACAGATTCTCTGCATAGGACATGAAAAGAGTGAAGCAGAAAACAGTTTTCTACCTAAAACTGTTTATTCCCAGTCGGTACAATCAGCAATTACCATCTTATAAGCTGAAATACAGCATTAAGTGGTCTCTCTGGTTTTCCAAAGCTACACATGTAGATTTTACCCCAGGACACCCATTAACATCGAGATTTGTCATCCAGCCAACTTCCCAAGGGTTTTCTGAACTTATATCCTTCAGCACATGTTGTGCTGGCTGAACAATCACATGTCCAATAAATGTGTTATGAAAGCAATTTTATTTTATTTTTTGATTTTTATTTATCCATGCAACAGCTGGGTGTAGACCAGAGGTTTGGGGGGTGAGAAGATTCCCCAGAGACAGAGTGGGGAGCAGAACAGGCAGATCCACTGAAATCCACTGCTGAGGGGAGCAGTGGGGAGACAGGAGAGGTCTGTTGCGCCATGTGGGACTCTCCCTGGCTGGGAACTGAACTCGTGCTGTGGTGGCTGGTAATAGCTTTATAGCACTGACCCTTAACCCCTGCACCACCAGGGAGGCCCTCCTCTTAAAATAGGAAGCCAATAGAACCGATCATTTTGTTAGCTGTGTTTACATAGTCTGTACAGACTCACTGCTCTCCTCTCCTAGCGCTGCAGTAGGGTGTCTCAGTCTCATCTTTGGAGTTGGTGTTCCTGCAACTCCTGGTCTTATACTTGCCATTTCCCTGCCTGGGCTCTGAAGTTCTCAATGTTAGAGAGTCTAAGTTCTGAACTGAGCACAGCGGTTCCAGAGGGGAGGAAGAAAACTACTGTTGTAACTGAAGAGTGTGATTAAATCAGGTGAAAATAGGAAGCAAATTCCTCAACCACTACACCCCTAAATATATGTTGGAGTCATAGCCGAGGGCAAATTGTTACACAATAATAAAACTGTGGGATTTCAATGGCATCCAGAATCTTCCCAAAGCATTGTTGTGGTGTAGGACACACCAGTTTCCCTCCTAGAGTAACATCTGTAGGTAGATATTTATAAAGAATATAAATAAAGGGGGGAGAAACAGCTGTCCTTACACCTTCCTGGGTGCTCACGCCTGTCGGGTGAGATATTTGTTACTAGGTGCAGAGATGCAAGTAGGTGAGGGTAATCTGCATTTGAACCAGATTATTCTGAAGGTGAATTCCCACATGATAAGAATCACACAACAGGAAAAAAGCGGCCACACTCTTTCTACCTGATCCTCTTTCTCAGAGATCATCTTCTCTAGTTGCAAAGAGGATTCTCAGACCATCCACGCAAGACATTGTCTTCTTCAGCGACGGGCTTCTCGGACTGGCTGTGCGGAAGTGATGCCCTTAATCTCTCAGGATTTATCGGTTACTCTCCAACCGCATAGATCGATCCCCCCCCCTCCCCTTACATCTGCATTGGTGTCCTATAGTTTATACCAAATGATAACAAATTCTGAGGCTTAATGCAATGCAAATTTGTTATTTTATTGTTCTCAAGGCCACTAACCCAAGCTCCATGTAGCTGTGCTAATGCAAAGCCTTAGCAGACTGGTTCCTCCTGGAGTTTCTGTGGAAGATCTGTTTCTTCATTTTTTTTCTAGTTTTTGGAGGACACCACATTCATCCTGCGACTTATGACCTCTTCTTCCCACCCCTTCAGTCTGAAGACTCAGCTACTTCCTCTTTTGACACCCCTGCCTGCCTCTCATAAATGCTGTTGTGATTCTACTTAGGGCCCAGCTGGAGATAACCCAGAATAATCCCACCATCCTAAAACATCTAATTTAATCACATCTGCAACATCCCTTTTGCCATGTCAAGCAACAGTCACTAGTTCCAGAGACTAGGAAGGGCTATCTTTGAAGGGACATTATATAGCCTACAACACCTTGGCTTCCAAAACAGCCCCCTCTCCCCACCCCCCAGAAATGAGCAATGAACAGCAGCTCCACCATGGAGTTCCAATGACGGCAACAACTATCCACAGAACACAACCGCAGCCCTGAGGGCCCCTGCAATTGTTTATCCAGACTGTGTGGCTGAGGGAACTTGAAGAGAGTTCAGTGCATTCTGTGACCATAATGTCAGAGGATAATGTGATATCTGTGACCAAGTAACCGAGCCCAGAGCGCGCAAGGGAGGCACGGATTCCCAGTCCCAAGCACGAGCCCTCGGGCCGGAATCCTGTTTGCCGCATTTTGACCGTAGTTCTACCCACTCTCCAAGTGAAAGCCCCTTTCTTAGAGCCCCCACGATATGCTTGAGAAGAAGAGTTCTTTCTTTGTATGACTTCCAAACACTTTTATGGTCTCTCCAACTCAGAAAGATGCCATGAATCCATGAATTTTAATTCAATTATTCTCAGTGTGGAGAAGAATTCAATTGACAGTTTTGCTATAAATATTTTTGTGCCAGGCGTCTCACAGCGCTTTTTATATCCACCCTCCCAGTCTCACGCTCTTGGTGAAGACTCTCCTGAAGAGATTCTTTCTCCTTTTTTGGTTCTCTGATAATTACGATGCTCCCTCGAACTCCTAGAAATTTGAAGGCAAGAGCCCTTCCCTTTCGTAATAATTTTCTCTTGCAGATAGTCTATGGCCAAGGAAGGATTCTCATTTTATTAAATATACAGAAAAAGTACTTGTCTACAGCTGGCTTATCCAGCCAACCATCAATTCATTCAAGAATAGCAGCTATCACTTATTGAGGGTTTTCCTGGCGATGTCCATGTAGCCAAAGCACAGAGCTCACGTGTTCTGATTTAACAGACATGTATCAAGAAATAACTCTGTGGGCCTCCCTGGTGGCTGAGGGGTTAAGTCTCAGCACTATGAAACTATGTGAAGCCACTGCAGCGCGAGTTCGAGCCCCGGCCGGGGAGCTTCCCACAGGGCGCAGCAGACCTCTCCTGTCTCCCCGCTGCCCCCTCAGCTCCCGTTGTAGATCTGCCTGTTCTGCTCCCCACTCTGTCTCTGCTCCCCACTCCTCTCACCACCCCACACCTTTGGTCTGCACCCCAGCTTGTATGCATAAATAAATAAATCTTTTTTTTTTTTTTTTTAAAGAACTGTATGGACAGTGGGATGACGGATGTGGCAGTAAGGACAGCAATTTGCAATCCAGTATGAGAACTGTGTTGTAACACAAATGTAAATAACACTTCAATAGAGGCTTACCGACAGACCAAAGAAGAGGCCAGAATGTGTCTCGGGAGAGAGACATGACGCTCTCAAATAGGGCAGCCCTTGAGAAGGAAGGCAGGGACGTGGGAAGATGAAAACACCACGTGCAAAAGGCTGATGTGTCTTAAACACGCTCTTTGAAAGTTGAGAACCAGCAAATATGGCAAGAGAGTGGTAATCAGACATGGGCACAAACAGGACTGTTTCCTCTGTGCGCCTTCACGAAGCCAGTGTGAACACAGACCCCACCCCACTGTAAGAACAGAGCAGGCGTAGCAAGCTGAGATCCTTGTCGCATCAGTTGTCTGGGGACTCAGCATCTGTGGAAACCCAGTTACCCTCACAGGCCTTTCAAAAAATCCTTGATTTCTCCAGTTGATTTTTTCCTGTATCTATAATACTGACAGCAGCTTATGAAACTTTCTGCTTGGCTATAGGGATTCTAGCTATAGACATGCTCATAAGCACTTATTTATGTTAACACATCATATATAATTTACTTTATACACATATATACACATATATTTTATACACATACACATACATAATATATTTTATACACATTTGTTCTTATCTGCCCTGCAGGATGTGGTCTTCTCCTAGAGGTGGGGACATCACCTGTTTCCAACTACACTTGTCAACAGAGAGATCATTACTGACTTAAAAAGGCCCTAATCTGTAGTATCTTGGTGTGCTGAACATAAACACAACCCTGAAAATTGTTTATTCGCTCTCGTTTTGAAGATATTTCATATAATTCATATTACATGTTCCCCCATGTAAATTATCCAGTAGGACTGCAACAACATCCTAAATCAGCCTAGAATGATGTCATACTGCATTGCATTGCATAATACCATCATGCACACATCATCCAGAGTTGACTATCATTTTCTGATGCAATGCAATACTACTGCCAGGGGGCTGCTGAAGTAAGCTGACCTCAGCAGTGCACTATAGAAAGCCCTGTCGGAAGGTTGAGCATTGAAAATATTTCAGACGTTGTGTGAGACAGTTTAAGCTACTGTTACATAGAACTTTTATTATTGTATCCATTTAGGCACAATACAGAACAGTAATGCCTCAAACGTGCGTTAATAGTGTGGACAATATCTGCTCTATTTGTGGGGATGTGACATTTGCCAACCAGAAGAAAAGTATCACTTCTCAAGTGAAGAAGCCTTATCATCTTTACTTAGGATGCAATGTTGGTGTCCAAGACAAGCCTTGGGCACCGCATACATGCTGTGCTACATGTACAACACAGCTTTCACAGTGGTTAAATGGCAAAAGACTATCCATGCTGTTTGTAGTCCCCATGGTGTGGAGAGAGCCAAGCAACCACATAAAAGACCGCAACTTCTCCTTGGTTCCTCCTCTTTCCAGCAGAATAACGAAGGAAAAGAAGTTGAGAATAATCTACCCAAACATTCCGTCTGCATTGAGACCAGTTCCACATGGTGAGCGACTTCCTATTCCAAAACCTCCAGCAGAATATTCTCTTGATTCATCTGATGAGGACAAGGGTGAGCCAACCTGTTCTTCTCCTGTTCCATCAGCATGCAGTGATCCAGATTTTCGCTGTGGTGCATCATCAAACCCACACAGAATAACACAGGAAGAACACAATGACCTTGTTTGTGATTTGGACTTATCCAAGAACAAGGCAGAATTGCTAGGATCAAGACTTCAACAATGAATCTTCTAGAAGAAGATGTCACAATCACTTTCTATTGAAAGCGCCACCAGCAGTCGGAGCCTTTCTTCAGAAAGAAAAGTACTCTGGTATTCTGTTCCAATATTGAGGGACTCATGAATGCCTTATAAATCACTCATGACCCACAAGAATGGAGACTATTTCTTGACTCTTGGAAACTGAGTCTTAAGGCTGTGCTTTTGCATAATGGAAACCGTCTTCCATCTATTCCAGTAGTGCATGTTGTCCACATGAAAGAGACACACGATAACCTAAAGCAGCTACTGAATTCCATAGAATTCAGTCATCTGGCACATCTGTGGTGACTTGAAACTAGTTGACCTTTTAATGGGACTGCAGCAGGGATATACAAAATACATGTGTTTCTTATGTGAGTGGGATAGCCAAGCAAGTGAATTGCACTACTTGTGAAAGGAATGGATTTGCCAACAAAATGTAGCATTTGGAGAGATGAACACCCAACATCTAGCTCTGGTTGAGGCTCACAAAATCCTGCTACCACACCTTTACATCAAACTAGGTTTGATGAAGAATTTCATGAAAGCCGTGGACCGGACCTCGCCCGCTTTCCAACACCTGCATGAAAAATTTCCTTGACTCAGTGAAGCAAAGATTAAAGAGGGAGTTTTGTGGGTCCTTAGATTTGAGAACCCTTCAAATATGACTGGTTCAACAACTTGCTGCAGGGTGATGTGAAACAAGCATGGAATGCTTTCCCCCTAGTGTCTACAAACTTTCTTGGGAATGTTAGGGCAGAAAACTACAAGGAACTAGTAGAAGACATGCTGGTGCAGTATCAGAGACTTGGCTGCAATATGTCTCTAAAGATCTACTTCCTTCATTCCCATCTGGATTTCTTCCCTGAAAACTGTGGTATGGTTAGTGATGAACATGGCGAACGTTTTCATCAAGATATCACATCCATGGAACAAAGATACCAGGGAAAATGGTCCACTCCAATGCTGGCTGACTACTGCTGGACACTCCCCAGAGATGCTCCTGAACAGCTGGGCAAGAGGCAAGCGAAGAAATCCAAGGAGTAGTCTATGACTTGATTTTTTACAGGTGTTAACCATAGGCCCGTTATTATTGGCACAAATTTTATGATGTAAACATCCATTTATTGTATGGACATTACAAAAAAACTAGAGCCAAAGTTAGAATCTGACTATCATATTCATGTTGAGCACATACAAATTGATAGGAAATGACTAATTTTATTTCAATAGCATGACTTTCGTAAAAATGTGTTGACCAGTGCTGTCTTTCCAGTTCTAAAGTCTGGCACATGTGCTTGTGGACAACAGGAAAATCAATGAGCTGGTTCTCAGAAATCAAGAACTAAGAAGCTGGGAGAGAAACGTTTTCAAGACAGGCTGGGTTTAGAAAGGAAGGACGAGTTCATGCCCTGGCAAAATGCCCTTGGGTCCTGCCCCTCCTCTGTTCTGGGACGGCACGGTCCCCACACTCCTGCCCCAAATGTGCCAAGGGGCACGTTTCGCAGCCTTGGTCTCTCTCGTACTCTCAGGAGGCCACCGAGCCAGCGGCCCGCGGTTGCAAACAGAGAATGATCGCGGCGTGCAAGAGCTGGAGGATGAATGGCTCCCGGCGCGCAGTGCTTGAGCCTGAAGAAGCCACCGGACCGTTTCGTTTCCGCTCAGCTCTATGTGCAGCCCCAGCTCGCTCGCGGGGAATCCAGGCGAGGCTGGTCGCAGCGGGCAGTGTCTGTGAGGACCCAGCAAGGAGGGTTCTGTCCAGCACCTTTAAAGAGGGACCTGTTCCCTGCGATGGCTGTTTGCAGAGCGCAGCGACTAGCTCCGGGCCGGCTGCGCGGGCTAGAAACATGCTTAGAAAATTGCCCAGCGCCATCCGGATGCCACTGTCTGCATCCCAGTTCACGGCTCGTCTCCCTCCGGCCTGCCTCCAGCCTGGGTCCCCGGGGCGCTGCCAGCACCACCCACCCTGGATCTAGCCACCAGAAGCTCCTTGTAAGACCTGTTTGAGTGCGCCCCCCTTCCTAAGTGGCCTCTCCTCGTGGCCGTCGTCCAGGAGGTCCCGACCACTCTGGCTGCAGCTCTCCCCGGCTCTGCTCCGCCCTGTCTCTCCCTGCGCTGGTCCAGAGGCCCAAGCTCGCCTGGTCCTGCTCTGGGACTCAGCTCTCGGGACTGAACGCAGGTGGCTCAGGTGGGTGTCCTGGCCAAGGGAATCCCTTCTGCACCCTCCTCTGTACTTACCATGCGTTGATTATGATGAGAGCTCACTTGTTCTGCGAGAACTTGGGAGGAATCGCACTTGTCAGAATCGTTCAATAACATTGAATGCGGTGAAAATAAGATGACTCATGGTGTCTCTGCTTTCAGGCATTTGGTACCTACTTTTTAGGAAAAAGGGTTCTTTTCTATCTGTTATTATCCGTGACTGCCCAAACCATAAAGACTTGTTAAAATCGAATTTGTTCTTCATGAAAACTTCTGCTTCAAGAGACTGGTAGGTGGAGTGATTTTCCTTTTCCAAACACAGTTATGGTGACCTGAACCCAGTTCATTTCCTATGTGTGGAATTTTGGAGGACTTTCTAAACCTACCTGTGCCTCAGTTTCCTCTTCCGTTGAACAGAATTATGTCAAGAATGAAGAACACCTTGTGAGATTTTTATGAGGAAGAAATGACTGAACACATTTATCCACATAGATCAAAACGTGACCCATTGGAAATGCCTAGAAAAATAAGGCATTATTTTTAGAGATTTAACATATTTAAAGAACACCTATGGAAACTCTTACTGAATCCTTGAATATATTTATATAGATACTAGTTCATTTTTCTTTTATAACACATATTATTTTGGTTGGTAAAAGTTCAGAAGACATTTTACTCCAGATACCTGGATTTTTAATTCTTTGAGTCAATGAAAGCTAGGTTTATTGAAGTTTCTACAAAGGTTAATGTAAAAAGTTGCTCTATGAAGTTACGGAGCCATTCAACTATTCAATTATGAAATAACAAATTAGATATTTGACCTGGTTTCTATGAACTTACTTCTATCTGCCTATTTATTTAACCAGAACCATCACTGGGCAACCGGGCGTGTGGTTACTGGACTTTTCATGGGGGTGATGTGGGAATGCCAATTAGAATCTCACAAAATCACATACTGCTCCAAATTCAGCTGGGTCACAGTTGGAACTGAAGATACAAGCCATAATGAGTGCAAAAATATGCCCAAAACTCTGATGATTCTCACTTTACATGAAAAAGAAGCAGGAAAAATTAGAAGAAAAATGTCCTTCCCTATGGGAACCCAAATTGTATCTATTTCATTCAACTTACTGGTTTTATAATAAAAGAAAGAGAAAAATATATGCCCAGCATTGTCGCTAAAACTGAGGCACAAACAGAAGATGCTTTACTTCTTAAGACTTCACAAGTTCAGATTGTCCATGCTGCTTGGTGAGATGTATGTTTTGGGCTGAAATATGCTGGAGTTAATAATAATTCTAACCAGTGAAAGGACAGAGTATCATTTATTTTGTGTGCTTTTCCAAATTGAGGCTCCATTGGCATTTCTCTACCAGTTATTATTTAATTTAAGGAGTGTTGTGAATAATTTTATTTGCTATATATTGCAGCATAATAATTTTTTCTTAGATTAACTCAAGGCAGAGAATGAGAAGACAAAAGTCATTTTCCTATATTGCTGTCTGCTTCTATAGCCATCCTTCTTATAAATAGAATAGGAATGGTAAGTATTTCAATCTGAATGTGGAAAGAAGAAAATAACCCTCTGTGTTTGTCTGGCAAACTTTTCTCTTACCCATAACTCTCCAATTTTAGGAAGCAAAGGAACCTTCATAAAAAGATTGTGGCATTTTAGGCTTAGCTTTAGTAACGGTAATGAAGACTATGACAAATAGAAGAATCAATGGGGGGCTGTATTTCTAGTTTGAGCAGTGTCTTTCTAAGTACTGGGAGGATGTATTAAATACTACAGACAATTCTTTAAAATAAATCATTGGACGATCATCCTCATGAGGAACCATTGACAGTACATGATTACAACCCTATCTCTCTCATGTCCCGGCTTCTAAGAAAGCTAGTCCAATAATGCAAGTCAGAGCATGTAAAGGCTGAACTCCAGGAATATCCTTTTTGAATTATTTTCTGAATCTCATTGTCTGAGTGACCTAAATTTAATAATGTAGTCTTTCTGGTGTGGTCATATTCACACATTGATGCTTCCTGTTCTTGAAATCTATTTCCAGGGCCTCCCTGGTGGCGCAGCGGTTAAGAACTGGGCTCTGGAGCTGGCAGCAGCAATGACGCAAGTTTGATGCCCGGCCGGGGAGATTCCCACAGGGTGCGGCAGACCTCTCCTGCCTCGCCCGCTGCTCCCCTCAGCAGTGTGTTTCCATCAACCTGCCTGTTCTGCTCCTCACTCTGTCTCTGGTGAACCCTCTCGCCGCCCCCACACCTCTGGCCTGTACCCCAGCTTGTAGGCATAAATAAATAAATCTTTAAAAAAAATCTGTTTCACTTATAACAGGACTATAGGGAAACCAAATAGGAGAGAGACACTCAGCGGGGCGGGGGGAGATAAGGGCACAAAATGGAATAGAAAAGAACACAAGGGACCATGGAGATGGATCACGGGTGAATTGGTGGTGGGCTACCCAAGGGGAATACAAAATGTAAAAGACATAAATAACAATAACAAAAAAAATAGTGCTGCAAAAAAAAAAAAATCTGTTTCCAGACTGACCCGCCTCACATCCACTTGGATGGCTGTCTTGCTAGCATCACCACCTCCACCCTTGGCAAACAGCTGTGCTCTTCTGTGACATCTGGTTGGTACCAGGAAAACCTCTTGCACACAGCAAAAGGCAGTAGTTGGGTGAGTGTAGACCTACCATCCTAATTTCTGCTGAGCAGAGAGAGGATTAGATTTCAGCTCCAATATCTTCACTGGCCGAGGCCCTATCTGGTGCACAATCAAGAACTGTTCCGGTAAACTGAGAGACTCAGGTAACAATCACCCATCTTTCCCAAGAAACATCCAAAACTTGGGTGTTTTTGAACGTATCCATATAATACTTTCCACCAGAAGAGGAAATGTTTTTTGTACTTTGTTCTTACTCTCTCTCCAGGTTCTTTTCAGTCATTATGAATTCAAATGAAATCATAAAGGTTGACTTCATAGGTCCCGAGATTGTGCCGTCCATACACTTCTCACAAACACCATTTCCATCTACAATGAAAGCGTGGACGTGAATGGCTGTGATGTGTCCTCTGCTTCCCTGGAGGGACTTCAGTTCTAAATGACCTGCGTTAAATTCCTGGCTCTGTGTTGTCTCAAGCCAACGAAATGCTGAAGCCTCAGCTTCTCCATGTGTTAAAAGAGGATGATAAGATGACTTTGCTCTCAGGAGGAGCATAGCGTAGCCTCTCATACTTGGTTCTTAGCAATCTGAGATGAAATTCATTGATGACTTAAGCAATATTAGGTAAAGTTATTTAAACAGTGAGAATTCTTTTGTGTCCTCAAATAGAATGGCTCAACATTTATTATGTAATATTACAAACTGTTCACCCTTTGGATTTAAAAATAGAGGAAACTATAGCAGTCAGCACTGCTATTCAGAGGCATGAAATAGCTGATGCCACCTCTGCCCTTTTCCCTGGGAGTCCTCAGGGATGCCCAGTGCTGCAAGGAGGCTAAGGTGGCAAGTCGGCCTTCTCATCCTAATTCTCGAGCTTCCTCATTACAGAACGATCTTCTCTTCACAGGAATATATCTAGAAGACGTTGAGAAAAGCATTTAGTCCATTCTGAATCAGTGAAGAGTTTTCGACTTGTTTTCTCTTTTACTTCATGATAGAAGATGTTTAACAAACAAAAGATCTCTCAAGAATATGGGTACCAGGGCCTCCCCGGTGGCGCAGCGGTTGGGCGCTGCTCTGTGGAGCTGTTGGCCTCGGGCGATGCCGGTTCAACACCCAGCCGGGGAGAATCCCACATGGTGCGGCAGACCTCTCCTGCCTCGCCCGCTGCTCCCCTCAGTAGTGTGTTTCTCATCTGCCTGTTCTGCTCCCCGCTCTGTCTCTGGCGAACCCTCTCACCACCCCGCGCCTCTGGCCTGTACCCCAGCTTGTATACATAAATAAATAAAAATTCTCAGAAAAAAAAAAAAGAATATGGGTACCAGAGTTAAATGCATAACTGCCTGCAGGCAGCTAATCCAGACTAAACTAAAGCCTCACATTCCTAGCGGGAAAACATCAGGGGAGAAAGTAGGAGTTCTCCTTCCACGACCATCTCTGATTTTTTAATAATTTATTTTTTTACATATATATTTATATCATTGTTCATTTTTGTACAATGTTTGCTTTTTTCTCCCAGCTGTAGTCCCCCTAGAATTTTCACCACCAGTGCACCCATGCACCGTCACCAAATTCCCTTGGGCTCTTCCAGCCTCGTCTTGTTTTCTCCCACTCCCCCTCCCTCTCCCTTGCAGAATGTCTCTGACCTACAGTTGCCGGTTTATTTTTGTTTTGTTTTTCATTGTTATTATTTTCCCCCTGATTTGGTTCCCCTGTATTCCTTTTATAAGCGAAACTAGCTGATAATTTTCTTTTTCCTTCTGACTTATTTCCCCGAGCATCACCCCTTCTAGCTCCACCCATGCAATCATCTCTGTTTTAAAAAAACAGCAGCCAAAGAGCCTAGCACTGTTGCCTGGGAGCCGGGATGTAGCTGGTGTCTGCCAGTGTTCTAGAGCGCAGCCCTGGAGACACACTTTTCCTGCTGATGTCACTTCAGGAATCAATCTCTCCTTTTCTATTGACACTTCGCCAAATATTTTTCTTAGACTGTGGTTTTATGGTTCTCAGGTACTGTTTGGTTGCAGAAATTAAAGGTATGGCAGAGATGTGACTGGAATTACACCTGAACCAACCTGCTTTTCCGTGACAGAACTCTAGCTGGAGAGTGATGTGTTAGATAAATATTGATATAGCATCTTCTTGGGGTAACAGAGACATAACTTTAAAAAATACTATATAATACCTAAAGTCAATTTTCTTTATGCATTCAGCTTCTGATATCTAACTTCTATATATTATGAGATTTGTCAAGGTTGATCTACTTTAAGGATATCAGATTTGAATGAAAAGACAACATAAACAATTGCACGCATAGCCGTGGGATTGTACATTTAAAGGTTTGACACCTAAAAATAAGTATTTCAGGAGCTGAGACAATCATTACGAATAATTTCAGCGTGACTGGTGTTGTTTTGCTTACACTCATTTTCTTTTTTTTCTTTTTTTTTTTAAAGATTTATTTATTTATATATACAAGCTGGGGTACAGGCCGGAGGCGTGGGGCGGCAAGAGGGTTCACCAGAGACAGAGTGGGGAGCAGAGCAGGCAGATCAGAAATACACTGCTGAGGGGAGCAGCGGGCGAGGCAGGAGAGGTCTGCCGCACCATGTGGGATTCTCCCCGGCCGGGCGTCGAACTCGCATCGCTGCTGCCGACAGCGCCACAGCGCAGCGCTTAACCGCTGCGCCACCAGGGAGGCCCCTTACACTCATTTTCAAGCTCAAAAACTTTTCCTAAGCCGAGCCCGTTTTGATGCCCTGACAATTGCGGGAGACTCCAGGGCGAGTCTAATCCAGCACACAGCAGAGTTTCTGCTGCTGAGGCCTCACGTTGCTATCAAGGCACACATCTGCACATGCACACACAAACACCTCCATGCACATGCGTGTGTGCACACACACTCCACTTGCAACACACATACGTGCCCATGCAAGTGCGCTCACACACAGCCACGGAGCTCTGTGCTGGAGGCTGCTGGAGAATCCAGGCTTCCTGGGACTGACAGGGAGAAGCCACGGCGCTCCAGGCCTGGAGGCAGCCCTTCAGACCTGCTCCGGCTCCAGTAAGAAAAGCGCTCTATTTTACAAATGCATGCCTCCGAGCTGCCTTTAGCTCTGTTTCTAAACCTCTGACAAGTTTCCTGTTTCATTTTTAAAGCTTCAGGTGGGACCGAAATCTTTCCTGAATTCCATCAGTTCTCTGCTTGTTTGCTAAATACAAACTCTGCATTCTGCTCAGGATCCAAGAGTAAAAACGCTGTTTGTTTGCCTTGGCGAGTTCAGGGCAAAGGGCACCTCAGCTCTTGTATTTAATCTGCTTGTCTGGAGTCCCTGCCCGGAATGCCTGACGGGAGATACCACACTTGTCCGATCCTCAGTCTTTTGAATGTTAAAAATAATTCTGTCTGTTGCTTTAGAGCCCTGGTCATGCCTGTCCAGAAGATGTTGGAGCAAAGCGAAAGTAAAGACTTTTCCCCATCTTTTAGATTTTTGTCCCTGAACCTGTGAAAAATTTTATTTTGATAGAACAGTTTTAAAACAAGAAGGAAAATAAACCACTGGCAGGAACTAAGTCAGCAATCACCTGTTAAAGGGATTTCGGGGCTCAAAACACGCACAAGCTTTTCCTAAGGTTGATGTCGCTGATCTGCTTTTTGTGAGCGACATTCCTTGGGGGTGCAGGGGAACCGAATCTCCCCCCCACAGGACAGGCCTATCCAGGTCCCCCTTGCTAATTATCTCATCACATCTTTGCCTCCAGGCGTGAAATTGTAATCACCAGCCGCACAGCAACTGTCAGTTTAAAAATGCCTCCTCAGGATCTCAACCCGTAAGATGGTGACGGCCCGCACAACGTGCAGAAAACGGCACACTTGTCACTCAGAGGACACGTGGAGGCAGATGAGGACCCTGTGTTACAGGGCAGCCCCGATATAAATGGGGTGCCTGTCTGTGGGTTCTCACCCATGCGCTTAAAGGGACTTATAAAACTCAACTGCAGACACGCACAATCAAATTAATAGAAGGGAAGGGGAAAAGATAAAGAATAAATTGGTGAATGTGTCCTACCAGTTCCGCTGAGCTGAAACCTTCATGGCACACTCGAAAAAAACTGGCGATCCACCACCATGAGCAATAGCCCCCCTCCAAGCTCACAGGTCTGTTTTTAAATCCCCCAAACCATTTCTTAACTCCACCCTCAGTCCTCAGCATCCTTCCTTCGGTGATGATGGCATTCTGGGATTCGTAGTCCTCGGTGTGTTGGATCGCTCTGGCTTGAGGTGGGGGTGGGGTCCTGGGACTCTCCCTTTTCCTGAGGACCCCCCTCTTACAGTGCGAGGGGTTAAGACTCAGGATTATGAAGCTATCACCAATGACTCCCCAGCCAGGGAGCTTCCCACAGTGTGCAGCAGACCTCTCCTGTCTCCCCGCTGCTTCCCTCAGCAGTGGATTTCAGTTGATCTGCCTGTTCTGCTCCCCACTCTGTCTCTGGGGAGTCCCCTCACCCCCATACCTCTGGCCTGCACCCCAGCTCTTGTGTGCATAAATAAATAAAACAAACCTTTAAACCTACAATACAAATTGAATAGGTTTTCTCTTCTGTTACATTTATCACTTAGACTCTAAACTTTTTTAAACAATTGTAAATGAAGGCATTGGGGGGGTTGTGATGAAGTTGGGGACAGGGACGGGCGCTGGGCCAGATGGGGAAAGCAAAAGCCCTAACCCTGAGGCCCCTCTGCTCTGTGACGCTCCTGGCCACCACCAGGCCCCACTCCAAATTCAAACCCCCACACAAAGACTCCCCCGATTCTGCAGGAGCGGTTCAGGGGAGCCTGCATTTGCAAAGCTGGGCTCTCCGTGGCCACACAGAAGGGAACACTGCAGGCTGCAGTCTCTGTCCTCAGCGGAGAGAAACACCAGGTTTGCGCTGACGCTCTGCCCCCCCAACCCCGCCCCCCATGCTTTAGCCTCCCCTCGCCCCCCAGACTTTTGAAAGCCAGGAGAGACTTGAGGACAGGCCAGGAGGCGCCTGGGGAGGTGGGCGGGGCGCTCCTGGCAGCTGGGCCCACACCTCCGGCTTTCTCGAGGTGACTCACACCCTCCCCACCTCAGAGAACAAGGGCTTTTCTTTTCCCTTCCCCACATGGCGCAGGAGGCCGGCTGGCACCCACTTTATCTGTGACTCAGGAGGGCTCTGGCGTTCTGACAAGGCAGGCCCGGCGGGCTGCGAGGCGTCCCCAGCCGCCAGCGGGAGCTCCCGGCCTGACCCGCGCCCCAGTCAGCGCACCCACGGCCAAGTGGGCCCCCCGCGTAGTGCAGGGGTAGCCTCTGTGGGCGCAGAGGGCAGCTGGGCGCGCGCCTTCTCCCTAGTGATTGCAGACGTGCTAACGAACAGCAAAAACTCAGAAGGCGAGGCTGTCGCCAGCAGAGGTGCGGGGGTGACAATGTCTCCGCCACCAGCTATATCAGGGGCTCCCTGAGGTGCGGCCCCCGCCCCCGCCGTGCCCCGGGGCCTGGCTGGCTGCGCCCAGAGGTGGCTTTTCTCCGGCCCAGCCTCCTGGGGACACAGGGACGCGTGTCCCATCCCCTTCGCCCGTCTGAGGCCTTTCCGCTCCCAGCTTGGGACCTGCCCTCTCCAGGGGGACGGGAGCGGGGGACCCAGGCCCAACCCGGCGCACACGCAGAGCTGCTTCTGGGACGCTGTTTGCCCTTCCAGAATAGGAGGGAAGTAAAGGACTGCGGGGGGGGGGGGGGAACGACTACAGAAACAGAGGAAAAAGATGAGGGTAGAGACTGATGACACGATACGGGGACTTTTTCATTTATCCTTTTAGACCACGTTAGCAGAAAAAAGAGGCGGGGGGCATGGTGGGGTGAGAAGGGCCAAGTGTCTGGTGAATTGGTGGAGTGAATTGAACGCGGGGCTGCAGACGTTCATCTCCAAGGACGCACGCCTGTTGGCACTTGCAAGGTTACTTCAATAAAAAGTAAAAGCAAATTTCTGAATTCTCCACTTTCATGCCTGAAATGGACACTCAGACTGCGCTGCGCTCCGCTCTGGGGGATGCGGTTTGAAGGACACTGAGCCGGCTGTGAGCGCAGAGACGCTCCAGAGAGGTTGTGCTGGCTTCATGGGTGTAGGCGGGACCACGCTCCATTCCTCCCACCAGCCTTCCTGCCGAGCCTCTGCCCAGCGTCTCCAGGCCTCCCTGGGCCCAGCTTCTCGGACAAATGCCTTGATTAAGAAACAGCCAAAGAGGGCCTCCCTGGTGGCGCGCCGGGTTAAGCGCTGGCTGCGGAGCTGTCCGCAGGTGCAGCGCGAGCTCGATGCCCAGCCAGGGAGCTTCCCACAGGGCGCAGCAGACCTCTCCTGCCTCCCGCTGCCCCCTCAGCAGTGTGTTTCCGTCCATCTGCCTGTTCTGCTCCCCACTCAGTCTCTGGTGAACCCTCTCGCCGCCCCCACAACTCTGGCCTGCACCCCAGCTGGTATGCATAAATAAATAAATCTTTAAAAAAAAAATCAGGCTCCACGTTGGGAGCGCTGGGACCCAAGAAGGAAAAAAATGAGCCCCTCTGTCCTCCACAGAAAAGGATCCTCAGTCGGTCTGACTGCTGGGCGTGGCCCTTCAGGAGAGCCCTCTTGTCTTTTGCTTCTACTCTCAGTTTTAGCAGGAGGAGAGGGGAGGACGTCTGCAGATGTGTCCTCTGCTGTCCACCGACATCCCCTCCCCCTACTGCTGCACGAAAGCTGAAAAAACAGTGAGAAAAGCCGTGAGAGGGAATACCACACATTTTGGCCTGGCCTTTTGCTGCGCATGGTCTATAGCTAGTAGTCTGTTGAGTCGAGAATGGAAAGGGAGGTGAGAGAGAATGTTCTCTAAGCCTGACTTATCCATAACTGGCATTTAGAATGACAGTTAAAGAATACTGAGATCGGGGCAATAAGCCTCAGGAAATTTGGAGTAAAAGAATGACTAGAATCTAAATATACTTACTTTTTAAAATATATATATATATATTCTAATAAATACCAAGGATGTCTTTTAATCAGGGACTTACTGATATTTTTCCTCAGACTGTTATATTCTTTTTATGTAGGGGGAAAAAAAAAAACTTCAGAAGATATCACTTAGGTTGTATGTATTCCCCCACCCCACCCCACCCCCAGGATTATTTCTGAGGGAAAAAAAAAATGTTTCTTTGAAATAGAAGGTCAAAGGAAAAGAGCAAATGCAGGAGGGGCAATGAAAGGTTAGCGGGCATGTCAACTTCCGCCATCAGGGGGCGCTAAGCATCTGCGGTAGGAAGGTGATGAAGATGGCCTCCAAGATTCCCCTCCCCTGGTTACTCAGTCCAGCACTAATGTGGGTGCTGCTGTGAAGGGGGTACACAGACGCAATGGCAGACCTGAGTGAGTCTGGGAATCCTGGACACGACGGGGTGTCTCAGGCTGGTGGCAGAGGGCAGAGACTCAGAGGGTGTGGGACTGACTGCTCTGGTGTAAGGACAGGGCTGCTGGTCAGAGGAGGAGGAATGGGGGCCTTCTCAGCGAGGGAGCACCCCCGCTGGCCCACAGCCAGCAGGGACACAAGTGTCTCAGCGCCAAGGTTCGAAGGACCGGGCTCTCCCAGCAGCCAGGCCAGCAGAATCAAGACAGGGCGCTCCAGAAGCTGCTGACCCTTGATTTTGGCTTCCTGAGGCCCTCCCAGAAGAAGCCAGCTGCCCAGGCCTGGATTTCTGGCCTGCAGAACTGCAAGGTTGTAAGTGGGTGATCTGGTACCACAGAAACAGAAAACGAACGTTCCTTCATTAAGGAAACAAAAGAGAAAGGAGGGAGAAAGGAAGCCTCAGCTGCTGCTGCTTCCTCCACAGAATAGCCGGGGGTTTTCTCCTCCTGTTTCCTCACAGGCAGGCAGCTCTGATTCCAGCCTGCAGTCTCCCCAGATTCTCAACGTGACCCAGAGCCTCACACCCGTTCTATATTAGAGTGAGGCACCATCTCCTCATTGGAATGGACTCGAGATTCCTCAGTCAACATTTTGCAGACATTTCCCAGTTATGAGGTTCCCTTCTGCGTATATACTCCAACTTCTGAAGGGAAAGCTAAATTCTTCTGACATATCCCCTTTGCATTTTCAAATTAGATATACCAAGTTCCAAATAACTCATCTACACAACACAACTGCTGGCAAATGTGTGTGTGTGTGCTGTGTGTGTGTGTTTTCCCCATATGAAAACTTCCTATTATTTGTGATCATTTCAACATCAAATTCAAATACGTAAAAACAAAACCCAACAATAAATGCATTAAATGTCAGGGGATAAAAAACCTCATTGTACTATGATTTGTGTTTAACTTTGGGATTCTATCAAGAATATTCAGAGTAATAACTAAGCAATACGTTCCAAATGATACCTAATTATCTCTGCCCTGACTATGGAATAAATAAATAATTTCATTATGATGATAATGAAAACAAGTTAGGGTATTTCCCAAGGACATACAAAGACAAACTTTATCCCAGTCTCTTCCTGCTCTGTTGGACAAGCCCACATTTGTCAGATGTCATCAGGCTATCCCTGAAATCTTTGGCATCGATAAGGAAAGCAAGTTAGAGTAATACAAAGATCTTCCCCTCACTTCTTTCCAACTGGACACAATTTCTGCTCATGTTTTTCTTTTCCCAGCCTCTTCACTGAATTCAGTTATGATGAAGTAAATTAACAAGAAATGTGCTTGTTATATTTCCTTGTCAATAGTCTGTCTGTGTTGGCAGGATTTCTAAAGTCTAAACACTTATGGGAGCAGCAGGAACCTAACTTAAAAATTACGTAAAGAAGTGGATGAAGTAAGTTGGCGCTGTGTGAGCTCTCTGCCTGCCGAGCACTTTAAATCTCTCTCTCATTTTTTTTATAATCTAAAAATACTCAGAATGGATCAACTAAGACTGCGAATAAAGAAATAGGCATGGGAAAAAATGCACTCTGATTTTGAAAAACAGTCATCTTGAAAAGAAAAGTTAAAGAATGTTTAAATCAACAGTTGTCCTTATTGTTAGTAATATACATAGAATTTTTATGATGCCACCTACTACCTCAGTGGTATGTCTCTAATTGTTGACTAAGGAAGCACTGCGAGCTCTCTCCCACCTCTATCTCCTTTGTTATTTACTGAAAAAAAAATAAAATAAAACAAAACACAACATACAAACAGACTTCTCCAGGAAGACGCAACACACGTCTCTGAGTATATGCAAAGCGAGGGAAGGAGAGGAATTCAGCTGCAAGGGCCTGTCTGCATTGCTCCACTAAAGGTCTGACCCGATTGTCTTTTGATTACGATCCAAGTTCTACAAATACTTAATTTCTGATACTCAGGGAAATAGGAAATCAGCCTTAAAAACTCCTGGAAGCATTATTTCTGCACACATTGGCAATGCCATGTTTCTGGAAATTTAAGTGGTTCAGGACATCATTGTCTGTTTCTGGGGGCTAGGGAGGTGAGATCCACCTTGTTTTTTGGGATGATGAGTGTTAGTTACTTTTCTGTGCCAGTTGGGGCATAAATGATTTCAAGTATAGCCTAGCTAATTTAGCCCTTTCTTCTCCCTTTGATATCAGATTAAATAGATCATTAAAATCCTTTGGAAAATTTTACCAAAATTGCCCCTCTTTGATGTATATTTGAAAAAAGAAATTAGTACATGTTATTATTAAATCCTAAGGTAGGCGGTAGGTATAATTTCCCAAAATGCCTAACGACTCCCACACAGTAGCTTCTGTGATGAGAGAACGTGAGTCAATCAACCTGTGGACGGACTGTTCCGTGCATCTTATCACCCAGCTGCACGCGGTGGGTTTCCATTTGGATAAGGCTCGGTAAACACAAGTGATGAAAATCATGCCTTGTTGAGAATAGTCCCTCTATAATTTCTTGACCACATGAAGTCAGTAGAATTCAAATTTCGAGATGGTCTGCTATAAAAAACCACTATAATGATATTTATTTGCAATGGCAAACACATCATCTAGCGTGACCTGGGTGTGGAGAGCAGAAAACCACCACTTACTCCACGCTGACTGCCGGGGCACACAGGCGTGAGCTGAGCTACCTCATGCCTTGTCTTTCCTCGGCTGTGACGACTTGCCATGAGTACACAGGACGCCAGAGCCAAGAAATTAAAACCTGCGTGTAAATTAAAAGATAAGCACATGTACATTTCTATTGGGAATATGCAAAAGCCTGTCTCTCAACTCCCTGTTTTCTGTTCTATTTCCTTCTCTCATGAGAAACTCTTCTTTGTTTTCAAAATGGAGGCTTGTCCACCTCCCTCCTCTTCTGCCATCACTTTGTTCTAACAAGTACCTTCTTAGGGTCCCTCCCATTGTTCAGGCCACTTGACTCACCCCTCAAACCCACCCCACCCCAGCATATGAGCTCGTTCCTGGCAGTGCTGAGCTCTCTTCTTTTGGGTCTCATATTTGTGGTTACTTCACCAGCAGAAAGGTCCACAAATACTTTAGGTTCTGGCTATCGCGTGAAGCTTCCAAATGGACAGGTGATTGAATGGATGAAAAGGTTTTCTTTTCCTAAAATGAGACAGATTTACTTCTAAGTGAATTAGAAAATCAGTTTTTTTGTGGTTGTTGTTGTTTTTTGAGATATAGTAGCTCAAGATACTATGGCTGATACTCTGGCCTTGTTACATTGTTACATACAAACCTCAGCCTCGCACTGGAAGCTTTCCCAGTAAATATGGACTCAGACTTGCCAAGAGTTTCTAAATAAAGGTAAAGGTATCCTTGACCATGGGCCCAGCATTAAGTCAACTCTTCTTTCTGGGGATCGTCAAGAGCACGTCTGACTGCTCAGGCTGGGGTTCAAGATTCCTGCTCACAGCTCTGGGTTCATCGAGGGACCTCCTCTCCCCATGTCCATGGGGCTTGCTGAGTCTGTGACCGTTTCTCCAGTCTCTGCGCCTGTGATGACAGACTTCCAGGTGAGTGTGTGAAAGGTGAGCCCCACGCCTACAAGTGAAAAGCAGGTACTGTGTGAAAGAGCACTGGAAACTTGTCTTACTTTTATTATTATTTTGTTTTTAGATTTATTTATTTATGCAGACAAGAGCTGGGGTGCAGGCCAGAGGTGTGGGGGGTGAGAGGACTCTCCAGAGAAAGAGTGGGGAGCAGAACAGGCAGATCCACTGAAATGCACTGCTGAGGGGAGCAGCGGGGACACAGGAGAGGTCTGCTGTGCCCTGTGGGAAGCTCCCTGCCCGGGGATGGACTCGTGCTGCAGTGGCTGCTGATAGCTTCATAGTGCTGATGCTTAACCCCTTGCGCCACCAGGGAGGCCCTATTTCTAGTTCTTATCAAATCTGATCAAGAGTGAATAAAATCAGAAGAGAGGGAGCTTCTATGCCTGGCAGAGGGTCGAGGACCTCAGCAGAACAGAGCTCTGCCTTCTTCAGGAAATGTTCCCACCCAGACTTCTGGCTGGTATGGGGCAGAAACTGTGCAAGATTGCAGGGGATACTTTTATGGGTCAGGCTTCGAAGTGGTCTGTAGTAACCGTATCATGCTCAATGACAAGGAAATCAAGGAAATCATCTCCCCCCTGCTGTGAGACTACTGAGAGAGGTGGAGAAGGAACTGAGCAATCTCTATCAAAAATAAACCCCTCTGGGTTCATATTGAGAACACAGCGTGGCCCAAGTGGGCTTCCCCCATTGGATAGGATCCCATCATAGCTCGGTGCAGGTCAGAGGGAGGATATTTATCTTGGCTTTTCTATGAGTTTTGATGCCTACGTTTAATATGTAGTTCTTGTTCACTCAAAGCAAAGCAAGCATAGCATGAATACATTTTCACAGCTATCTTCTCATCTATTTACTATGGCGCACTATAGAGAGAACATTTCTGTATGTTGGAAATGAGTGAACAGGAATGACAGCTACAAAGAGAAATGGAAGCTCAGGTTTGGTTAATATAGGAAAATATCATCCCGGTACTTATGTATCACGCATAATGTTTAAGTTGTTTGTGATTTTCATTCCAACTACATATCCTGCTAGATTTCGGTCATTACTGTGAGCTAACACTACACTAAGCACTGTGCATCAATTATTTGATTTAATCCTCGAAAGGCATAAGAAATGGGCACACTAATTACTTTCCTTTTTTGGAGTGATTAAAATATCTGGTTCAAGGTCCAATGATCTTCCTTTTAATTTGGTTTCCTAAAGACCTCGTATCTATGTTGGAACCCAAGCACAGATGTGTCTTGCTTATAGAGTTATTGCCTTGCTGTATTTCATAAGGAAAAAAAAATATTTCAAATGTTCTAATGAATCTGGCTTTTAAAAGAGATCCTGGGGTAAAATTTTTCATAACTCCATTTTTTTTTGTCTTGTAAGTGTTATTTTCCTCATAATTTAAGCAAATGTTTATTTTAGAGTAGCTACTTTACATTCAATTGTAAAAATAAAAGTGTTAAGTAATATTAATTATGGCATCTACCCACAGGGCTAACTGGAGCTAAGTCTGGGATATAACAAAATATAAAGTGTACCCAACTAAGAGAAAATAAAGGAAACATGGAATATAGCCTGAATTTGGTCTTTCACTCAACTTGCATTTTGATCATGCTCTACGAGGATTCTCATGACCAGGGAAGGTTGTGTGAATGAGGATAGAACATCAAAAGGACAAGAGAGAATGACCCAGATCGGGAAAGCTGTGAGGACAGAAGGTCTTGAGGAAATCATAGGAGAAAATCCAGTGGTAAGACAGTGTGGAAATCAGACCGAGGTAGACCTCAAGCTGTGCTGTGCCAGTGATTACTTTTCACATATGGTAAGGGTTTATGCAGAAGACTCTGGAACCAAGGGGTCTGTATAGACAAGAGATAATGGGGTGGAGGAGGGGCTTACACAAAAGTGGGTGTCAAAGGGGAGAGGGGCTCAGTTGTAGCGTGATGGTTGGAAGCACGACTGCTGCTGGTGATCGTGATGTAACATATACAGATACTGAGTCACAACACTGCACACGAGACACAGAGGAAATGTTATAGGCCAGTCTTACTTTACTTAAAATGGCAGAGAGGCCATCTGAACACATGTGGGTTAATTTTTTTAAAGATTTATTTATGCATACAAGAGCTGGGGTGTAGGTGACAGGTGTGGGGCATTGAGAGCACTCCCCAGAGACACAGTGGGGAGCAGAACAGGCAGATCTACTGAAGTACACTGCTGAGGGGAGCAGTGGGGAGACAGGAGGGGTCTGCTGTGCCCTGTGGGAAGCTCCCTGGCCAGGGACCGAACTCATGCTGCAGTGTCTGGTGATAGCTTCATAACGCTGAGACTTTAACCCCTGTGCCATCAGAGAGGCCCATGATGCTTAAATTTCATCAGTGTGCAGGTGCTGGTCCTCTACTCAGAACCCTTTCATTGTTTTCTGATGATTGATACATAAAGTATATAAATCCACCCACCGGCCTTCCGAATTCAATATCGTCTCTCTCAGAGAATTGTTATGAAAATGGAGCGGATGGATCGTGGGTAAATGTCAAAATGTTTTGGAAACACTCATGCTCTCTACCAATCTCATTCCCTTTCACTCCACCAATAAACCCACATTCTCCATCAAACCGATTTTGCATTTTCTTGCTATGTCAATTTCTGTTTAAATCCATTTACAAAGGTAATTAGAAGTTTATGTAAGAAATATTTGGGGCCTGACCTAGGAGAATTGAAATTTGAGAAATAATTTGATAAGAATCTCTGTTCAACTGTAGTCAGCACATTGGCACTTACCTTCTACTTTTGAAATCTAGCTCTTGCCCTCTGAACTAAGACTTAGCTCACCCGCCTCTTAATGCCTACACCGACTACCTGTTCCTATCTAGTCCTTGGATAGAATCATTCGCATTCTACACTTCTTGTATATAGAATCCCTTCGCCTTGAGTCTAGTATTTGAAGATACTTGATTTGGTTTTTGAACTGTATTTATAAGTTGAATAAATACATTCAACCGACAGTTCCTCTGGAAAATTGTTTATTTGTTTTTCTGTTTTCCTCTGCTGGAAGGAAATTTCCATGAACCTAAATATTTATCAGTTGTATTCAGAACTCTATCTCCAGTGCACACACGTGCATCTGACACATACTAGTCTTTAAGATGGAAAACAGTGGTTGAGTAAGTACTTGACACTCCCAATTTGTCCTGCTCCCCAGGAGGAACTAGCCCAAAGCACTCGCATTCCTGCTTCTCTACAGCGATGTGAACGAGACCTCACGACACCTAACTCTGGGGTAAACTGGATTGACTCACCGCGTAACTTACCCGAAGCAACAGAGAATGTCAGTCAGTCAGTGAAGAATTTTGAAATTGGAAGACCATGGAATTTTGGAGACACTGAGTCACGAAGATGAGCTGATGGTTGGATCAATCTATTATTAAAGCAGATAAGAGGAGAGTCACATGTTTGGAGAGCCAACGAAGAAGACAATATGGCCCGCCAGGCAAAGAAGAGGAGAAGGAGGAGTGTAGAGGTAACTTAGGAGTTTCCTTGGTTGGTTGGTTGGTTGCTTGGTTGGTTGGTTGGTTGGTAGTAGCTCTCCACTTTCCAGTTGGACATAGTTGAGACCCAACTGTTCTTCATGCACTGTGATGAAATTTTGGCCAATAGTTATGATGGCTTGAGATAAATCATTCTCAGAAAAGAAATGTCAGTCCCTTATATCCAAGCAGAAGATTTTAGGAGTCATCGACTTCTCTTTTTTTAATGCTACATCTAACATTGAAAACAAATTCAGTTCTTTAAGTTTCGCCCACGTAAGCAGTGAGAAACGGACAGGGAGTATTTGTTTTGCTGACATATGAGCCCAGCGTAAAGACTCACTGCTGTCACCGGCCACGCCGCAGGGAGAGTCCCTTTGTGACCCACAGATCAGAAAGTGGACTCCGCATCTGAACACCTCCCCCACTCCTGCTTCCAGAACTTGCACACAGGGAGGGAAACAGGAAAGGGACAAAACAGAAACGGATGTTACGTAGAGCTGGTTAGTGTTGGACATGAGATGTCTTCAATAGAGAAAAGAAGGAGCTGACTTAAATGAAGTAAGGAGCCTGGCGTTCTGAAGAGATAAAGGTTGGGCAATGATGACTGGGGAAGGGCAACAGGAGAGTGTGATGCTGGAGCAGACGCCGGAAGGAGGCGACAGAGCCAGGAGACATAGGACATCTAAATGTTTTCCTAAAGCGCACAAGATGCAGAAGTCAAAGTAATTGCAAAGCGTGCATTGCGTGTGGATGGAATTTAGAGGCGGTGTGGCAGGGGCAGAGGGGCCCGGGAGAGGATGAGGGCGGAGGTCGCCAGCGGGGAAGCGAGACCGCATCCTCTTGGTCTTTGCACATCGTGGCGATGCCTTTGGCCTTCAGGGCGAGCCAGGGGGAAACCAGGGGAGGGGAAACAGTGGGGTAACAGGACTTGACTCCTATTTTTAAAGGATCCCTCTGGAGAGCAAGGACCAAGATGGAACGTGCTGGGAAGGAATCGCAGCGCCCAGGGGTGCGGGTGGAGCTGAGGTGTCCTGCCTCCCGGTGGGAGGCGCCGCCCTGACACGGTCCCGAAAACAGGAGCGCAAACTTGAGAAGTTTATCCCAGACGCCACTGCCGTCCCAGAGTCACTAGCAACACCCTGAGGGGAAAGACAAGAAACGTCCGGAAGATACGGGAAAGATCAGGAAGAGCAAATCGTGTATCCCAGAGTAAAACTGCTGGAAGGAGGCAGCGCGCCCGCCCACCACGCGTGAGGAGAGACGGGAACCCGGAGCAGGGCGCGGAGGCGCGCGGGGCCCGGGTAGGAGGGGACAGCGGCTTGGCCAGAGGGTGCCCGGCAGGTGCGGCGGGGTGTGGGGTGCAAGGACAGAGGCGGCCCCCAGAGTGGACTGTTGTGGCAGCTCCTGGCCCCCCGGCGCACAGGGCTCCTCTGCGCAGCGACACGGCCCTCAGCCCCCCCACGGGGAGCGCCCTCGCACCCGGTGCCCGTCGCCGTCGTGGCTCCCGATCCTTGCGGAGCTGCTTTGCAGGTGTCCTGGTACCGCGCTCTGTGCGCTTGTTAGGAGTGTCGGCTTTAGTTTTTTAATTTTTTTTAAAGATTATTTCTGCATACAAGCTGGGGTGCAGGCCAGAGGCGTGGGCGAGAGGGTTCCCCAGAGACAGAGTGGGGAGCAGAACAGGCAGATCAGAAATACACTGCTGAGGGGAGCAGCGGGCGAGGCAGGAGAGGTCTGCCGCGCCATGTGGGATTCTCCCCGGCGGGCGCCGAACTCGCCTAACCGCTGCCGACAGCTCTGCAGCCCCCAGGGAGGCCCCAGAGCACCTGCTTTATTACAAAGGGAGCATGATGAACGCAAGGAAGGAGGCAAACACCCTGAAATCTGGAAGCCACTTTCCGTGTTCTATAAACGAGAACTC
>PVIJ01001386.1:170783-202632 GCA_004024925.1 Scalopus aquaticus
GACGAGGCTGCGTTGTTTTTTTTTTTTTTAATATTTAATAGATATTTATTTTTGTTATTCGTATCTTTTACATTATTATGTATTCCCCATAAGCTACCCACCACCTGTTCACCCGTGGAGCCATCACCATAGTCCTCCGTGCTCCCCTCCTCCCCCCTCTTGAGCCCTCCCCCTCCCCTCCTTCCCTGCTGAATGTTGCTTTCTTCTTTGGCTCCCCTATAGTCCTGTTATAAGTGAGGCTGCATTGTTATTCAGACCCCAAGGGGAAGGTGAGAGGTTTTTTCTATTTTTTAAAGATTTATTTATTTATGCATACAAGAGCTGGGGTACAGGCCACAGGTGTGGGGGTGAGAGGATTCACCAGAGACAAAGTGGGGAGCAGAACAGGTGGATCGACTGAGATACACTGCTGAGGGGAGCAGCGGGGAGAGAGGGGTCTGCTGCGCCCTGTGGGAAGCTCCCTGGCCGGGGATGGAACTCGTGCTGCAGTGGCTGCGCTTAACCCCTTGCACCACCAGGGGCCCAAGGCGAGAGGCTTGCCAACAGGGGCATGGCAGGGGCCAATGAGCGCAGAGACCACTGCCTGCTGGACAGACCATCACTTGGGAAGAAATCTCGGGAAGAGAAGAGCTGGGAGCTCTTTGGTGGTTCAGGCAAAACATGCCCGTGGGTTTCAGCAGTGGCCACGGGGAGGAGGGACAGGACTCAGGGAGCTCGGAGGAGGAAGTCACAGATGGCTGCAGGTGTGGAGGAGGGACGAGACAGTCAAAGATGGCTGTGACTTTAGCCGCAGCTACGCAGCGACAGTGAAGCCATGTGGTGGGATGGGCTGGGAAGCGATCAGGCTGCAGCCGCTTGGTCACGGATTTCCTGGACCCCATTCACGCAGTAAATCGTAAACCAGAAGCAGCTTGAAGCCAACCTTGGAAAGTTTCGAGGGTGCTGGTAACTCGCCGCTCTGCCGGTGGGGAATGGCTGGAACGGGCAGGCGAGGTCCAAAGTTTGGACACGAAGAACATGCTCGTGCAGCTTTTCCCGCAAGGAGAAGCTACAACGCGTGCACACGCTCTCCAGGGCGCCTGCTGCAACCTAGATTTGCCGACGCGGTAGGTGGGGTGTCTGTGTGTCCATCTGCTTGCATATTTGTTCTTGGAAGCGATGTCTCAGTGGAAATTTAATTCTGAACATATTCCACCTGAAGAAGTTGAGAACACCCAGTCATTGTGCAAAAGCCACATTTCAAAGAGGATTTTTCAGTGATTAGGTGTAAGGTATTTTCTCTATTATTGTACTTTTACTGCAGAGTTTAGGTCTTTTAAAACAGTTTTAGCCATATAAACTTCCTAGATAGGTCTAGCCCAGGGAAGTGTCAGGGAAAACCCAAGCCCATTTGGTCTAAAGGAAATTTAGTTACACAAAGAAAATTGTGGAACTGTGGGTGCTGCTTGGGGCCTTAAGCACTAAAACATCGAAGCAGGTCGCGGCTCTGAGGCTCCTATGAAGCCAGTTCCCACACTTCATGCTTAGTGAAAAATTAGGGTCTGTGTGGTCAGAGAGAAAATTCCTTCTGGTCTAGTCTTACAAATTTTAGGTGAATTATGGGTCTCATTCTTCTTGAGCCTTCACCGTCAGCCAGCTAGAATTAATGGTAAGTGTTAGATCATCCATCTATGTGCCATGGACATTTAAATTAATTAGATTACATTGAGATTTACATTAGGAGAGCTTGGGGGTGTGGCTCTAGATTCCCGGCTTGAGACCCCTCATCTTCCAAAGTAGGTCAGCCCTAGCCTTTCGGGGTTCGCGTTTTAGATCCTGGTTGAGTTTAGTTTTATTTGTAAAGATTATAGAGGCGGAACTTGGGGCCTCCTATCCTGTGATTAATAGGAACAAATTTAGAATTAAATGCTTATATTAAAAACTATCGTGTTTTATAGAGAACAGCAAGGAATAGCGCAGTATATGAGATAAAATATTTAAAATGAAATATTAAATAATAAAAACCTCAAGGCGTGGAAGAAACTTTCAGAACAATAAGATAGTGCTTCTCCCTGGACAGAGGGGAGACAAGAGCAGAAAAAGATGAGAAATAACAGTGTGAAGTTTCATGCAACAGTTTGTACAAACACACGTGCATATACACATACAGGTGTTTACATTTATTTTTCTATAAAGTGAGCCACATTGCAGAATTTTGAAAAAATATAGAAATGCCTAGAAAGAATGCAGTGATTTAACCCAGTACCTAGGGGCTACTTGTCCTTACCATATGTGCCGTGGAGATGAATGAGGGGGAGAGGTGAAGTCACCCTAATTCTTTTTCCTTTAAGGGCAATACAATCGGGCATCCCTGGTGGTGCAGCGGTTGAGCGCTGCGCTGTGGAGCTGTCGGCAGCAGCGACGCGAGTTCGACGCCCAGCCAGGGAGAGTCCCACATGGCGCGGCAGACCTCTCCCGCCTCCCCGCTGCTCCCCTCAGCTCCCCCTCGCTGATGGGGGTTCATGCTACTCTTAATGTGTATCTGATACTCTGAATCATGCCATCTGAACACAGAAGCGCTGGGCTTTGTGTGAAGCTGACGAACCACATTTGCCCTTATCTTGAAGATGAGCTGAGAGGTCCATTTTTTTCCAGATTAACATATGGGAATTAGAAAACCCACTTTATCTTTGAGTGTGAGGTTTCACTGTGATGCCAGAGAGTGTGTGGGATGAAAAGAGGGACCCGGGATCTGTTACTGACCCCTCCCAGGTGTAGGCAGGTTCCTAGCGCCTCCCGGCTCCAGCCGATAAACATGGCTGGTGACAACTTTTGTGTCTTTACTTGCTTGCTGCCCTCAAGAAGGCATCAGAGTCCTTTGTGCTCTTCCCGTCCTCATGGTGGCAGTGCCCAGGTGAATGGGTGGTGGAAATTCTAGGGAGACTACACCTGGGAACAGAAAGAAAATATAGCCCAAAAATGAACAATTATGTAAGATACACATAAATTAAAAAAAAAAAAAGATTACTGGGCCTCCCTGGTGGTGCAACGGGTTAGTGCAGCGCTGTGGAGCTGTTAGCAGCTGTGCGTGAGTTCAATGCCCGGCGGGGAGATTCCCACATGGCGCAGCAGACCTCTCCTGCCTTGTCTGCTGCTCCCCTCAGCAGTGTGTTTCAGTTGATCTGCCTGTTCTGCTCCCCACTCTGTCTCTGGTGAACCCTCTCACTGCCCCACACCTTTGGCCTCCACCCCAGCTTGTATGCACAAATAAATGAATCCTTGAAAAAAATGATTACCAAATAAAAAGCTTTGAAGCATTCAAGCAATTTAAAAATAAATAAATCAAATAATAAATAAATAAATTAATTAATTAATTAATAAATAAGTACATGCATAAGACCATCCTAATCGTTCCGCACTAACACCGGAGTCCTGCACAGTGCATTTTCCGTGAAAATGTGCAGCTGTGGCCCCGGCTATCACCTGGCAGTTTGCTGGCACAAAAGTTTGGAGACCCGTGCAGGACACGTCATCCCTGCAACTTCTCCACCGTAGCCTGCATCAGGAATGCCTTATAGCCAGAGGTGGTTATCAAGAGGGCTGGCGGTGTCTGCTGTCGGCTCTGGAGAGCGATAGATTAATGTGTTGTTTGAAAGTATGTAATGTGCCCATAGGCTGTAGCAATAGGGGAATAAATCATGGGGTGGGGGGTGAGTGGAAGGAGATTCTGGAATGCTGTTGTGGGGGACACAAAATATGCAGGTTGCCAAGGCAACCGAGCTCTGATTGGTAGGTGAAGTGCAGTAACCTGTCCTGCATAAATCTCCAGTCTTAGGAAGGTGCTTTCAAGTGGGAAAATAAGTTGACTCACTAGTTCTCCTGGACTCTCAGGCTTATGTTCTAAATTAAGTTATGACACACGATAATTTCGTCCAAGTGGTACGGTAAGATTCTGTCCTTTTTAGAAGCAACGGAAGAAGCAGATGCTGGAGAGTCTGAACTTCAGCGAGAGGGAGAAGTCCTCCAGTGGAGATTCCCAAAATGAATTTCTAGATGAATTTAACAACATACTCCAATCAAATTAATTTAGGAAAACACGCTGGCCTTTAAGTCGTCAGCCTGGTTTTAATGCCTCCATTTCTCGCACCATCAGGTCGCTGCGCAGCTCCCACGGTGGACGCGTGCTGGGCGAGCATGACAAACGCTAAGGTGAGTCACGATGGACTTTGCTTCCTGCGCTTGCAGCAAGCAAAGCTGTGATGGTTCCGTGTCAAGGGCGCAGTGGCTGGCTTCTAAGAACACACAGAAACCTACTCCCCGAAGCAAACAGGCCCCTTGTATTCTTCAGGGTTAGGAATGAAGACCACACATTTAAATTTGCAAGTGAAAAAAAAATCTACTTTCTAGAACACAGTCAGGCCCAGGCATGGTCTTCCGCGGGCTGGGGCATCGTGGGGGACCGGTTCCTGCGCCTGCCGCGCTCAGAGGGGCGGGCGTGCTCCTTGGCTGGGATGCCCGTTTCTGTGCCTTGGAGAGGCGCGAGTTAGCAGCGTTTCAGGGCTCCCGCAGGCCTGGCGTGGGAGGTGCGGGCTGCGCTGGCTCGGCTCGGCCTTTATCTGTCTCCCTTTGAAGGGGTCTCTGTTGGCTCCCCCAGGGCGCTGGGGTGAATGTCCATACTTAGGGCAAGGCCTGCCTGATGCCAAGGAAACACACTGGTCTGCGCTGACAAGGCCTTTCTCCCCTGGAGATCAAACCAGAAGCAAAATCATGACAATTTGTGAAGCTATCGGGTCCCTGACGGGAGAGAGAAAGAGGAGAGGGGGGAGGGGAGGAAGGATGCGGACAATGGTGAACCAAATCTGCTAACGTGGGCTCGATAGATGGAGAAGTTCAGAGGCGGCGTACCTGGCGCCCACCTTCCCCTCTCCGCTCCTGGGACATGCCTTGTGCTGCGGCGCAAGGGGCTGGGGCCCGGTGCTCTGCATCGATCACCGTGACAACAGCGCCCCTTTTGTGTCTCCCCCTGATTGTTGCGCTGTGGCTGGCTCAGCCGGATGCTTTGTTTGGCATTTGGGAAAGAAATTTCCCTTTGTTACCTTGTGCTCCCGGTGGGGCGGGCTTTCTTTCTTTGGCTTCCATTTATTGTCTTAAAAGGCAAGACACAGTTGAAATTGTCCTCAGTGGCAGAATAGAAAAGAATGTACCCCTGAAATTATTTGATGTCATTTTATTAAAGTCAGTTCAGATCTCTCGCACTTTCTTTAGGCAGGAGTTGTTCACAGTAAGTGATCATGCCTGTTTATTTTTCCCTGAAATGTACTTCTCTGTGAGCTGTCTCAGAGTGCTTGAGAAATATGACTTTCTTTACATATAACCGTAATTTAATAAGCTAATTTTAGTTCTAATTTGAAAGATGACATGACATTCCTTTGAGTTCAACAAATATAAAAATAAAATGTCTACACAAGGAAAGGGAGAGAATTAGACTCCGTCTCTCAGCCTCCATCTCTGCTCAGGATTTAAGTTGCTTCTGATCCAGGTGTGTTTATAAAAGCAAAAGTCATGCCTTCTGGTTCCAGTTTGCAAAGTCATCAGGTCTTTGGGCTATGCATATCTGGCTATTAAAAACCTTCACTTAGGATGAAAATATTATTTTATCTCAACTTTTGTCACCTGGTAAAAGTGAAACCTAAATAATGAAAAGATGGTATTTTTCTAGTGGGCTGCGGATTTCCAGATACATGTATTAGGGCCCCCTGCAAATCATGTGCCGACATTTACCGTACAGACCTCGGCTGGACAGCAAATGGAACAGAATCTCACTCAGTCTTGACTGGCGGCGGCCAGTCCCTCGCGGGTATTGGAGGCTTTTTCCCACCAAACCAAGGGATTACAGTTCATAAAGGATGATGTGGGAACAAGAAGCCAGTTATCACCAACTCCGACACAGCTAGCACTTAGGTTGAACTTTCTCTTTCTCTCCTTGCATCAGTTTATCAACTCTCACATTTTCTATCAACTCTCCCTAAGTCAGCTCTGAGCTTCTAGGTTACCTTTTTACTGTAAGTACAGATCAAGTTAGCTTCTTTTATATTCCATCTGATATCCTATTTCTTTTGTCCTTACTGGTTTGTGCCTCTTCTGATTCCTTTATAAGCACTTCGGCATTTTCATGGGGATTTCAGACTGAGCAGATCTGCAACAGTCTACTCTGCTTCCTTCAAATTTCCTAGTATTTTGTAATAAAAATAATAGTGTTATTGTGATTGCTTTGCCCCATCTCTCACTTGATGTTCTTTTTAGCTTAAGGATAGTGTAAAACATTTTTGACATGATATTTATTTTATTACAGTTTCATGATGGATTTTTTAAATTATTTTTTAAATGGATCTTCTATTTAACCTTTTAATATTTGTAAAAGAGTCAACTCTCAAATTTAACTGCAATAAATTGGGTTGACTATTGAGAGCCCACTTTGAGTATTTTCAAGTCAAATTTCAAAGAGAATTATTTGCTTAACATTCCACTTTCTGTTGTTAACAACCATTATTATTACATTTATTTATAAAACAAGATCTAATGTGAATCTGTCTGCAATTCTGTGGAACAGGCCTCAGAAAACTTGATCATCTTTATTTTATAAATAACCAATATAGAATTTTTTAGACAGCTCATCTCCTCTATGAGATATAATTCCCACCATTCTCATTGATTCCACTGATGACTTTGTTTCCTGAAAACCTGTGTAATTACTTTGTCAATTTCAGATCAAAATTTCACTGAACGGTTTCAGTTAAACTTGGGAAAAATGTGCCTTCCTGGTGGTCGAGGGGTTAAGTCTCAGCAGTATCACTGCTGAGGCCTGAGTTCAATCCCCAGCCAGGGAGCTGACCCACATGGCACAGCAGACCTCTCCTGTCTCCCCGCTGCTCCCCTCAGCAGTGTATTTCAGTCAATCCACCTGTTCTGCTCCCCGCTCTGTCTCTGCTGAATCCTCTCACCCCCCACACCTCTGGCCTACACCCCAGTTCTTCTATGAAAGAATAAAAAAAAAATCAAAAAAGAATTTGACAACTATTAAAAAAATAAAATAAACTAGGGGAAAATGCAGTGAACACATCTTGTAAGTGAATTTCATTTCCATGCTCCCTATAGAAAGTGAACTAGAGGTAGTGTTTGGTTAGAGACAAAGAGAAAGAAGCCAAAGAAAGAAATAAGCACATTTTATACATGTGCCATACAGTAAAATAAACATATAATGTAAATGCTCATGTGTGTGCCTGTGTTCTTTTTCCTACTCTTCCCATCCTGAAACACGCATTATCTAGTAATTTTTATTTTCTTGTAGATTTTGCCATGTTTTGAGGTTTGGGTAAATCTCCGTTCCTGGCCGGATGTCCCTCCCAGAATTCTGCTCGCACATCTCAGCGGAAGCAGAGGGGGAGGGACCATAAGCCAAAGATGCTCAAACTTCAACCCTGTTTATTTCCAGCTCCTGGTAGAACTCTGGGAGAGTTTTAACTATGTATGTCTTTGCGAAATTGAAAATACTAAGGTCTTTAAAAATGATTTTGGTAAGGGAGGATGCGCTTACACAGAATAAAATAAATCAGACACTTCAGTTTTTGGGTTTGAGACCTAAATCTCCCTTTGCTGACTTTCCCTGACCTGAGGCCATTTCGCTTCCAAACCTTAGCGGGTGCTGTAGCGGGGATGTTGCAAAAGAAAAAAAAAAAAGTTTACTGCTTAGCGTGACCCACTAGGACAATGTCAGCAAGTATTTAAGATTCTTAATAAAATATTGAGTTAAGTCAGAAACAAAAGAACACATATTTTTGGTGTTGAATATGAGCCGGGGTCAATTTATAGGGCTTAAAAGCCCGTGGGAGGAATTTTGTCTCATCATGAACAGAACGGGGTATCCCAAATATAGGCTGCATCCTTTCTAGGGTTGCTGGCGGCTGCGTTCACTGCCTGCTGGCTACAGGGGCGATCGCTCAGATAAGCTCAGCAGGTGCCATCACCTGCCCGGGTCCGAATGTCCACCCCCTTGTAGGAGAGAAAAACCTGCCTATAAACCCAGGGGACTGGTCCTGGAAATGGCCGGGAGAATGAAGAAAGCCGGCACTGCACATTCAAGGCGAACATCCACACCATGCAATGATGGAAGAAAAAGCTCCAAGCTGCAAACACGAAGGGCGCTGGTGCCCAAACAGTGAGGTCCCCCTGCAGAGAACAGCAGTTCTTGGAGCAGGACAGTGGACAGAGAACACGGGAGGGCGTTGAGGGCAGTAAGTTTGGAAGGATGGGGACAAGATCCGGACTCTCCACCGTGGCAGAGCAGAAAGGTCACTTTATTTTGCTAGCGGGCACCGAGATGCAGACAGTGGTGAGGGCAAAGCGAGACTTCTGTCCACTCACGATCTGTGCCAGCGACAGATTCTGCAGGCGTGTGATGTTGGATGACAGAAGCTCGACTTCCTGATCCCCCCCAGCTTAGTCCCTCTTAGTTTAGTTTCCATGAGTGAAAAGCAATGACAACTTGAGTCATCAGACCTGACAATAGGAAAGAAAACAAAGGCATTGTAACAAATGCCCAGCGGTTGAAGACACATATGTATGTGCTTTTTATTTTTTTTTGGATTTATTTTATTTATTTATGCACACAAGAGCTGGGCTGTAGACCAGAGGTGTGGGGGTGAGAGGACTCACCAGAGACAGAGTGGGGAGCAGAACAGGCAGATCGATGGAAACACACTGCTGAGGGGAGCAGAGGGCGAGGCAGGAGGGGTCTGCTGCACCATGTGGGAAGCTCCCTGGCCGGGCATCGAACTCGTGCTGCAGTGGCAGCGGACAGCTTCATAGTGCTGAGACTTCACCTGCTGCGCCACCAGAGAGGCCCTGCGTGTGCTTTTTAATTGAGCCCACGACTATTTTCAGTGTGCCCCTATCTATTTGGAGAAGGAACATCCTAAGGATTTAATATCTGAACACACATTCAGGCTGAGATATTTGTACTTGAGTTGTATCCTTGTCAACACATTCGATAATTTTTGCACTGTGATTTTTTTATTGTTTAATTTAGCAGATATTTTGAGTTCTCCATTCTCTAGGGAAAAGTGCAAACCTGCGTATCTGAAGGATTATCCTCAGTAAGAGTCAGGCTGTCTGGACAGGTATTGATGAGTCTCCAATGTTTTCAGTAAACTTTCCCCACTTACATGAGGCAGTGAGTAGCCCCAGATTACTGGGTCTCACCCCCAAATAAAACTATAGAGGAGCAGGAGGGGACGTGGGGGATGATTCGTCACTTAGTTAAGTAACCAGCTTTATCCAGTATAGCAAAATAATCAGAAATAGAATAGAAAATAGATAAGTTAAAAAAATAAGCGTGTGTGTGTGTGTGTGTGTGTGTGTGTGTGTGTTTATACCTCCAGATAGAAAGCAAGTGGAAGAGAATAGTAAGTGAAATATGTTCATACAAGGGGATTCTATACAGCAATTAGATGCTATAGACTGGATTTGTATATGTCAATACGAATATTCTCAGAAACAAAATGTGACTAAGAGAAATGAGATTAGATTTATGCACCAGATCACAAATGTTAAAACAGGGGCATATTTTGAAAATTTACAAACTTTTAAAACAGACCCAAGGAATCTAGACCAGAATGGCATATTTTAAATATTTCAGGACACTTTTCTACATGAGAGAGGAACGTAAGATGGGAAAGGAGAAAAATCTAATAAAATGAAAACTGTGTATCTTGGAGTGTGTAGGACCCAGTATTGTAATTTCAAGGGTTTCTAGGACTGTTCTCTTCATTTCATAGCCTTGCAAACCCTCCTGGAGTTAAAGCAGTCCTTAATTTATAAACCACACTCACATTTTTAATAATAAAAGAATTAATCTAATAGAAATCTATTCAGATATTTAGGTTTAGTTTACAAGAATGAGATCTCAGTAGTGTGGCTTTGGACAGAACACATTTCTGAAAGAATATCCAGGAGCCAGAAAAATATTTCTTTGAGAAATGTATTTTTCACTCCTCTTTTCATTATTTTTTTTTTGATTTTTCATTAAAATTACACTCTATTAACATTATGTAAGTTTTGGGTGTTGGCCATTGAGACTCAACATGTGTAGATTCTACATCAAGTCCAGCATCCTTCATTATCACATTGTCTCCTTTTCCCAGCTTACCCATACACTTTCCCCTTTCCCAATTAGTAACCACTAATTGGTCATGTGTTTAAAAAGTTTATTTTTGTTTTATTTAGCTCATCTGTTTGTTTGTTTTCTCTGTAGACCACATATTGTTTGTCTTTTTCTGTCTGGCTTATGTCACTATGCATAATCCCCTCTGGGTCTGTCCCTGTTGTTACGAATGAACAGGGCTTCATCTTCTTTTATCTTGGTGAATAGTATTCCATTGTGTGTATCTACCACATCTCCCTTATCCGTTCCTCAGTCTGCAGTTGATAAGATCTTAGATGGTTTCCAGTTCTTGGCTATTTAAATAATGGTGTATTCAACACTGGAAAGCAGCTTTCTTTTTGAACGAGTGTTTTTGTTGGAAAGTGGTTAGAAAAGCCCTCAAAAAAAGTGAAACTGGAAATTCTATGCCAAAGACTTATTTTTAATAAGAAAAGTGGTCAAGCATTCAGATGTGTCAATCAGAAGCTATTACAAGGCAGAAAACATGCTCCCTATGGGCTCCTTGGATATTTCTCTACAAGTCAGAAAAGCAGGAATTCAGGGAAGGTTCGTCCTTTGTTCAAATGTTCAGGTGTTCATCCTATGGAAAAGGAATGTTACAACCCTGTGTCCATTATTTCTGCCTTGGCCTGAAGACAGCTTCTGTTTGCTGGGAGGCATGCTTGAGTCTCTGTGAATGAATTACCTTGAGAAGACAGAAATGTGTGGCCTGGTAGGCTGAGGAGCTGAGTTTCTTACCCCTCATTTCTTACTAGATATGAATAAAAGCTACAAACTGTTTGCAGATCAAAGAGCTCAAACCTTCATCTACAACAGGGAGAAAATTATCTTCCTGTCTGATTTATTGTTATTTTTAATCATGTTTTAAAACTCATAGAAAATCATATTATCCTGACTTTTTATCCGGAGTTTCTCTGGAGGTATCCAAACGTAAAGTTATCATTAGCCAATCAAGAAGCAAAACTTCAGGATGTGCTTTCACAATCCTTAATCAATAGGGAGGAGTAAGTGGTTTCACAGGAAAAAATGAAAATGACTTTGCTATTGAAAACCAATATTCCACACAAAATCAGACACACTCTGTGGCTGTCCATTTCTAGATCAAATCACATGAATTTACTCCCCTAGGAAAGTTGAAAGGGACTCTAATTTTGATTGTCCTCAGGACGATTTCATTAATGGTGTATTGTTGGCTCCTCTGGCATCATTCTATAAGTTTGCAAGTAGATAACTGGACTTAGTCTACAGACGGCCTCTAGCTGTGTTGTCTATACTTCACTCATTGGGTATTGATTGTAACAGCAAAAATAGTTCTCTCTCAAAGACGATACAAGCATGAAAGATGATTCTGGATTCTGGTCCCCTAATCAAACTGAATTCAATGGGATGGCAGGTGGGTGGAGAGGGTTTGATGTGTCTGCAGCAAGGACGTCTCTGTCTTGCAAACATTCACTTTTACTTCTCTTCTTTGTTCTACCTTTTTTTCCTTTTATGTCCCAGGGACATCAACTGTCTCACTACTCTTCCCCAAAGTGATTAGGGTCAAAGACCCCATCCAGGTCTCTAAATTCCCCAGTTCCTAGTTCCTAGTGTCTAAGGGATATTAGCAAAAAGTACAAACCAAAGTAAACTCTTCATACTCTCTTAAATTAAGCAACACAAGTTCAAACATGGGCTGATAGCATTCCCACTTTTTCACTTCTCCTTAGCCTTATTTGTCTCTGGAATGCCTATTGCTCTTATTTACTGACCTCAATCTGATACTAGGGTGAACTTCTAACCCTGACCGTATTATACTTAGAGTAGTATAATACTATGCTATGCAAATGGCATTATGCTTACACAGTGGTATACAGAGTAGTTGTTTTCTGTGCTCCCTGGGGTGTATTGCCCTTCTTTCCTGCACCGGGTGTTAAACAGGGCCAAACCCAGCCCTCCTCTACCTGTCTTCTGTGATCTCCCTGGCTTCCTGCGGGGATCGTGTGATATCATTTGCAGTGGCTGTTAGTGTTGTTGCACATCTGGATTTGAAAGAATTTTCATTTCTAGGTATTACTTTTTTACATAGTCAACAACTTGTATACCAAGTTCCTGTGATGTTTCAGGAACTCTGCCAGGTGTAAGAGACACAAGATGTCCAAAGCATGAGATCCAGCTGCTCGATGAGTCCCTGTTAACTTTGGATCCAGCTTCATTTATGGTAAAGTAATATATATTGATTTCTCTGTGTTTTTACCAATGGGGAAATTCATCATGATTATCTTTCTAAGAGAAATCTGGACATTATATTTCTAAAGACAAAACCATCTTATGTATCAAATCTTTCCTTCACTCCCTAAATAACAGTGACAAATACCAGCAGTGGAGGGAAGCCAGAAGTACCAGGAGGACGGATCAAAAACTCCAATGCAAGACTCCTTTGCTCTGTGGTTTCTCTACATGAACTGGAGTTACCATCTTGTTGGCTCCAAGTGCAAATTAATTTGGATTACAATTGACGGTTCGGTTTGGAGAGGGAGAGAAAAAAATCAATGGTATGTGAACACGGAAACCATACACAGTACCAAGTGGAAATCCCAAACCTCAAATGTTTTTGACACATATTGTAAAATTCTGCAAAAGCATATGCAAATATATCATGGTTAAAATCATCCTGTAAGTTTGTTATATGGATCTTCAACCACAGGGCCCACAGTGGGGTTTTTTGTTATTGTTCCTCCAATGCTTCAATGTAATCCCTGACATAGGAAAATATGCCTAGGTTATAGAAAGAAGAAAAATGTGCTTATTTTATCAGGCTTAATTATAAGGGCAAGCAGAAAGCACTTGGAACTTTTTTTTTTAAATGAATTCATCTCATTCCCCAAACCCAGAGCCCAGAAATCACTTATAGCTTAAAAATGCAGTTTTTGCCCAAGATGGGGAACCGATTTGATGAATGTGCTCAAGTTAATCACCCATATAGGACTTCTTGAACATTACTCTGACATTGAGTGCTGTCTGTGTAACTTAATGTTATAAAACCTGGAAGGCATATTTATAGCCCAATCCAGATGGACCAAAACAAAGTACAATTATTCCTTAAAAAGTCAACCTTTGCATACAGATTAGAAATGGATTGCTTCCAAGATTCTAATGGAGAAACGAATTCAGTTCTCCGATTGTGCTGGATTCATTATGACTCTATTGGACTGGGTTTGGGGCAGTGCTAATTAGTGACGAGTCTGTGTTAAGCGTTGGACTCACAGCCTGATTTGCAAAGTGGCAGCAGGAAGAGTTGTTACGAAACTAATTACAGCTATCAGAGTTGGGGCTATTTTAAACAGATGTGAATTAAGTGCCTTCACGGAAGCAAAGGAAAATGATTTTACTGTTGACAATGAATATCCCCATACGAGGACAGAGAGACCTAGGTGTTGGACATTACTTGTAAAACCTAATCTAGTGCCCTTGGAAGATTGAAAGAGAAACTTCATGTTTATTCCCTTCAGGAGCAAGGGCACAGAGAGGAATTGAAAACCCTCCTATTCTTCCATAATTTAAAAATGAACAAAGACACACAAAGAAACCTTAACGTGAAGGACTCCGTTGGGCTTATTTATTTATTTTTTTAAAGATTTATTTATTTATACATATAAGCTGGGGTACAGGCCAGAGGTGTGGGGCGGCGAAAGGGTTCACCAAAGACAGAGCGGGGAGCAGAACAGGCAGATGGACGGAAATACACTACTGAGGGGAGCAGCGGGCGAGGCAGGAGAGGTCTGCCAGCCATGTGGGAATCTCCCCGGCTCAACCTCTGTGCACCAGGGAGGTCGTTGGGCTTATTTTGAAGTATTGATAAGATATACACTGTTTCTTTATCAATATCTTGACTGGAAATTACTAGATGCTATTAATTTTTTAAAATGTTATATATACGTAACTCGTATATATAATATGTACATATACATATATATACATGTGTATAGCACATGTTATATGCACATTGTATACACATGTATAATGTGTATAACATGTATGTGTGTGTATATATATGCACACACATACACATACAGAGTGTGTGTGTGTGTGTGTGTGTGTGTGTGTGTGTGTGTGTGATAGCCATCTTGTGAAAAGAGCCAGAGGAGGAGCTGGGGCTCACATAGATTTACAAATTTTCTCCAAATCTCAATTGTTCTGGGATAGCCTGGAAACTGCCAGATCTGGTCTTTCTGGCTTTCAAATCTTTTCTTAGGTCTAAAACCAATTTTCCCCCAATGACTATGACTGATTAGTACTAAAAAGGTAAGACAACACATTGCTGTGAAACTAATGATGTTGAGTTGGCCAATAAATACTGACCCCCTACATAAATCAGATGACCGGGTTGTAGAAGAGTATTTTAGGCTGACTTACGGATAGCAGCGTGCTGAGGTGAATATGAGAAGTGGTATTATTTTATAATGCCCATTCCCGACCATGCCGTATCCAGAATCGCCCTTGCTTTCTGTAGCAACCTCCACACTGCTTATTGACCAACCTCAACTTCTCAGCCACTGGGAGCTATCACATCATTTCCATCTTGCTATCCATGTTTCCTCCTGCTCCTTGCAGAGAATCTCTTTCATTCTGCACCCCAAGTTCTCCTCCATTCCCCCAAGGACACGAGTGTGGTGGTTCTAGCTAGCTGCAGAGGGCACCTGGGCACTGACCAGTTCCAAAGCAACTGTGCTCCCCCCTTCCATTCCAGAGGAAGGGACCTGCGAAGCTCTGTCTAGGAGGAATGTTATTTCTGTAACATTTGTCACTTATCCTAAAGGAAAAGAATCCTGACAGGACCTTATTTAAAGACTTCTCATTAAATGGACAAAGCTTAAATGTATGTGCGTATTTGTGAAGGGTACACCAACAACCATGGTTTCCAGCCTTGACCTGACCGGTGGAGTCACCTGTTATTCAATCACAAGACCTGACTTTCACCCTTTCAGAGGCCGTCAACGGAAAGGTCCAGAAGGGCGCCACCTCCCCCAGCTCCTCGAGGTCAGCTGACCACACATCTGCCGCTGTAAGTCAGACCCAGTCCCGGTCTCATGGGTGGTTGTCCATTCTCGTCAATCAGGGGCTTGGCATTTGGCCTCATTTAGTTGGAGAGAAACTTCAAGCAGTGCCTGATTCTCTTTTGTTTAAGCTTTCAATTTTCTTAATCCTGCCTGCTCCTTCTTTCTGAGAACTCAATGAGTTTGGCCTCCACAAGTACAACCATTCAGAGCAATTCACACTCACCCCTTTAGCATATGCATGAATCTCAGCTGGGGAACATGACATCATTAGCAGATCTCCCTGCTGCTGCTCAGAGTCCAGAGTCCAAGTGCCTGGCGTGGCATCATTAAAGGATTTTACCATATAGAACAAAAAGGGTGAAAACTCAGTTGCAAGAATAATTCAAGAGCTCTTCACACCACTTGATCTAAATACCCCCATCTTGGCATGTGAGCTCTGGGACAGTTCATTAAAGCCTTCACCTTTGCAGTCTTGCAAGACCCTGGAGCCCAGATGTCTTCTCCCCTAAAGGAATACCTTTTATATATTAAGGGAATCCTGAGAAGCCATTACCCAGTTTAAAAAAAAAATCAAATATATATTTTTATGCCAAAAATAAATTAGTGACTTTGAGAAAAGTGTAGAGGACACTTATGAAGTTAGGAGAAAATAAAGGTCGATTTTCGTTTGAGTTTTGTGCCTCAATCCATCTCAAAAGTATGTAGCTTCCACTGAAATTTTTTCCCGTCTTCTTTATAGTTAGAACTTTTTATGGGTTTGAAATGTATTCTATATGCTTAGTGAGCCTAAGTCCAACTTATCTGATTGCTGCTTTATGTAAACTATGTGAAGTTTGAGCCACCAGTAAATCAAAATCCAATCCCTTTTTATACGTACCTGGACACTTCCATATTTCAATTCACTTCAAATCAATCACCTTTCTCAACATCTTGCCTGTCTATAATTCCTAATACATTTAGCCTTCAACCGTGTCCCGGCTCTCATTTCTAGAACTGACCCTCCCACGCGGTTCTTATCTCTATTTTTCACATTTAAGACTGTTTTACAAAGTGCATAGTTTGCAAAGTTTTATTCATTAAAAACAGAAACCCCAAAGACACCCCTGAGTGCAGGATCAGAGCTCTCTTCCTTTAAATAGAACCTATTTCTCAGTTTTCTTCTGTGTCTTATTTGTTTTTATAGCACTTCCCTAGCAAGATAATATTATTCACATGCATGTGGCTGTAGAACTATGCGCACAGTCCCTACATTTTAATGTGCCCTACGGAATAGTAAGACCACAAAATAAGACAGGTTTCCAAGCACCGTCAATACTGTCTTTGGAGAATTATTGGGGCAAGAAGAGGAACAAAGGGCTTATTGTTTCCACCTCCTCACTGAGAACGCGCACATGCGCCAGCACGCAGAGAAGACAGTTTGGAAAGTTTTGGATAAGCGCTGGGTATTTGGAAATGAACTTATCAGTGCTTCCAAAGCAAGGAGCCTCCTTGCAGAAAAGAGCTTCAAGGCATCTGCCCCCGCGATTCCCACTGCCATCCCTGAAACAAATACTGAGAGTCTCTTCAGATCACTTCAGCCCTCACTCCCTGGTGGAGCTGTGGCTTTGGGCTCACCTGAAGAAACCAGTGACTTTTCACCTTTAATGACTAGAATGAATCCAAATTTCAAGTCTCCAGTATGAAATCTCCACCCACCTTGTAACATATAAATTAGAAACTTCTAAGACGGTGCACCTGTCAGAATTTACTTTGATGATAAAGTGATAAAAGAGACAAAAGAATGTCTTGTGTTTCTTCTCATGTTGCTTAATGAAGTAATAACTGTTGTAGACACTGATATTAATCTTCGGGACGGGAGGTAGTTTTTAACCATCTCATGGTTGAATTTTTGAATATTAGAGACTTGGTGAGAGGTTATTATTATTTTTTTTGAGGACTCCTCTATTTTTTAGAGATTCCTCTTTTTTATGGACATGGAAGAATCTCACCTCGAAGTCCCATAAGACTAATCACCAGGTTCCTAAAGCAGCGTTGATTAGGGCTTGCGTTTGGGGGAGAAATGTGAATTGAATGTTTTCTTCATTATCTTGAGTTTGCCGACCCAGCCCAGGACTCACACATCCTGAGGAAGCAGAGGCATTTGCAAACATAGTTAAGTCATTCATTCATTCATTCATTCATTCATTCATTCATTCATTCCTGAAGTTATTTGTGTATGTATTCTGTATCAGTACTCTGTAGTTATTTTAATATTCCTGGTCATTGATCATCTTGTGTGTTACATGTTCCCTGGTGGAACATGCAAAGTGACACAAATCTGAGTCACTCTTACTGTAAAGGGCTGACAGTCCCCTCATAGCAAAGGGACCATCTGAGAGCTCAGAACATGGCCACATGAGGCAGGTGGCATTTTAACTGAGTCCTGAGGCATGCCTAAGAGAGGAACAGGCAGACGGGAGAAAAGAATAATCAAAGGGAAAGGTAAGATTTTAAGTCTGGGCTCTGAGAGCAAGCGCCTTCGGAGAACGTGGAGCAGATCCTACGTGAAAGGACAAAGCTGTGTGCTCGAAATTGGAGCCGGGAGCGTACGGGTGAGGTTCTTATCATTCTTTTGTTTTCCTTCCCGTTCAGTCTCCTTACCTCATGATCCCACCTTCTTAGGATAAGTAGAGAGGCACAGTTTGCCAAATTTTATTCACTAAAATAGGTGGCAACTGAGAGGACCAGGCTGGCTGGGAGTGGGCACCACGAATGCCCCGGGGGGGGGGGGGTTGGGGTGCGCTGGTGTGAGCGTCTGTGCCATTTCACTCAAGGACTCAAAGGCCCCTCTGTGGGCCCCTGGACACAGAATCGACATCCCTCTGCCTTTCCCTTTGACTTTGGGCCTTGGTGCCAAATCCCTGAGCACTAATCTTCTCTTCTGATGGCGGTGGCGGTGATGTCTTCTCAGTCAACACAAACTTCATTCGTCCCAGCGATTTTCTGAACATCTTTTAGAATTAAGTTGTAATTCTATGTATTTGCTCAAACTCATTTCCTAGTCAATTATTCCTGGGAATGTTCTTTCCCCAAAATACGTTCATCTGATGTAGACAGTGTAATTCACTTCTGTAGGATGTGGCTAGTGCCGTGGGAAAAAAAAAAAAAAAGATTGAACTGGAAATAAAAGGCCAGTATGAGCTCTGCCTAGACCACGCTTTCAAACAAATCACTGTTCATTGTCATTGAGAATCTTAAAAGTCTGCAAGTTATAGAAGACAGATAATAGCACCAACAATTCTCAAACCAAAAAAAAAAAAATTCAAATAATTTCAGGAGGAGATTTAATTGATGATTGGCTTATGGACATTAACCAATTTATAAATGCATTTATGTGTTCTTAAGGGCCAATATAAATATATGTTTTTCACTTTTCCTTTGAATTGTTTCCAATAGCTTGCTGGTTCTCTCATTAATCACTAAGTTAAATAAAATCTCTCATGTGTCCCATTGTGTTCTTGTATAGAAGTCATGACTGCATTGTAAAAATATTCCTTAGCAGAGCTAAAGGGCACTGCCTTGGGCACATGTCCTGCTGTTACATCTCTCATGCAGAGATGATGCAATTTCTCCTACATGCTGTCCCCCTCAAGCTTTTCAATGGCATTAAAACCATCAAAAGATGAATATGGAGAGTTTAAAACATTTTCAACAAATAACACGAAAAGCATGTGACTGTTCGTACATGCAGTAAGTTTGGCTAAAGACACTTGCTCAAATAATAAGACATTGAGCCAGCCAACAGGCTCAGTGATATAATTCATCTAACCCACTTTGTATCAAATTGTGGTCCAACCTTTCCTTTCATGCATTCTTATTTTGTGGAGAGTGCAATTTTCGGCAAATTGAAATTATATCTGGGTGGTGCTTGTATTGTAAACTTTTCCAAATACGTTAATTGGTATGCTTTTTGTTGGTGTGTTTCAGTCTTAGGTAAGAATGAACAACTAAATGCTGAGAGAGAGAGACAGAGACAGAGACAGAGACAGAGACAGAGGCACAGAGAAAGGAGAGAAAAAGAGGAGCAGGAATGAGAGAAGGGAGGAGGAAAGAAGGAAGGCCTGACCCTTCACCCCAGATAATCTACCCCTCCTCCGGGGAGGCAGCAGTGGTGGGAGGAGAAATGCTAGGTGGCCCATGGAATGATGATTAAGAAAATATTTTTTTTAGGTCCTTTCAGCCTTTACATAACCAGCACCTGAGCAATCGGACCCTTATCTTACTCATTAAAGAGAAACTATTTTTCATCAGGTGCTTTCATTGTCTTTCACAACATACCACTTCACTGGACCATTCCCAAATTTCCGAGTCTTTTTGAGATTAGAGATCAAAACATTTTGTTCCTAACCATGGCCATTTCTTGGCTGCTACCACAGTCGTTTCTATCTAGGTGAAAACGATGACATCTTAACTGTCCGGTGTTATGTTCAAAGACTAGAATAGTTTTGTAGCTTTTACCAACAGGCATTTTTTTATGATTTTGTTTCCAGAAAAGCATTTTCTTTGCCTACTTTTTTCATATGAATCATTCTCCTCTTTGTACCTTCTAAAACAACTGTGCTATTTGTGAGGTCAAATTTGCAATTATACAAGAAATTATATGGCCGATTCTTCCTTGTGTATACATTTCAAATATATTACAGAATTGGAGCTTCTGGAAGAAACAGTTCCAAGTGTGACAATCCATGGGAGGGAAATGAATTCCAGACCAGCAGTGCAGAACCGACTACATTGTCCACAGGTGCCAGACTGGCGCCGAGGAGAAGGCTGGCTGTTTTCATATTTGAACTTCCAGGTTTGAGCATGTGAAAATCCAAGTGAGATAACATCAGGACCTAAAATTAAAGTTAGGGTTTTGCAGTGTGAAAGTTCAGTGGTTTTATGTTATTTTTTTGATGACATTTGAACAAACTCAAGAAAATATAATAACAAATTGGAAACATCACTTTATACGTTGCTTTTCAAATATATATATATATATATATATATATATATTTCTTTAAAAAAATATTAACACTTTCCTGAAGAATGTGTGGAAGACAGAAAAGCAATACAAGAACAATAAAATCACCAGTGATTCCACAACTCCATATAATTACATTGGGACTTAGGTTCCACAAGGGTGTTTTATGCACATGCATACAGTTTAACTTACTTTTAATATAATAACATACTACGAATATTTTCCTTAGAAATAAGCAAATCTGTGAAATGTAATTGTCAATGGTTTTAAAGATTTTATCACATAAATTATTCTAGAACTTATTTTAATCCCCTTACTTTTCTTCAAAAAATAATTACTATGAATAATCTTTTGCTGAGCAGTCTTATATGTTTATCTAGAATGGTTCTGTATTCTTGTCATCATTTAAGCCTACAGATAAAATTATTTCATCAACAGCAACTAACGTCTTCCACTTTAAAGATTCTAAGTAACTAAAAATAAAACATATTCATATCCTAAGATCTTTCAGTCCATGCTGTCAATTTTTCCTCTCGTATTATTAAATTATTTTATGCAATACCCAACACAGTGATAGGATGACAAGAATTTAAAAATAACTTCCCCTGTCTACCAAATATTTATGAAAACACATCAACAAAATAATGATTCCATTTGAAGTATTTTATAAATTCTTTTCTGAAGAATACTTGTTTGGTTATTAACTTAGTAATATAGCTCATTAAGTAAAGTTATTTATATTCTAAGTGGAATATGTCAAGAATAGATTTAAGTGCTTTTCTTTGAGAGATACTGAAATGAATACGTTTTGGATATGCGTAGCTCAAGCGCTATCTAATCTGGACTCTGGTAGATGTTATGTTGAGCAATAGGAAGGGAAGAGGGAGGAGGAGGGACAAAAATCTCTTTATGTCTCACCTCTGAGATACCAAGTCTTTCCCTTGCCTTTTTCCTCAATTCCTCAGCAAACAATGGTGTTCCCCTATGGAAGTAGTCTCTTTAGGGAAAATCGTAATTACATGCTTAGCAAATGAAGCACACACAAGGCAAGTGAAGGATTATCAAGGGTCATCCCAACTACCACCTGGCCAGTTCAGGGAGGTGTAGTTACTAAGCCGTCAGCTCCGTGTATTTCTTGGAAACAAGACCCCACCTCACGCTGGGAGTCCACCTCTCCCTGAAGTCGTCGCAAATGTCACGGGCACCAGTGTCGTGGAACACGGTTTGGGAGCCTCTGCTCTTCTACTCTTGGCTATTTCATTCATGTTTCTATTTTGGGGGACACCTGACAGTTCCTCTCTGTGTGTGTCTGTGCACGTCTGCATACACCTTTGAGGAGTAAGAAGAAGCCAGAGAGATGGTCGTGGGGCCTCTGATTCTGAGGCTCTCCCCGTCCCAAGATTCTGAGCTGCCTCCTACCCAGTGAGACCTCACCGCCATCCCGTGGCCTACCGCAAACCTGAGTCAGAACTGCTGCATATAAAACATGGCTGAGGACCTTTTAATCACAGGCTCGTGGTGAAAGGCACGTGTTAGTGACTAGCCACCCCCTGGCATTAGGAAAATGTCCAGGTGTCAAGGCAGAAGGTGTCCCACAGGAGCAGGCATGTTGGGGAGGATACATCTTTCTGTTGTCAGAGCAAGGCTCTTGCTTGCTGTCTCCGTGACAATTCTTACCTCATCAGTGGCTGGGTGGGGGAGCCCATAAGTTTGACTCAACTTTAATTAAGGTTCAGGTCTTCCAACCCCATGTATGTATGTATGTATCTATCTATATGTGTTTGTGTGTGTGTGTGTGTATAAATAAAACATATAGATTGTGTGTGTGTGTGTGTGTGTGTGTGTGTGTACACACACACATATTTTACCACCTGAGATATCGACACAAAAATGTTTCTTTTGTTTTTGGGAGGTTCCAAATATAAGTAACTCTAAGATGAATAGGGAAAGCAAATAATTCACCTAAATAATGAAAATCAAGAAAACATCGAACTATGTGTTCTGTCCCTGCTGATAAGTGACAAAAACAGAGCGGAAGGGACCCTGTGATCTGACAACTTTCCTTCACTCTAGTTTTCATGTTTCTGGAAGATTCAGAGATTTCAGACACTAAAGAAGATAAATGATGAGGACCGGCGTGGGCTGTCCTTCAGCAACCTCAGCAATGCCCTGGGACTCCATTTGTTTCAGCAACTCAGCAGCCAGGTGAGCTCCTAAGCGCTTCCTGAATTTGTAGCTTAGGTGCTGGGAAATACTCCGCATCTGCATGGCCTGCCTTCTGGGGCAACACTTGTTAACCAAATGTATTTTCTGTAAGAATCTGATGTGAATCCAAACAGCTTTACAAGAAACAAAAGGAATGAGGTCATTGACTCAACCTTTCCTCTATAGCCTGATTTAGAATTGCTTCAATAAGCATCCCGTTTCCACTGAGCTAACAAGAATCGCAGGAGCACCCTGACTTTTCAATCCTTCTGTTGAAAAATATCAGCATTGTAATGATAAAGTGTGAAATAAATGCAATAGATACAGTGAGAAATGATGGCGAGTCAAATCCCAAGTAATAATTCACTCAAGGGTGCCTGCTAAAGTTATCAGTCTGGAAAGGAAAGCTTGAGATGTTTATATTGAGCAGAATTTTAAGAGTCAACTATCACAATCTATCCAACTCATGGGTATCAATGTTTTTTTTTTTCTTATCTGTGTCAATCCATGTCAATCCATCTTGAAAATTCTTAACCAAGGGGAAACAGGCCAGTTAACCAAAAAAGAAGACAACAAAAAAGGCAGATTATTCTTTTGAAGATTTTTATCCTTTGTGAGTGATAAGCGAAAAATGTTGTATGTATACTTCTAAGCTAAAATCAAAACTCTATAAATACATTTTAAGAACAATCAAAGAAATTATCTAAGGAAAGCATGCTGCTGGCTTCTGCCTTTAATTTGCATACCTTGCACTGTTTCATCAGATAGTTTTGTTGTCATGATGAGAAGTTTTATGTCCCTTTACTTTATTATGTCTCTTAACGGAAGGAAAAAAGTTATTAAATATCTGAGGAATTTTTTTTCCTCTAGACATTTGTCTTGAAAATGCAACATAATGCAGTCTTCCTAGGTTGGACTGCCGAGAGAGTGAGTGCTATTCCTGCGCCATCCATGGCCACCGACTTAGCAGTTTCATCTTGTGCCCAGTCATCTCCCTGGCCCCAGTATTTGCTTCTGTGGGGTTTTATCTGTAATGTCTTCACGTTCCGTGACTGTCAGCCTTACTGGCTTTCTGAGTTTGCATTTGAAGAGGCTGCCTCTGTCTGTGGGCCCCTTTGCTCTTCATCTGTCACAAGCATAGCTGGTCACTACCCTCCAAACCTCTCCTTGAGGAGGGACGATCTCTGGAAATTCCCCTTTAGAGGGACGGTGAGTAACCTGGGGCTCTCGTACCTACTGTGCAGGTGGTAACATCAACACCAACAAACTTTCTGTCACATCCATAAATCCCAGCTCATTCTTTTATCATGTTTCCCACCCATGTGCCATCAAACACCAGCCTCCCAAATACATAAAAACTCCAACACTATCTCGATGCCAAATAAATATAGGTCTTCCTGTGCCAATGTTTTCACAAGCTGGATTTCCCTGACGAATGTGACTTGCCCAATCCCTGCTTCCTTTCATTGCTTCCATGTCTCCTCACACGTCCCACAAAGAATACAACATAAAGAGAACATTTTTCTAGCCTAAGAGATGACCTAGATCTAGCAGTACTAGAGTCTCCCTAAGTCCTTGATAAAGATGAGAATTTCTGGGCACATACTTCAAGCACCCATCAGGGTTACAAACCATACCCTTAGAAGAAACATTTTAAATAAGCACCCAGAGGTCATCCTTTTGAACAGTCAAGATGAGACAAATTATGAGTATATCCAGATCTATGTCTTTATTGATTGTTTTCATAATCATTCCTTGTTCAGTCTAAAAAAATAGTATCACTCTCTCTTGTGGTAATTTGCATACTATCATACATATCATACATTTTCCTTTTTTGAGGGGGAGGGGAGTGCACTAGAACCCATCAGATAAAATATATAGTGACAGGTTAATTACTTATCAAGATGACTATCTAATACCATGACATCTTGTCCATCAAAGTATGCTACTCTACAGAAACCCCAAGGCATCCTAGAACTGTAAGTTGAAGTTGAGACAATCTATAAATAGATATTAAATGTTACATAAAGTATTTTGAATAGAAATAAATAAAATCCAAGTAAACCACAAAACCTAAATTTCATTACAGTCTCCATAATTAATACATTAATAATACAGCAATAACTTAAAACTATTTATTTTGCCATGCACTGAAGTGATGAATTTGTAAAATGAATTTATCATTGAAAAACAAAATAATCCATTATTTCTGAATTATAGCCCTGTTTTCAAAGCAACCATTAAAAGCATTTTTATTTGCAATTTAATCCATTTCCTTTTCTTGATTTAAAAACACTATGTGTAAAGCAATTAGGATATAATGATCACATTATCCAAAAGTTAAAAATCACTTTACAGTTCTCAATATTAAAAATATCCCTCTAACTCCTTGAAGAAGAGTTCACTTTAAAATTTTCACTACGCAATCATCATGTTAATGCGACATTAGAATATTACAGACTACAGAATTGTACTCATCAGAATTACATTAATGATTATTTCCCTCCAGATTTGGTCAGGGATGTAGAGGACACATGCTGACAGGTAAGTGCTGGCGATAATAAATGCTGTCTGCTTTCAGATTCACAGGTGAAAGGAGGTTCGCCCTGTAACCAGAACGGTTTTCAAGGAATTTCAAATTTCACGGCTGCTCTGATAAAGTCCAGCTTCCTCGTGTCTACTCCCTTCCTAGAATCTGCGGTACTGGGGTAAGCTTATCACTTCCATAATAAATGATGTTATACTGATTTGAGCTGAGATGATGTCGACAAATGTTATTATTCAGGCAATGGTGAAACACTAGTATCATTCAAATTTAGGTGCTTGCGTGTTTTTTGCCCCTTTCATTTACACATATGTAGTTGCTTTATTTACATTTATTTTATTTTTCATTAATTGATTTTTTACTTATATCTTTGACATCATTGTGTATTCCCCGTAAATTTCCCACCACCAATTCAACCATGCACCATTACCATAGTCTGTTGTGCTCTTCTCTCCCTTGTTTTGGTTCCTTTTCATTTCTTTAAAAAGATTTATTGATGCATACAAGAACCGGGGTGTAGGCCAGAGGTGTGTGTGTGTGGGGGGGGGGTGAGAGGATTCACCAGAGACAGAGTGGGGAGCAGAACAGGCAGATCTACTGAAAGCCACTGCTGAGGGGGCAGCGGGGAGACAGGAGAGGTCTGCTGCGCCCTGTGGGAAGCTCCCTAGCCTGGATCGAACTTGTGCCTCAGTGGCTGGTGCTAGCTTGGTAATGCTGAGACTTTAACCCCTGCACCACCAGGGAGCCCCCCTTTTCATTTCTTAACACATTTGGGTATAGTAAGTAACATATTGTGTGTGTCGCTCCACAGATAACGCTAAAACATCACCACATAATACTCTTTTGGGTGCAAAAATGATGGCTAGCTCGAACTTCCAGGGCTGTTTCTGATGTGCTGAATGTGAACTACCAGGAGTTATTTGTTTTTTTATTGTTGAATTGTATGAGTTTTATATATCTTGGCTATATAATCCCTTATCGGTTATATATTGTGTAAATATTTTCTCCCACTCAGTAGGGTGTCTATTTGATCATCTTGGATTCTTTCCACTGTATTCTTTCCACTGTATAGAAGTCTTTTGACTTGAGGTAATCCTATTCATTTTTGTCTTTAATTCCCTTTCCATAGGGGTTGAGTCACCAAAAATGTCTTTATTGTTGATATCATGGAATGAAAGTGATTGCCAATATTTTCTTCCACGTATTTTAGTGTTGCAGGTCTTATATCTAAACCTTTAATCCATCTGGAGTTTATTTTTGTGTATAGTATTAGAGAGTAATCCAACTTCATTCTTTTATGTGTGACTTTCCAATTTTCAGAGCACTGTTTATTAAAGAAACTGTTTCTCCATTTTATGGTCGTGGGTGCTGGGTCATAGATTGAGCGCAGATAAATATGTGTATTTATTTCTGGGCTTCTCATTCTATTCCATTGTTTCTGTGTAGCTATTTTTTATGCTAGTACCATATTATTTCCGATGTTGTTGTTTTATGGTAAAGTTTGAAGTCGGGTGATGTATGGTCCTATTTAATAATACTCTTGCCCCTCCCCCCAGGCCATACTCTACCCTTTTCACCTTTGACCTCTAAGGGTATTTTCATGGAATTCAGTGATAGACTCAGAGATGCATCCATCCACCTTTTCACATTTCTGATCCTTCCAGAGAGAATTTAAACAGCCATGGCGAATTTCCTGAGAACCCTTCTGATTGCCCCCTCTCTCACAATGTTCGTCTCCCTTTGAGGTCTTGCTGGTATTTCCAGAAACCTTTTTAAGTAAGCACATTTAAGTGTTTCTCTTTGAAAATGCTATTCTCCTTTGGAGATGTGATAATTACACGTGATAATTACACTTGCAGCTCTTCGAGACAATTACCATGAGCCACTCTATTGTTTTACTTTAAATGACTGGAAAACTTTATACAAAAAGATTTTTTGGTAATGTTCTTTGCAGAAATATTGCAGTTGGTGTGAACTTCTTAGCGAAGCAAAATTATTCACCTTTACAGGCTTAAATGTCTAACCTAGGTCCTGGGACATGATACAAAAGGCTGGCTGCAAGAATGTCCATTTAATTCAGACACTGGGAAATGGAGTCAGTGCTTGCTGGGAGAAATAGCTGAGTTTAAGTCCCAGCAGAAGAACTGAAACAGATGCTCGTTCTTGCAAAACTTGTTTAATTGCTCTAAGATAACAGGTTAGTATAATTTTGAAATAATGTGAAAATAGAATGACTTAATGCATATATACATATATATGTAAATTCACATAGATATTCTACTATATATTCCTTGGTAGTAAGTACAGTGTTTAACACTGAATAAAATCCCCCTATATTGTGTCCATTGAGTCGTCATATTATAGTGATCAATTATATTTTGGTATGTGCAGCATTTATAAATCTGATTCTCCACATACTGCATGTACTTCTGAGCTAGTCTGTACGATTTCAGGCTCATCTAATCGATCCTGAATATTGCTGCCAGATTCCTCTCTCTTAAAACCACTTTGATCACCTCAGATTCCTCCTCACAGACTCTGATGGTGTCATTTCCTATTATACCTAAGCACAATTTCTCTGCTAGCTTTCATGCCTCACCAGGGCTTGGCTCCATGCTACACAGCCAGGCTCATCAAGAGTCTTTGGTTACAAAAACCAGAAAACCACTTGAGAAATTCCAAGAAAGGGTGGTGGGAGTAACTATTTTCATAGTGCAATAACTCTTGAGATGAACACAAGATGTTCACCAACACACGCAATGAGAACATATGCTGGGAGGCAGCTGGGAAACAAACCTCTTCTGATGTGTCGGAAGTGACATAGGTTCTCTCACGTCTGCTGGAGATGGCAAAACATGGCCGCCAGTGTCCAGTCAAAACATTCTAGAGTCCCCGATCCTCGACAACTGGCTCCAGCCTCTGCATCTCTTCCATGGGTCAACTGGACTCGGACTTGACGTCTAGCTCTGGGCCGGTCTGCATGGGAAGTGGCAGCGTTGAGGACACAGAAGGTGAGAGAAGTATGTGCTTCAAGTAGAGGCTGTTAGCAGAATCTCTGCCTATGCTGATAAAGGTGACACTGCAGTAGAGTACACCATGGGCATTTCCAAAGTTTCCAGGACACACCCTCTTGTGCTACTCAGTCATGCCTCCCCAATAATCAGAAATAATGCACGTTCCATTCATGTTCATTGTATTTGCTGATCCCCTGTTGTAGCAAACAAGGAACACCTTCCTCTTCTGCTTTGCCTCTCCAGTTCAGCAAGGCCTTCGAAATGATAACTGGGGAGCGGCAGACACTTACTAAGTGGGAAGATGAGTGAATGAATATCTCCTCCCCGTGGTATTGATTTTCATTTCTTTGCATCCACAAATATTTCTGTCTACTCCATACAGCTTGGCACACAAAGATGTGGCTTATGGGAACGCGTTTTTTTAAGCTGTTCTGTCATGGGCTCCCGGGTGTTTTGTGTGTGTTAATTTGCTCTCCATTGAGCACTAAGGAAGCTTAGGCAGAAATCACGGCCAAATCCCGATCACACCTCCTTGAAGTCTGTTAGAGCATTCACATGGTGGAGACTGTCTAAAGAGTAGACATTTGCTGGACCAAGCCCACATTTGGTCAAAAACAGACCGACCTAATTTAGAAAAACTGGGTTTGTTTTCATACCTTCCACAGTAGTAGTGAAATGACAATCATGGGCAAAATCATAATTAAATTCTTCTAAGTTATTCATAGCAACGATTGTTCACCACCCGCCCAGGGATGCCACCTGGTGCTGTTTGTGTTGCTTTTCTTGCTTAACTTTCCTAATAAAATGAAATAGAAGAATGATCGTAGGGGCATGGCCTTAACCTGGTGGACGACTTCAATTTTAGTCAGCATGAAAATGTGAAAGCAGAAATGGAGTGAGCTGCTTTCTGGATCGCTACCAGGGGATTTGAGCATCGCCCATTCAGTTGCAATATTGGCCCAGGTGTTCATAAGAAGGAGCTCTAACTCTCCATGCTTACAAATAACTCCGGGGTGATCGAAGATGAGGTTTGAAGGCCTGTATTCTTATAAGTCTCAACAACACAGGGGTGGTGTTAATTGAGTATTTGCTATTTGTCCAGATTGGCACGAGTTGATTGACCTGGATTATCCATTTATCGTCATCACAATATAAGGAGTTACTAGTTTTATTTTTTCTCCCATGAAACTGAGAATTTGGTTGTTTGAGTCTTTTGCCTAAGGATACAGCCAATTAGTGGTGGATTTCTAATCCAAAGGTGCTTTCACAATCTGTGACAGCTTCAAGCAAAGCAGACACAATTGAGGACTCCTGATGAAACCAAGTAGGTTTTCTGTAGAATATCGCTGATTTTGAGTCCCTTTATCTTTCAGACTATGAAAGTGAAAATGAAATCATCATGTTGAACCCTTTGTAATTTTGAATGTAACTGATTGAGAAGACTTGAAAGCAAAATCATTATTTCTTTGACAAATATCAAATGTAGGAAGAATCTATTTTTAAATGAAGTTCTCCTCTTCCATCTTCTTTTATTGTTCATTTTTTTAATTGAACTTAATGCTTCACAAGACCCTAGATTCTGAATCTTTAGTGTACTTATTATATAACATACTTTTTCTGTAGCTATAAAGTGATTTATTCATGCAGAAATACATGTTCAGCTTCAGGAACCTGCAGTGTGTCATCTGGCAGGTTTCTCACAGCTTCTACTGAAGCCGTGTAGGTAAAATCCCGGGCCACAAGAGGAAGTCTCCGGTATTATACCGTGTTGTATCTTCTTCCTTTTATTTTAATGACTAATGAATTAAAAAGGACTAGTTTGGCAAGCTGGAAATATCCCTTAACGCACCCCCTGCTCCCGTGTCTAGTATGGCAAATCCAGTTTGACTTTATAGCTTAGTTTCAATTTTATCAATCTCTTTCTAGAGTAGGAGAAAGTGCACTCTATGCCATCTGTGAATGACCTTGTCAAAATGGAGCACACAGGGGTCTCCCTGGTGGCGCCAGCGGTTGAGTCTCAGCTCATGGAACTATGGGCAGCCACTGCAGCATGAGTTCTGTCCCCGGCCAGGGAGCTTCCAACAGGGCGCAGCAGACCCCTCCTGTCTCCCTGCTGCTCCCCTCAGCAGTGGATTTCAGTGGATCTGCCTGTTCTGCTCCCCACTCTGTCTCTGGTGACTCCTCTCATCCCCCAACTCTGGCCTACACCCCAGCTTGTATGCATAAATAAATAAATCTTTAAAAAAATGGAGCATACAGAGAAAAAGACAAGGAGGACATATGGCCTCTTTCTGCTCCCCTGGCTTCCTCATCTCCAGGATTCACAACTCAGCCAAGCCACTTTATGTGTCACAAAAGACCTAAAAGGAACTTTAAAACCATTGCTGCGTATACTATTTTAAATCGAAGGAGAAGCAAATGCAAGGCACAGCTGCAGGAGGCCTTTGCTACCACGGAGGACTTCCCAGTTAGTGCTCCTCAGGCCTTACTGGGTAAGGTCGCTTGGGCTTAGCACAGAGAATCAGCGGCCCTGCGGGGGCTGGGACCTGAACTCCAGCAGGGGTCGAGCGACCAGGGAGCCCCCATCCCTCTCTCGTAGAAAGTCCTAGGACAGTCTGATCTCTGCTCTACCTGGGAGCTGACGCGGAGCTTCCAAAAGGCAGGATGGAATGTTTGGCTTCTTTTCGGGGAGCTGGATATTTTAACTTGGAGAAATTCAGGCTCCGAGTTATGCTGTGATCATGTTAAACAGTCACTCGGGTTTTACAAACTCAAATGTGCCCGTGGACCAGGCAAGGGAACGCCAGAGTGAAGGAGGCTGACCCGGGAACGTTCGCCCCTTCCTGAGGGGTCACACCTTGAACGGCGCCGTCTGCCAGCCCCCCCCCCCCACGTGCTGTGGGCGTGAGCGCCGTCCCGGAGCGTGAGCCGGGGCTGCCGCCTGCTTCTAACCAACAAGGTGCTGCAAAGGTGAGGTGCGATTGCGGACTCGCCATCGTGTGGCTGTCTGGGGGAGAGAGGAGGGGCGCAGCCGGCGCTCGGGCTCCTGGGCAGCGCTGTGTTCACCCCAGGACTGGCCTGGGTGCGCCTCACTGACACCTGCTGAGCCCTTCCCACGCGGGCCAGGGGAGCAGAATCCGCACTGGAGACTCCACGGAGAGGCAGCGGCTGTCTCCAGACACGGGGCGTCTCAGACTTAGGCCACCCACAACCCCCACGCTGTCGCCACCAGGGCCGGGTGAGGCCCCCACGCAGGGGCGCGCCCCAGCCCACAGCAGCGGCCTCACGAGGCCCTGGGCTCAGTCCCAGTCGCGCCGCACCAAGACCCGCCGGGCCTGCTGGGACCTTGCTGGGCTGGGCGGCCCTCAGCGGGAGCTGCTTCGCGGGCACGGGAGCCCGCACCAGCATCAGGGAACCTGCTGATTTCAGCTGCACCATGGAGCCCCGCGAGCGCACAGACGCACCTGAGTCTCCCCCAAAACGCTCCGGCCGCTGCCCGCGTTTACCGTCTGTGCGCGCGCCGGGCCCTCGTGCTCCCCGGACCAGCGGCGGGTCAGGCCTGCGCGGTGTCCTGTCCGCAGGGAGGGGACGCGGCCAGCCCCGGGGGCCAGGTCGGGGGCTCTGCCCGGAGCTGCGTATGCTCAGCCTGAGCGCCCCTGGCCTGGCCTCCACTCACCGTCGCCCCCGGCCTCTACTCAACCTCCGGCCCCCCGGCCCCCACTCACCGCCGGCCCCCCAGGCCTCTACTCCACCGCCGGCCCCCGGCCCCCACTCACCGCCGGCCCCCCCACCCCGCCCTCTACTCCACCTGCGGCGCCCCCCGGCCTCTACTCCACCTCCGGCCCC